>CM051496.1:9594604-9611055 GCA_028031935.1 Paedocypris micromegethes
GATGCCTCGACTGCTCCCCATCTTGTGTGTTTGGTTGTCAAGGTGACTGTTGGACTCTATCTGCAAGACTGATCCAAGTACACCATGTTCTTTATTGCCCAGACATACAGTCCCAGTTCTCTACATTTTCAACATGTCTGTCATTTTCTGGACAACATCTGGCCACACAATAAACAATAATAATCTTGTACTACTTGTAAATTTAGAAAATGAAAAAAAAAAAAAAAACTTTTCCAATTGCTGCTAATTACTATAAACAGGAATTGTGTGTCAAATAATTTTCGGTGTGCATTTGTTTATAAAAGTGACAAAAAAAGATACTTAATGGCATATGCAATGCTGATATATTAAATATATATATAAAGTATTTAAAACATTTAGAAAACAAAATACATTTCTGGCTAATAATAAAAAAGACGCTCCTCTGACGAAAAAAATAGAGTACAATTAACTATCCACAACTGCCATAATGAACCTTATACATGCAGTTAATTATTCTTGCTCGGTTTACGACCCTCCCTCTCAAGGCGTCGCGTGTTTCCTATTGGGCAATGTGGACTTGCCCCTACAAGATTCCAGCGCTCCAAAGAATCCAGTGCGCTTTTGCGCAGAGGACATGGACTTCACACCAGCCTTTCTCCTTCATCCTGTAACTCAGCTGCGCGTAGCAGCTTATATGGTCTCCAAATGAACCCTCGTCCTCACGCATCGTCCAGCATACAATGGATTAACAGGAAAGACATGAATGTCCGCACAGAGGACGGCATCAGCCTGTGCCAAAGGGCTCTCCAAATAGTGACGGAGCTGTGCCTCGCTGGGCACGTTGACCGGGAGAAATGCGCGGATATTTTCCCACTGGAAAGCAACATACCAGGTAAACGGAACTCAGGTAAATTTTATATAGGTGTGGTAATTGTTGAATTTGATTTCAAAAGAGAGGAAAAAAAAAGTTTTTTCACTACTACCTGTCAACGAATGCGGCTCGTTGCGCGTGTCAGGCGATGTTTAAAAGTTGGTAAAACCTTTTTTTCCTCGACATTTTTTTCTGAATTTGTAATGTTTTTCCTAATGTTGTATGCGTATCACCTTATCAGAGTCTTTTTCAACAAGTGCAACAGGTTGAAATGTAAGATGCAGCTTTTGAGAAAACTTAGCAGACTAGCAAAAAAGAGCCATTTAAAACATAGAGCAGTAAATATTTAACGCAGAAAGCTGAATTGTTAAAGAAAAACTAAACTGCAGGGTACGGGATCCTGGCACCTGATCACCACACTTGTTACCATTTAACTGTAACTTCAACTCAGTTTAAAATTAAACAATTCCAACTATTTTGCCTTGTGCAATGCCTCTATTCTCTGTCTTACTAAGTTTAAAACTTTAAAACCTTTTTTTCTATTCTTTTCTTTCCCCTGTCTGTCTGTCTGTCTGTTTGGGCCTCCATTTGGTCTTCAATCATCTCTTTTCTCTCTGTCTGGTTTCATTAAACAATTTCTTGCTCTTTTACTTATCTTTCCTTCTCTCACATCACTTGTAGACATCTCTGTAAGTCTCCTAGCTGTGGTTGTAGGGTTCTGTGGACTCGCCCTTTTGGTAGTCTCTCTCTTTGTCTTTTGGAAGCTGTGCTGGCCCATTTGGAGAAGCAAGGCGTTCCCATCCAGTTCAGACAACTGTCGGCAGGGGATTCTTCCCGAGGCTCCTCTAACCCAAACGGTGTTGTCTCGTGCAATACCTCCTTATCCTGACACAAAGGTGATTGACATTGTGGGAAGACAGCCATCTTACAACCAGTCGGAGGATGAGGAAGAGCAAAAGAAGAAGGTACCTGAAGTGAAGGTTAATGGTCGCAGTTCAGTGAAGATCATAGAAGCAGCGATGAAGATCAGCCAGACATCACCAGACATCCCAGCAGAGGTGCAGCAAGCTCTCCGTGAGCGCATGAGCAAACAAGCCAAATTCCAGAGGCAGACTACTGAACCTACCTCCTCATCCAGGTAACAGACATTTTGAATTGCACATTTTTCATAATACATTCTTTTAATTAAATGATAAACCTCCAGTTCAGTTTATCCACTGTTTAACGCTTCACTGAATGTTGGTTGATGGGCAAGTCAAGGGTTAATTACATCATTACTATCACTTGAGCACATAACACAGGTCAAATAACCCAGCTAGAGAGAGGAAAATGCATTTGTTCCAAAAAAAAGTGCATTTACACAGACATGAAATGAATGAATTTGTTCCATTTCTGCGACTGAACAGAGCAGCTGTTTTTTTACATCCACGTTTGTGCTGTGGCAGCGTTCCAGCTAGCAAAGAGCCAACTCCAAGCAAGTACTCAGCTACTTAATTCTGTAATCTTAAGCATGCACGGCACAAAAAATAAATTGGAAAAAAAAAAATCTGTCAACTAAAATAGCTTCAATTCATGTAGAATTCACCTTTTACTTTAGTTTTGTAAGACATTAAATGATGACATTCAACCGAAAAAAGAATGAATATACAAGTGCAATGCAATGTACACACACACACACACACACACACACACACACACACACACACACACTCACACACACGTGTATTCAGTCTGGTTGATAGCCTGAAGGCATGTCTGTTGCTTTCTGCATATGTCCATTAATCATTTCAGCAAACCAATCACAGCACCAGGGTCACATTTCCATGGCAACAGTAAAAGCGACATCAGCAATTAAACAATCAGCTCTTCTTCTCTTTGTTTTAAACAGGGTTGTAATTAGTGTTGCCACCCAATACAAGCGGCATTCTGAGACTGTACTTCCTCGTCTAGTTGTGAGAAACATCTGCTCAGAACCTTGTGGAATCCATTATTGACAGAAAACAGAACTGTCACTAGAAACTTCTAAGCGAGTAACAGATGAGGTGTCGTTGCACATGTTGATCTGGTACGCGTAAAGGTCAAATTGAGCATCTTAAAGGTTAATGTAAATTAGGGTTATATTATTCAAGGATGACTCTGTTGATCCTTTTATCTTTTCTATAGTTAAACTGTTAATTTTGTTATTTTAATACTACCAATAAATACATGTGTATTACAGTAGCATCAATATAAATAAAAATTACCGGTATTCTAGAGTTTAAAATGTTTCTTTACTATTTAAATTCAGATTATTAGCAAATGTTTCATGAAAAGAATAATAATAATACGAATTTAGTTTAAAAAGTACAATGAAGATGGATGGATGCAGAAATAGATGAGGACGACGACAGACAGCTGAGCGAAAAGAAGGGAAAAAATATGATGGCAGTGAAGAGGTAATATGGTGACGAATGGCAGAACGATAGAAAGGGAAAGAATGAGCAAAGACAGAATAAAGAAATAATAAAGAAATCAAACTGGAGAGAGACAGAGAAGGAAAGAGGGAGAAAGATTACTATGACAGCAACAGACAGTGAAAAAAAAAACTTACATAGCCTTCTTAATTCTGTACACTTAGCACTGTGCTTTAGTCTTATCACAAAATGAAACTTACAATTCCTTAATTCCATAATTTCTAAATTATTTTACAGACACAATGTTCATAAATGAAATCTGAAGTCACTTAGCAATAATGAATTTGTGCTAACCATGCCTCAAATTCACTATTACGCAACCTTCATTCTCAAAGGACACAAGGCAATACAAACTGTCATTCTGGGACAAGACATAGTCATTCCCAATGAATGACCAGAAACACAGACCTCAGAAACATGGCTATAAATACTGTACATATTGCTATAAATGTATTATAACACAAGCATAAAGCCAAATATTTCAAAGCCACGGCTCCTTACTGAGCCTGATCCGACTTTAATGTTTTGTCACATTGTGTGTTTGTAAAAACGGAAGGCTTGACCAACACAGCAGAATGAGAGTAAAAGATAGAG
Organism: Paedocypris micromegethes; assembly: GCA_028031935.1. Taxonomy (NCBI): domain Eukaryota; kingdom Metazoa; phylum Chordata; class Actinopteri; order Cypriniformes; genus Paedocypris; species Paedocypris micromegethes. The sequence continues at coordinate 9,598,505 of CM051496.1, forward strand.
TGAATAAAACGAAGAAATGACTATGGAGGGCCAGGATATTTCAAACTTTTTTACCAAATGTCAAAAGTAGATTTTTATAATCCCTAATGTTAACATATGGTATCATACTGTAATTGTCATATTTCTGAAGGTGCTTGTTGCTAGGATACACCGAAGTTGCAAGAATACGTTGAAAACTATGGTTTTCTTATATAAGTTGTGATGAATGTTAAAAAGAAAACCAAATCACGTTTAAAACCACTTAGATGAAAGCAAAAAACGAATATTTTCATTGTTTTCATTGACATGCATCACCACTTTCATTCAACAATTGTCCAACTAAAAGCGTCTTGTTCCAGGTATTTTGTTGGGCAACTATAATAGCAAATTGCGGCTGTTGGCATAAGTACTGGTTTCTAAGAAACCATTTTCTCTTTAAAAATAATTTATAGTCTTTTTATCCCTTTATCATTCCAAAGCTTTAGTAGAGTAAACGCTTTGACTTCCCAAGCATTCTGAACCACTGCATCAATTTCAGTACACACCAACCTTCTGTGTTTTTTTTTTTTGCAGAAACTTTGAAAAAACAACAACACCAGAGAAACTTGTCAGTTGGCAAAAAAATTGCAAGACATTGTTCAAGCATGTTTCACATACATTCATCATCAACCATCCGCTTTTCCATTGCTTAGCCATTTCCAGAAGTTCTGGACCTGAAGAAACATCCTGCATTGGGGATCAACAATTCTCAACAATTCTTCCTAAATAATCTTTTGACATAGGATACCTGCAACTTTCCCAAGGAAAGATCCCAACCTTGAGAAATTTGGAATGAACTTCGTTTTAACTATTTCTCAATATTAATTTTTGTTTGAAAAGATGTTTGAATCTGTGGGTTACACAAATTAATGTAGAAAAAAGTAGTGTGCTGTGCGTACTTCTATAAATTGCAAACGATCTACTTCACTTTCAGCAAATCACAGATTTCCTCAAAAAACTATAGCAAAACTGTTTGTTGAGAAAGAAGCATACTAAGGAGAATCGTCAAAGTATTTTTAATTTCCTCACATTCAAATTAGAATGAATCTGATTCCATGTACGAATTCTATAAATAGGAAATATTTATATAAAAAGGAAAAAAGAATAATTAAGAATATTCAGTCATTTCAAGAATAGTGAATGTATACCTTGTATTTTACCATCAGTCTTTCTGTTATATGCATTTTTAAAAACTTACCAACTCTAAAAGTTTGTTTCGTTCACAGACACACTTCTTTCCGCCGACATTTGCCACGGCAGATGAATGTGACCAGCCTAGACTTTACCATGGACACTTTGCCAGTGCGACAGTCTTCAGCCGTCAGCATCGGGCGAATCAAACCTGAGCTTTACAAGCAGAAGTCTGTGGACTCTGAAGATGGAGCCAAGGAGCCGGTGGAAACCTGCGGCAAGCTGAGCTTTGCTCTTAGCTACGACTATGAGGAGCAAGCATTAGTGGTTCGCATTCTAAAGGCACTGGATCTGCCCGCTAAAGACTTCACTGGCACTTCTGATCCCTACGTGAAGATCTACCTGCTTCCAGAGCGTAAAAAGAAGTTCCAGACCAGGGTCCACCGCAAGACCCTCAACCCAATGTTTGATGAGGCCTTCCGCTTCCCGGTGGAGTACAGCGAGCTCTGCAATCGCAAGTTGCACTTCAGCGTCTATGACTTTGACCGATTCACGAGTCACGACATGATTGGTGAGGTGGTGGTGGATAATCTGTTCGAGCTGTCTGACCTGTCTCGTGAAGCTGTGGTGTGGAAGGACATCCTTGCAGCCACGACCGTAAGTGAAATGAGTGAGGCATCAAACAGACTAATTTGTCCAAGTAAATTTCTGTGGATTCAGATGTAATATAACTAATATCATGCATTAATCCCAGCAGGCAAACCAAAGGCCCAGATCAACTTAATGATTAAGGTGATCTGGAACTTTCATATTCCTGCTGCAATAGGAACCTTGCATTCTTTCTCAGAATGTGCTGCCATGTGAAAATACGAATAATTCTTAATCGGAATAGCTAAAGAGCGTGTATTCAGTTGAAAGCATAATTTAATACTAAAAAACACATTTAAAAAAAAAAAATCCAAAAAAGTGTATGCCTTTTATGTGAAAAAGGATTAGGAAATAGACGCTCATCAGTGATGCACTTTATAATCCAGCACGCCTTATAATCCAGAAACTACTTAAGTATTTTGCATTTAGATTCTATATTGTCTGAGTGGCAGCAGAATTTATCAGTTACACAATCAGCTAACAAATCTGCATCACGTACAGTACACACCAAATATGAAGCCAAGTGTGTTGTCAAATATATGTTTAAAAAGATGCTTACAGAAGCATTCATAGCATGGTTAAAAGAAAGGTTGTGAGAGGATCCAGACTGACTCATCCTTTTAGGGCACCCACGTCCCCTTTCTAAAATTAGACCCAATTGGTGGTTTGTGAATTCTACAGGAAGCAAGATTATCAGACCACATCCTCAACGACAACCATGACTAATCCAACAGGTGGGGGATCGACTTTCTTTTACTGTCCTACTGGCAGGAGATTACAGAAGACAGCAAATCTAGTCTAATTCAATAATGAAACTCAAAGCAATTTCCACACTTAGTAATCCTTTGTTTTTTTAGTCAGATTGGCCACCATCATGACATGCCTACTCATTACGCCTCGCTTAATATATCACGCCTTATGTAACCTCAGTTATGTTTAAATTGTGGGATTTTTTAACTGTAGATATATTTAAAGTTTAATTGGGAAAAAAAAAGCATGGACTCTAGACATAAGGTAGATTTTTTTTTTTGTTGGTTTTGTTTGATTTCACACTAGCTTTTTAGTAGGTGGACCAGCCACTGGACAGAAATGCTGAGTTGGTGAAAAAAAGGATGTTAAAATGTGGCCCTGTCAAAGAGAATGTATGTCATGAAATGGTTAATACTTTGCTGATTTCCTTTATCATCCACTCAATTTAAGATGTAACAGATACTTTGAAGTTATACTTAAAAGAAACGTTCGTTTAGGAAAGCGATTCAAGGGTTTAAATGTGTTGGCATAAACTTGCATGACTTATTATTGGGTACCTGCATCAAACACAGCATTGACTGAAAAGATGAAACGTTTGTTTTTTTTAAAGAAAACAAGGTATACAGACAGGCCTAAACTATTGCGTAATCCATGCGTGTCAACTTTAACCCTAATTGCCAAAACAGAAAAAATACTTTCTATGTTCATACCTTTTTGGAAACCGTATCTACCCATTTTCTTGGTGGGCACTTCAGCATTTTCAGATCCTTTATTTCCTGATTGTTTCAGGAACTTGAAATTTTGACATTGAGTGAAGTTCTGTTGTTTTGCTTCTGACTTGATTCATTCCTCGTGATGTTTTCCGTGTTTACATTACTCATTTGCTTCACTTTTCTTTCTCACATTCTTACGATACAGACACATCGATTAGTAGTTTACAAAAGACTCTTCGACCTGTTGTGCTTGCCAATAAATCTGCCTTCCAGGGACAAAAGCCACTCTTGAAACCAAACCATCTGCTCTTATGCCGCCAACTGTGGACACAGGACAATAATTCTCAATTCTTTAAATAGTAAGAGTCACAGATTGAAGCTTCTGTTGTGCTTCCGACTGCAATCTGAAACCCTTTATTTATCCAACGACAACTATCTAATTCCGTTCCTTATTTTGGGGCGCGCTGCCTCCTCACTGTCTACTCTGATCTGAAAGAGTCACAACAGAGAGGATTAATTCCCCAGATAAGATTTCGAATGACTACAAATATATGACGTAAAACCAAGACCCCTGAGTGAGGCATTTAACACTTATTGCAAGGGCATGATGGGATTGGACATGACAGAGAGAGCTTTGACTTCAACCTGCACCGAAGAGGTGCTATAACAGCTATAAATAACCACGACATGTCTTCCAGACATGCGGTCATTGACATTGAGGAACATTTGGAGGCTATTAGATATGCATTCTTTATAACCGCTATTTCAGAAGCTTTTTCACTAATCCATTAGAAATCTTCATTAAATGGTTCAAACCTACATTTATGAGTCTTTGAATGTTAGATCACAATCTACACTCTCCAAAGAGACTGTAAATAGAAAAACACACACGCGTGCCATTCAGAGCAAACTTTGTTCCTATAAAGCACAGAAAGGTCAAGGAAGCCCGATTCATCACTCTGGCGTTTTGTTTGTTTGAGTTATACAAGAGAACGATGCAGTCTGTCCGTGTTGTTTTACGCACACTCAAGCACGGGCTTCAAAGAACAACAGTGTGAGCAAAAATATCAATTATTGTGAGTGAGGGACTAAAACATCTATTTGAGTGTCAGATATTAAAGTTTATAACTTTATTTCTTTGCAGCTTAATTATATTTAGCAGTCGAATAGAATTATAGACCACCAGTAATTTAATTTTAGCACTGCTGCATAGGCCATTGTTCACTCATCATCCTATACAATTACTTGGTTATTTTTTTTTTAGGAAAGTGTGGACCTGGGTGAAATCATGTACTCCCTTTGCTATCTTCCTACGGCTGGACGCATGACGCTCACCGTTATCAAGTGTCGCAATCTTAAAGCCATGGACATCACTGGCTACTCCGGTCAGTATTAGCTCTGCCAGCCACATACAACTTAAGACTACCTTAAAAAAAAAACATACATGTACTGTACATGTAATAATAATAAATGAAAGAACACTTAAGATTAGAAGTAAACTTAATAAAACAGAAGAACAGCCAAAAAGCAGAAACAACAAGTGCCAGTGTGAAACAGTTGGGTAAATAATTTCACTTTTTTTCTACAGATCCGTATGTCAAAGTTTCGCTCATATGTGAAGGTCGGAGACTGAAAAAGCGAAAGACAACCACCAAAAAGAACACTCTCAACCCTATCTACAACGAGGCCATTATTTTCGACATCCCACCTGAGAACGTGGAGCAGGTCAGCCTGTCAATCACGGTGATGGATTACGACAGGTCAGTGCCTTCCCTGTGCTACTGAAGACGTGTAACTGAGAACAATGATTATGACAACTTTCAATAGCTTCTTGTGCACAACAAACATTATCTCTTTATTCTCAGTGTAGGCATTTAGCTGAAGTATTTGATCAAGTGACTTAAGCAAAACGTCATTCCCACAGCTCTGGATGAAATAAAACCGTGGCTAGATGAAATAATAATAAAGGCACCACTCTTCATATAAATTAACAAGTGAAGAAGGTTTTCTGTTAACTGTATATTGCTACTGCTTAGTTAGATTTCTTGCTAGCACAGCTGCCATCTTGCTAGCTCAATTAGCAGAGCACAGTGATGAGCAACAGTTACATATTTTATTAACTTAAAGTGTGAAATTGTTTAATTGTGAATTGTAAATTGTAAATCAATGTAGATAATTTTTGCTTTATCTTGACTGTAGAAAAATGTTAAGTAATAATAACTTGCCGATAACGGTCCGTCTGTTACATACAATGGCTTTTGGAATATGTAAGCTTTTTGCCCTTTTTTCAGAGTTGGACACAATGAAGTGATTGGGGTTTGCCGTGCAGGACCTGATGCTGAGGGTCTTGGAAGAGACCACTGGAATGAAATGCTAGCTTATCCACGAAAGCCAATCACCCACTGGCATGCTCTGTGTGAGGTGAGGGGCAAGAATATAAACCTTAGCAATAATCCAAAAGTGGCCTGGAGCCAGTGCAAGGTGCCAAGCACAACTACACAACCTGTGTGTTACACTGATGTGTGCTAACGTTTGGTTTCATCCGTTCATGCAGTGGCCAGGACGAGCATCCAGTTTTGAAAGTCAAGGATCATGTTCCTCACCAAAACCACCACAAACACCATAAAAACCTGGAGTCCAGACAAAACAAAATGCAAAAAAAAAAAAGAGAATTCGTTGATTTTTTTAGATATTTTTTGGTTGTATTTTTATGATGAACGGTACTGGTATCCTTGCTACATTTAAAACTGGTGCTGAGGTTGGGTTGGATGGAAACAGACAGCACAATGATGGAACCCTCATGGTTTGACAGTGAAATGATGCCATGTCACTTTGCAGACACTTGAAATGACAGTGTTTTTCATTTCAAGTGTTTGAATGTTTCATACAAATGTTTCTGTGCATAATGAAAACATTTGACTAATCTGCCCATCACAGTTGAGGAAGTTTACACAACTATAATAAAGAAAAAGGAGTGCGGGGGGTACATAACATTTCATTTTATATTTTTAACAATGAATTGCACGAGAAATAATGTTTTGAGATTTCTTCGTTTTCAAATTATTTAAAAATTGTGCACAGTTAAAATAACTGGGATTAAATATTTAAACAAGCTGGAGCAAAGTTTGATTTGCAAACTTAATTGACAATATTTATTCCATAATTGATATTAAAAACAAACAAAAAAACTATAAGAGAGTTAAGAAAACCATAAAATACATGTGTGTTTTTGTTTCAATGAGAGTTAATATATAATCCAATATGATTTTTTTAAATGTTCTATTAACAAAACACACAATTTCCAGCATTTTTTTGCTATTTTATATAAAACGAAAACTGAAATCTTGGTTTTGTGAACAAAAATTCTAAAAACTAAGACTTTTAAATTGCCTTTGTTTGCATGCAGTATACGTGACTTATCTAAAATATAAGACACGGTAGCCAATGATGTAGCTTATTTACCTAGTGAAGATGAATAACAGACATCTTTAAAAAGTCTGTTAATTCTTTTGACGCCATGCAGATTATTGTATGAATAAATGTGAGGATTTCCGTAAAAAAACGCCACATGAGCAAATTTTGATTAGAAAACAAATCTTTTCTGGAGTAGCTAATTGTTTTCCTGTTTTTAGCGTACAGAAAACAGATGTGTGAATATATGAATATGTACTGAAGCTTTGCACTTGAAAAGAGCCAGAGAACTGGAAGACATCTCAGTTTGTTTCGGTGCTACAAATATTTTCATCTTCTATATCAAGATCCTATTCAGGGCCATCAATGTTCTTGTAATGATAAATTGCAGAGCAAATTTTCCATCAACAGTATTTAAAGCACTCAAGCCTTCTGAAATATAAATTTCCTTGAGAAAAATGATTGCCTGATTCAGAATTCAAACCTTTTTTATGCATAGTTGGAATAAATAAACCATCATTTATGCATCAGTCGGATAAAATGTGCCTGTTGATTACTTCCAGTTGACTTTGGGTCTATCAGTGCATGGAATTCATATTCATGTTGACACTATCCAGTCAGTTGGTATGCAAATAATTCAGCACATTATGGTAATTGCACACCTACTTTTTCGTTCGTCGACCCTCATGAGCAGTGTTGTTGTCGTGTCCTTAAGTAATAAATGCAATCAGACATTGCAATTACACTAAAGGCTGTGTACTGTTAACTTTGATTTGCACATGAAGACAGCGCTTCTACCCCAGAGCTCGGTCAAAGTAATGAACAAAGAAGTATTCTTGTAGCACGATGATACCAGTAACTAGACTCTGTAGGTACGTTGTTTAGTAATAGTGAATTTGTCTTAATGATTTACTCTTTATTTCACGCAACTTGCCAGCGATGGCGTGTGTAGATACTTGAAGATCTTTCACAATTGTGTTCTTGTTAAAGTGCATTTCTATGGGTTGTTTGGTGGTGGTTTGTACTATGGGCTTGTGATCATGAATAACTTTATACACAATTTGCATACATTGCGTAATGGCTTCATACATTAAGTCGGTTTGATTAGCACTCAACTTCCTGACACTTCTTCTCGTTGAGCTGGTGACGATCTGCTTCTTTGTGATTCTTTGTCAAACAGTATCTGCCTACTGTGTCATATTTGGAACTAAAATTTTGATCTGGTTTAATGTTGTTATGATCGTGTACAGTTTGTGATAACTTTTGTAAAAAGAAAAAAACAAAGAATCAGAGCATATTTGGGATATCATTTTCCTGGATGTTACAAATGTATTTTAATGAAATAAACAAATGACTTGTCAAAATTTGGTACTGTCTTTATTATCCATTTTCTCTTTTATAACATATTATAACAGCAACAACAACGACAATACAACACATTATAATAGTTATTACTAATACTGTACTACTAATTAAAATAATTGTGCATATTAAAAATAACTGTTATTAATTAATTGTTTTAATAATAATCAACAATAATATTGTAATAATTATCATTATTACTACACCCCTGAGTGAGGCATTTAACACTTATTGCAAGGGCATGATGGGATTGGACATGACAGAGAGAGCTTTGACTTCAACCTGCACCGAAGAGGTGCTATAACAGCTATAAATAACCACGACATGTCTTCCAGACATGCGGTCATTGACATTGAGGAACATTTGGAGGCTATTAGATATGCATTCTTTATAACCGCTATTTCAGAAGCTTTTTCACTAATCCATTAGAAATCTTCATTAAATGGTTCAAACCTACATTTATGAGTCTTTGAAGTTAGATCACAATCTACACTCTCCAAAGAGACTGTAAATAGAAAAACACACACGCGTGCCATTCAGAGCAAACTTTGTTCCTATAAAGCACAGAAAGGTCAAGGAAGCCCGATTCATCACTCTGGCGTTTTGTTTGTTTGAGTTATACAAGAGAACGATGCAGTCTGTCCGTGTTGTTTTACGCACACTCAAGCACGGGCTTCAAAGAACAACAGTGTGAGCAAAAATATCAATTATTGTGAGTGAGGGACTAAAACATCTATTTGAGTGTCAGATATTAAAGTTTATAACTTTATTTCTTTGCAGCTTAATTATATTTAGCAGTCGAATAGAATTATAGACCACCAGTAATTTAATTTTAGCACTGCTGCATAGGCCATTGTTCACTCATCATCCTATACAATTACTTGGTTATTTTTTTTTAGGAAAGTGTGGACCTGGGTGAAATCATGTACTCCCTTTGCTATCTTCCTACGGCTGGACGCATGACGCTCACCGTTATCAAGTGTCGCAATCTTAAAGCCATGGACATCACTGGCTACTCCGGTCAGTATTAGCTCTGCCAGCCACATACAACTTAAGACTACCTTAAAAAAAAAACATACATGTACTGTACATGTAATAATAATAAATGAAAGAACACTTAAGATTAGAAGTAAACTTAATAAAACAGAAGAACAGCCAAAAAGCAGAAACAACAAGTGCCAGTGTGAAACAGTTGGGTAAATAATTTCACTTTTTTTCTACAGATCCGTATGTCAAAGTTTCGCTCATATGTGAAGGTCGGAGACTGAAAAAGCGAAAGACAACCACCAAAAAGAACACTCTCAACCCTATCTACAACGAGGCCATTATTTTCGACATCCCACCTGAGAACGTGGAGCAGGTCAGCCTGTCAATCACGGTGATGGATTACGACAGGTCAGTGCCTTCCCTGTGCTACTGAAGACGTGTAACTGAGAACAATGATTATGACAACTTTCAATAGCTTCTTGTGCACAACAAACATTATCTCTTTATTCTCAGTGTAGGCATTTAGCTGAAGTATTTGATCAAGTGACTTAAGCAAAACGTCATTCCCACAGCTCTGGATGAAATAAAACCGTGGCTAGATGAAATAATAATAAAGGCACCACTCTTCATATAAATTAACAAGTGAAGAAGGTTTTCTGTTAACTGTATATTGCTACTGCTTAGTTAGATTTCTTGCTAGCACAGCTGCCATCTTGCTAGCTCAATTAGCAGAGCACAGTGATGAGCAACAGTTACATATTTTATTAACTTAAAGTGTGAAATTGTTTAATTGTGAATTGTAAATTGTAAATCAATGTAGATAATTTTTGCTTTATCTTGACTGTAGAAAAATGTTAAGTAATAATAACTTGCCGATAACGGTCCGTCTGTTACATACAATGGCTTTTGGAATATGTAAGCTTTTTGCCCTTTTTTCAGAGTTGGACACAATGAAGTGATTGGGGTTTGCCGTGCAGGACCTGATGCTGAGGGTCTTGGAAGAGACCACTGGAATGAAATGCTAGCTTATCCACGAAAGCCAATCACCCACTGGCATGCTCTGTGTGAGGTGAGGGGCAAGAATATAAACCTTAGCAATAATCCAAAAGTGGCCTGGAGCCAGTGCAAGGTGCCAAGCACAACTACACAACCTGTGTGTTACACTGATGTGTGCTAACGTTTGGTTTCATCCGTTCATGCAGTGGCCAGGACGAGCATCCAGTTTTGAAAGTCAAGGATCATGTTCCTCACCAAAACCACCACAAACACCATAAAAACCTGGAGTCCAGACAAAACAAAATGCAAAAAAAAAAAAGAGAATTCGTTGATTTTTTTAGATATTTTTTGGTTGTATTTTTATGATGAACGGTACTGGTATCCTTGCTACATTTAAAACTGGTGCTGAGGTTTGGGTTGGATGGAAACAGACAGCACAATGATGGAACCCTCATGGTTTGACAGTGAAATGATGCCATGTCACTTTGCAGACACTTGAAATGACAGTGTTTTTCATTTCAAGTGTTTGAATGTTTCATACAAATGTTTCTGTGCATAATGAAAACATTTGACTAATCTGCCCATCACAGTTGAGGAAGTTTACACAACTATAATAAAGAAAAAGGAGTGCGGGGGGTACATAACATTTCATTTTATATTTTTAACAATGAATTGCACGAGAAATAATGTTTTGAGATTTCTTCGTTTTCAAATTATTTAAAAATTGTGCACAGTTAAAATAACTGGGATTAAATATTTAAACAAGCTGGAGCAAAGTTTGATTTGCAAACTTAATTGACAATATTTATTCCATAATTGATATTAAAAACAAACAAAAAAACTATAAGAGAGTTAAGAAAACCATAAAATACATGTGTGTTTTTGTTTCAATGAGAGTTAATATATAATCCAATATGATTTTTTTAAATGTTCTATTAACAAAACACACAATTTCCAGCATTTTTTTGCTATTTTATATAAAACGAAAACTGAAATCTTGGTTTTGTGAACAAAAATTCTAAAAACTAAGACTTTTAAATTGCCTTTGTTTGCATGCAGTATACGTGACTTATCTAAAATATAAGACACGGTAGCCAATGATGTAGCTTATTTACCTAGTGAAGATGAATAACAGACATCTTTAAAAAGTCTGTTAATTCTTTTGACGCCATGCAGATTATTGTATGAATAAATGTGAGGATTTCCGTAAAAAAACGCCACATGAGCAAATTTTGATTAGAAAACAAATCTTTTCTGGAGTAGCTAATTGTTTTCCTGTTTTTAGCGTACAGAAAACAGATGTGTGAATATATGAATATGTACTGAAGCTTTGCACTTGAAAAGAGCCAGAGAACTGGAAGACATCTCAGTTTGTTTCGGTGCTACAAATATTTTCATCTTCTATATCAAGATCCTATTCAGGGCCATCAATGTTCTTGTAATGATAAATTGCAGAGCAAATTTTCCATCAACAGTATTTAAAGCACTCAAGCCTTCTGAAATATAAATTTCCTTGAGAAAAATGATTGCCTGATTCAGAATTCAAACCTTTTTTATGCATAGTTGGAATAAATAAACCATCATTTATGCATCAGTCGGATAAAATGTGCCTGTTGATTACTTCCAGTTGACTTTGGGTCTATCAGTGCATGGAATTCATATTCATGTTGACACTATCCAGTCAGTTGGTATGCAAATAATTCAGCACATTATGGTAATTGCACACCTACTTTTTCGTTCGTCGACCCTCATGAGCAGTGTTGTTGTCGTGTCCTTAAGTAATAAATGCAATCAGACATTGCAATTACACTAAAGGCTGTGTACTGTTAACTTTGATTTGCACATGAAGACAGCGCTTCTACCCCAGAGCTCGGTCAAAGTAATGAACAAAGAAGTATTCTTGTAGCACGATGATACCAGTAACTAGACTCTGTAGGTACGTTGTTTAGTAATAGTGAATTTGTCTTAATGATTTACTCTTTATTTCACGCAACTTGCCAGCGATGGCGTGTGTAGATACTTGAAGATCTTTCACAATTGTGTTCTTGTTAAAGTGCATTTCTATGGGTTGTTTGGTGGTGGTTTGTACTATGGGCTTGTGATCATGAATAACTTTATACACAATTTGCATACATTGCGTAATGGCTTCATACATTAAGTCGGTTTGATTAGCACTCAACTTCCTGACACTTCTTCTCGTTGAGCTGGTGACGATCTGCTTCTTTGTGATTCTTTGTCAAACAGTATCTGCCTACTGTGTCATATTTGGAACTAAAATTTTGATCTGGTTTAATGTTGTTATGATCGTGTACAGTTTGTGATAACTTTTGTAAAAAGAAAAAAACAAAGAATCAGAGCATATTTGGGATATCATTTTCCTGGATGTTACAAATGTATTTTAATGAAATAAACAAATGACTTGTCAAAATTTGGTACTGTCTTTATTATCCATTTTCTCTTTTATAACATATTATAACAGCAACAACAACGACAATACAAAAAAATTATTATTATTATTATTATTATTTTATTATT
>CM051496.1:9611080-9625750 GCA_028031935.1 Paedocypris micromegethes
ATTATTATTATTATTATTATTATTATTATACTGATACATTATTATACACAGCCATGAAAATGAACACAGGTTTGTTTAAACTTTAAACTTTAATTCTGAAAAAACATTTGACTTTTCTATGATTAACATTAAAGTTAAATCAGAAAGCTGCAATTTGTCCAGTGCAGTGTGGACTTGATTAAATTAACTATTGAATTAAGAATGATTGAATTAACCATTGAGCCAAATTAACTATTTTGACTGATACCGAGGGTTCGACTGCGCTGAGACTGACACTGAGATGTGACAGGAGTATTGACCCAGCTGTAAAAGCTACATAACTCCACGACTCATGAGTCAAAAGTTAAAGCAGGTTAATCTTAAGGGCTTAATGTGTACACATCACCATTACACATTATTTAAGAATGTAAAACTGATTTAAAATCAGACATTTTTTATGCTTCATTTGAATATTGATAATGAGACACCACGGATCATTTAGAAAAAAGTTTGGTTAAAAAAAAAGAACCTTTTTAAACCCAATTTATATATGTTATTGCCAATCTCTCATGTTAATGAAAAAAAAAAAAAAAAGGATATGCTTTGTTTTTTTGAGCCTCAGATTTAGGTGACATTATGTTTACAATTTTGGAACATAAACTACATTATTTAAAAAGCTCACTGTTTCCCATCAAGATCTCTCATGAATTGTAAAAGATTATGGTAAAATTAAAAGAAACCATTGAACCATAAACGTGTGATATGGCATCAAGAAGACTGAAGACAGAACACTCTGAAAGCCACGCTGTACCAATTTCTCAGACAATTTACTTAATGGCGTCACACTGCTCAGTTGTAATTAGGCTTTCTGTGATATTTAATAATTAATGACCCAGGCAGAATAAAAGTGAAAAGGTGCAAAAGAAGGAGAAATTGACACCATTACAGAGATGGAAGGTAAAACTTGCATTTCAAATGATCAAATTGTCTCACATTCAACATGTCAGGCTCCTTGCCATCCTAAAAGAAACTGGGAACATATATTTATACTAGAAACACTTCAGGGCTAAGTTCAGGAACACAATTCAGCAACATTTGCTAATTGAGAGCCGAATGGCAAAGAGAATAGATGGTCCAATCATTGCTGGAGATGCTACAGGTATTAAAGAGCAAACAAAACTGGAAGCACAAAGAGATGTTGCTTAAAAGAGGAAGCTTTCCATCTAACCTCTGAGCTTCAGGCTGCTAAAAGGTTCCCCATCAAATGCTTGGTGCTCAGAAGAAATCCTTGATCAGCATGCCAGCCAGATGCCATTTCCTTCATCTCTGTGGATATCAAAGCATTCTTGGCCTTGGTGACTGACACTCATGCTGCTGGGGAACACAGTTCAGCTTCAGTCTTGAGCAATACAAATTGGTTAGAGAAGATCCATTAGGTCAATTTTCCCCACACATTTTGACATTCCTCCTTAAATAAACAACACAAGCTTAGATTTTTATGCATTCTACAAGCAAAAGAAACTTATTTTACAATTTACATTGAATTACATAACTGCACGCCTGTAATTCAGTCAATTAAAGATGTAATTAATAGGTACTAATAAACATGTAAAATTGTACTTAATGTGCCATAAATTCCTAAAAACAAGTTTCAATGTTTCACAATGCTTAACAATATGAATAGATTCTATTAGGCAATTGATACTAAATTACAAAAATTAAAATTAAGGTTTCAATCACAAAAATAAAAGGTTTTAAATGCACTTACTGTAAGTAATGAGGAAATGAGTTAAATTTTTGCCTTGTACAAATGTAAGATGGTTCTTGCAAAACACGAGCAACTATTGCGAACAGTAGACTACATGTAACATTATTTATATTGTTTTAATAAAATGATATGAAAAATAATATGGTTATTTTTATATTTTTACAACAAGATCAGTGTTCACATAACTTGATTTCTGCAGATGGAAGAGCAATTGCAATTACCTTTTTATTTAAAGTGAGTTCTTGCATCAACAGTACACAATTTAGCATCTCGTGATTTATCTGAGACTCAAACCCATTGTGTTTACGCTGCCAAAAAGTCATTATGTTGTGCTGTTTGCGGGTCCTAACTTAAACTGCAACATTAAGAACTCAAATATAAAAATAAACTAATATAAATGTCACATTGCATTATCTTTTGCAACACAGCAATCCGCTGCACATAATCTCCCATTCTAATATTTTTCTAAAGCAGTTGTGAGCCATTGGTGGAATTTTCTTCTTCGTTTATGGCTATTGACCATCATGATTCAATGCTCGACCAGTAGAAGTCTGGTAAAAACGAGCAGGATCTTGGAAAGAAGCTGCGGGCCAGTGTGTGTGAAAGCATTCACCTTGTCAGTTTAATTGTTGCACTGTCACTCACAGCCGAGCAGCAAGGGTCCATTTGTGCTCCCACCGGCTGATGTCTGACATGTTCTCCATTCCAGCCATTTCGCCCGACTAATGCACGATGTAACAAAAGACACAGTGTCCATTCAGGATCTAAAGAAAAGACAGGAGAATGAGATCAAGAGAGAATTCTGGTGTTAAAAGCCCGGGTTAAACATCAGAACTAGGATTAGAAGAATGTAGTAAGTTCACATTGAAAGTCAGTTTATTTTGATATGATTTGATATCAAGTCTTTTTGCAAAAAAAAACAAAAAAAAACAAAGCAAAACAAAACAATATTCAATCATCTCAATCTGGCTGCTTTAAATGTGAACATTCTCACACAGAACTCAAAGTGTTTCAGCGTTCCTCACATTCTCCGTGGTGTTATTCTGCTCTGGGTTTCACATCAGCACCATCCTGATCAGTGCGAGCCAGAGGTTACGTTGTGATATATGAGTGTTGTCACATTGCTGGGACACGGTGGGAGAGAAGCGCGTCCCTCCATTATGAGGTCATCACACTGCTGCTGTAATACAGACATTGTGATTCATAGCATAATAAAGGTGAAAAATGAACATATGTGCTTGAAACTACAGCTGGAAGAGTAGAAAAAACAAGACAGACATTGATACAAAAATCAAAAGCCACTTTCAACATATGGCCGAGTGCTTTCATATTCATCAGAATCACAGACGCCGTGTGTCTCTTTTCATAATCATCAGCAAAAAGCCGTTGTGACATTTGAAGGTTTGATTATTAGGGGTCACAACAGCTTTCCATCTTACAGTCGACACTTTGTACGCGAGTTGTCACTTGCAATGACTTATCCAAGCTGCAAAATTCATAAAAAACCTGTTTTTCTTCTCTGGATGCATCACACTTCCAATCTCTGAAACCTCAATCCATATGTGCAGCAAACGTGCTCATGAAAGCATGAGATGCTTCATGACATGCCTGAAATTGCATGATGCCATAATTCATAATTCATATTATTTTGAGCAAGGCAAAGATTTTTCATATTCAAACAGATTTGACAAAAAATTGGATCACTCCGGAGCATTAAAAGACCGGCAATTGAGCCAGAGAAACTGGTTTTCTATTGTGTGTCAGTATCAAGTGGGAAATATTTTCATAAAGAAAAATATCTCTTGACTAAATTGCATTCATCTTCAAATGCGTTCTCGTGAAGTATTATGTTGAGTTTGAATGGATTTATTCACTTAATACAGCGCCAAAGTCGTGCTCCTGTTGTAATCTCTCACAATGATAAAAAGCAACACAACACCGACTTTGCCGTCGCCAGCGGTGGATGTGTATTGATATGAGGAACCAGAAATAGACATTTTGCCCCTTGGATCACGGTGTGGAAATCATCTTTCATTAGCGCTTTCTTGTCTGATCTGCTTTGGCAAACGGGCACATACTGTACTACTGATGAATATACAAGACTGTTTTTCACGTTTGCATCAACGCATTTGGACCGCACTAGTTAAATACATTATCATTAGGCCTTAAACATCACATATTATTCAACACTCTATATTTATACACATTTATAAGGAAAGAATGTCTCTACTTAAACATTTTGTGGCATTTTTTGTGCCCAATCCAACCACATCCCAATTGTTTTTATTTTTTTTTTTTTAAATCACCGATACCGTAAATTCCAGCCCAGACACGAGAAACGTGACGGTGAATTTTAATCCCATCATCCGTTACAGTGATCAATGAAGGCCACACAGCTCCACATCTTTCTCCTGCTGTTCTGTTGAACAAACTGTTCTGGTCTCAAAATTTCACACAAAACCTTTGAATATGTATATCTTAAAAAAGTGTCTCTGTCTCCAGAAATCTATTTTCATGAATGAGTGTCCGAACGCCCACTCCACACAGTGACTCATTGAGACTTTGTGTTCTCAGAGTCTGTCAGCGCCGCAAACTGTAGACGACCGAATCAAGACTGATTGTGGTTCCAGGACATATTATCGGTATTTTTTGTGTAATTTGGGATATATTTTTAAAAGCTTGAAACTACACCATAAAATGAAATTTTAGAAATTTGCTTTAAACAATTATAAATTATCATTTTCTTTTCAAATGCATTACATTTGGTCTCATTAATATTTTGAAAATTTATTTCAATGTTTTTAAACCACTTTTTTTTTTTTTTAACGAACCTCATTTAGGTTTCTTCCATTTAAACTTTCACTAAATCAACAAACTCATTCATACACCCACAAACCCACTCACAATGTATCTATCCATCCATCTATCCATCCATCTATTGCATCCATCTGCTGCATCTAACGATCTCCTGCATTCATCCATCCATCAGAATGTATTCTTCTGTGTCCTACTCTGTGATTGGCCCAATTATCTAGGTATGTGTTCCACCATCAGGCCCACTGGCCTTTTTGATACAATATGACTATTTCCAGAGTAACAGGCCTTACATTAAGCCAAAGAAACAAGCTTTACATTTTTGGAGTCAGGCTTTTAACAGCAGGAAAAACATCTGTGGTCAGGGTTTCAGGTCCATTTTGGCAGCGCAGTGCTGTGCCCTGGGCATAAGCTGTGATTTCCACTGAATGTGGAAATAGGGACCATAAATGAAGAGGCAGATTGATGCTCTGGCGGTTAGACTAAAGCTGTTTGAAACCGCTGGCTAGCCACTGGTCCCATCTCAATTTGGTGCTCGGTGGAGATAAGCCTGCCAGTGGTGTGCACTGAGCCAATCCATCCATCCTACTGCCATTTGAACGATAAGAAACTGAGAATGAGCATGGAAGCTACAGGGGCAACATTAATAACTCGCCTTTATAATACGGTTAAGAGTGGTTATAGGAACCCACAAAATTAAATTGCTGAATCAGTGCAATGGTTGGTTAACCACTGGCTGGTTACTGACATCCATTCATCATATGTTGGAAGTTTGATAAAGAAAGTTGTGAAAATAGGTGAGGTTATGGTTTGATTACAATGACTTGTAAACTGAGAAGGGTGGTTTCTATGGAAACCCACGTCTGCTTCTGCAGCTTCAGGAAGAATGTAACGGGTGTACCTGCGTTCCCAAGGTGACCAGACAGCACATAAAGCAACTGTCAATCATAGCTGATCTTTGAGAAAACATCTTTTATTGCCATTTGCACTTGTGATTTAATTGCTTGAAAGTAATACTTCATTTTCTAGTAGAGCTGAACTGATTATTAAATACTGTACTTATGATCGCCAATACGATACAACAATATGTTGATTTGACACTGGCCGTTTTTCTTGGTTTACGCAGTTAGGTAGATAAAGATTACCAATTAAACTAATGATTTATAAACAACAACAACATAACTGTTTTCCACCCTTGATTTAATACCCTAATTTTTACAGTATTTACCTTTAACACCATCTCAATAAGTTGCACGCTACCATCTAGTGGGCAATTTGCGAATTACATTTTGCCGTGTCCTCATCTAACCCTGAAACGGTTAAAGAAAAACAGCATGCATTATCAATAAAAAGAATAATCGATCACATTTTTATAAGGTTAGATGTTATGATAAACTGTCCTTGTTTCTGGTAACAAGAATAATACCGTTATGTACACGCATAGAAGTTATGGGTACCTGTTCAGAACCAAGTATAGCGGCACACAAACGCACAACTAACGCGAACCTGAACCGCAAATATTTTTGGCTGTATCTAAAAGAAAAAAAAAAGAAAAGAAACCTTAATATGCAAACGAAGCACTTGTTGTTATCTGTTGTTTGTAATGTTTTTACCGTAATAAACCGTTTTAAAGTCAGTTTATTTGGATCATTTTCATTATACATACATGACACCGGTGGCTCATTGACCTTTGAATTTGAAAAATTGATTGAAAACTTGATGTGATTACATCGATTTAAATAATATAGTATAAAGAAAAGAGCGATGCTTTTCTGTTTGCGCGCCAAAAACATCAAGTTCATTTCTCAGAAATGTGGTCAAACTGTTTTCCCCTCAAATGTTTCCAAGACAACACCACACAGTGAACAACCACACAGACTTTAACACCGATAAAGGGACGCAGCGTGAAGAGGAAACGCTGCACAGAGATTCCACAGCTGATAACTAGGTTTACAGATTCTTTAGCATTGATGATGATAAAAAGGCAAACAAGATTAAAACTCATTTATTTCAGGTCATTAAACAACAAAGATTAAAAAAAAACTAAGGACAGCATTTTACAGCATTATGTCATAATAGTCAAAATTAACAAACTAGCAGTTCAATTAAAATAAATAAATATTTGATATTAAAATCAAACAAATTAGATTATCTGGCAAGTGTGCATACAAATGATCCAAAGATAAATTAAAAGAAAAGTAAGAAATTATCTGTGTTTGAAAAAAAAAAAAAAAAGATTTACACTACAGTATATCAAACAAAAAAGTAGAAAATGTAGAAAAGTAGTTATTTACCCACTACATTTAATCCAAATACTATTGAAACATTAGTATATTACTACATAAACATTAGTAATGTCCTACTAACATCATTAGTCAAGTTAACGTTAAAAATGGCTTACAGCGTTTCGGGTTCCTCTCCGATATCATCGTAGTCTGGATGTAAAAAACAACTCATGAATTAAAAATGTTTCTTGACTTTATTTTAAATAGTTAAGAAATTATACATACCATAAGTCAAATCTTCATCAACTATCCTAGCCTCATCATACTCATCGCCTTCTTCAAAACATACATGCAAACAGTTATTTGAACAACAATCATTTCAACAATATACAAGGCATACTATTATAAAAACATCCGCAATTATCTAAATATAAGATTAAATGAACTTAATCATACAGCAAATTAACATGAATGACAGGGCAAGTAAGACAGAGGAGGAATTAAAACAATCACCTGAATTATCATTGCTGAAATCTGGTGGAAATGCGACATCATCATAGTCTTTTGGTATTTCATCTATAAAAAGCAAATGTATTAAATTTTGCTCTATAAAAAGCTAAAATATAAGCCATGTAAAAATATACGTCTTTAGATTTAGATTTAAATACAAACAACAAACCAATTGTAGGATGTATTTCGTGGGCAACATCATCATAAATCTCTGGTGAGAGGTGTTCTTATGAAGAAATTACGTATTAATTTGAGCACATTTTCTGGAGAAAATATTCTGCGGTCAAAACATGAAAGGACTGACCTGTTAGGACATTAGCTTGAGTGATGTCATCATAGCAATCAGGTGACGATTCTGGTTTAAAAAATACAAAATAAACATATAAGTAATACAAAAAAATATATACAAAAGTATATTCCAATTCCGACTTTACATAGCTATTACACGAGACATATTTAGCCATTTACACAAGAGAGACATTTATAAAAAATATTCCTTCATAATCACCCCTCTGATTGAAGTGATGGAGTCTGACGTGTCTGTGGTCAATCTCCTCATAAAGGCCTTCAGTCTGAATCTGTCTCTGAAAGAGAACTGTGGGAGAAACACACACACACACACACACACACACACACACACACACACACACACACACACGCATTCTGTCAGATCACAGCACAACACTGAATCACTCTGGTTCTGTTCAACCTCTTCTCATCTTTCTGTTCTGCTGAATCAGCAAAAGCAGCGGCACAAAGAGCAGGACGAGCACGAGTCCCAGAACCATCACAAGCGTCGAGGAGACTGAGACAGACGTTGCAGGAGTTTGAAGAGGAGACACTGATGTCCACCTCTCAGTCTGAGGAACTGAAGTGAGAGTTTGTGTTGTTGCAGCAAGAGTCGTGAACACAGACAAATCTGTCAGACACAGATGAAAAAAATCACACTGAGTATATCAGGATCATTTCTGTGTTTGTCTCAGACCTTCACAGGAGAGTGTGACGTGTTTTTTGTGAGAACAGTAGCTGCGGTTCATCTGGGACAGAAGACAATCCCACAGATGAATCTCACTCCCTTTACACTCCACGTTATTCAGCCACACAACATCTTCACCATCCGTGACTGCTGATCTCCCATCAGTCTTCAGCGCCGCTCCACAACCCAGCTGTCTGCAGACCACCTGAATGTCTCTGATGTCCCAGTGGTCATCACAAACAGACCCCCACACATATTTATAGTACACCTCTAGCTTCCCGGAGCAGCGTCCACTGTCTTTACCAGCCAGTCTCAGTGGGAGATGCTCTGACATAAAGAAATCATTGACACATTAATACATTTTAGAATCTTAAAACACCGTCTTGTTGCTTTTTCCATCAGATGAACATACCAAAAGATCCTCTGAGATGAAAAGATGAAAAATAGCTTTGAGAATAGTCTTTGATGAGAGAAGGACTTTCTTTAAAATAAATGCAATTCATTTTAAACACTATATTAACATGAACATAACTTGATTTAATATACAAATAACTAAAAAGCTGTACCAATGAGGACTGTGTCGCCTTCTCACCTGAGCAGATGATTTTAGCCACATCATCAACACAGTCATTGTGTCCCCAGGGTGAAGATGGACACTGCCACAGATTAGAGTCGTGCGGTCGACATTTAAGATCTTTCAACCAGCTCTGAGCTAATTTCACTCTTGGTGTAGATTCAGATAAAACTCCAGATCTCCCACAGTTCAGTTCCTGACAGATCAGACTCGCTGTGTCTATTTCCATCTGGTTCCAGCAAACATTTCCCCAAGAGCCGTTGTAGAAAACCTCTACATTTCCTGAGCAGCCTTCAGTTAATCTGATCTCCTTAAACTCTAAGTGGATGAAAAACAAAAAAAATCTCAAATGTGTTACAGTATAATCACAAACACAATGACATAACTTTAACTTTGCACCTGAACACACGACTCCGACATCTTCACTGTGCTGACAGTCGTGTTTCCCCCAGTCCAGAGAAGAACAGCTCCACAGTGATGTCTCATTCCCTTCACAGTTCACCTCATCCAGCCAAATGTGTCCAGAACCAGCTCCAAACCAGGCCGGTACCGGCTGAGCACTGAGCGCTTCTCCACACTGAAGCTGTCTGCAGACCACCTCAGCATCTTTAATATCCCAGGAGTCGTCACACACCGTCCCCCATGAACCCTGATGAAGAACCTCCAGACGCCCTGCACATTCCCCACCTGAACCCACCAGTCTGATGGATCTACGATCTGAAATCAGAGAACATTTTTGTTACAGCGAAAAGTCAATGTGATGAGCAGATTCTTTTCACCGAGGCAGGAGATGAAGAGCTGTTGTTGTCCAGAGCTGCAGTTGAAAGTTTGTGGTGAGCTGCAGTTCCTCAGATGAGCTTCACTCCCAGAACACTGGAAGCCCATCACACACTCACTGTGTTTAGAACCAGAAGAAGCGCCACTGAAGTTCAGAACAGGGCCACAATCCAGCTGTCTGCAGACCACAGAGGCTTCGGTCAGACTCCAGGATTCCAGAAGGACTCTCCTCCAGACCTGAAGAACAAAAACCTCCAGCTGCCCTTCACACTCTCTGTCTCCAATCAAGCGAACCAGACCATCATAAAGAGCCAGAGATGATTCTGTAGACAAGACTTTACCACTTAAGCACATAAATATTTATGAACTGAATCAGTAGCTTTAGTAGTTGTTCACTCACTTGAGCAGATGATTCCAACATCTCGACCGTGAGAAAGTTCAGCTCGACTCCATGAAGAAACAGAACATTCTGAGAGTTTTGTTTCAGTTCCTTCACAATCAAACACATCACCCCAGATTTCTCCACTTCCCTCCCCAAACCAGTCTGATCCCACCACAGACACAGCAGTCCCACAATCCAGCTGTCTGCAGATCACACCAGCAGCTCTCAGATCCACGCAGACATCACACACTGTTCCCCACGAGTCTGAATACTGACGCTCCACTCGACCAGAACATGAGTCTGAACCATTCACCAGTCTGAGATCTGTGTAACCTGAACAGAAAAAAAATTGGAATTATAAGACAGTCAATCTATCTCAAAACAATTACATTTGAGAAAAATGAATTTTACCTGAACACAACAGGCCGACAATACCAGACCTACTACAGTTAAGCTCATGTGACACTGAACAGAGAGCTATATATGATTCGTTTCCTGTGCACTGAATCTCTTGTGTCCACATCTGTCCTCCTTCTTTTCCAGAAGCATCTTCTCTCAGCATCTTCACAGGAGCTCCACAGTCCAGCTCTCTACACACAACCTCTGCATCCTGCTGGTCAAAGGCAGCGTCACACACTGATCTCCAGGTCTTAATTTGAAAAATCTCCAGCCTTCCAGAACACTGGTGTGGCCCTTTTACAAGCCGGGACTGTCTATGACCTTTATTTGGGAGTCCAAAAAGACAACACACAGTTTCAGACTAAACCTTATAAAAAATGATTGAGCATAAACATAATGCGCTATTTACCAGAACATATAAGCCCAGCATCAGATGTGTGTTTACAGTCATTTATTTTCCACCCCGCAGATCCGCAGTTTTTCACTGAAGACTCGAAACCAATGCAGAAAACATAATTCATCCAGATTGGTCCTTTTCCTGGTCCAAAATGGGCATCAAATAAAACCTCTATAGCTTCTCCACAGTCCAGCTCTCTACACACCACTCCAGCATCATTCATATCCCAGCTTAAATCACACACGGTTCCCCACTCTCCTCTGTGAAGAACCTCCACTCTTCCAGCGCAAGGACTGCCACCACCAACCAACCTCACATTCTTTTTGTCTAGGAGAAAAAAACTAATAAAAAAGTACTAAAAGCAATCTACAGTTTCAAGACCAACTTATGCACTTTCGATGTTTTTGGTTTTTACAGTATTCCCAGTTAATAAAACTCTTACCAGCACATAACAGACCCTGATGATAATCATGTGAACAATTGAGGACGTAGGATGACACTGGACACATATAAACTTGAGATTCATTTCCTGTGCACTGAATCTCTCGTCTCCACATCTGTTCTTCTCCTTTTCCAGAAGCATCTGCTTTCAGCATCTTCACAGGAGCTCCACAGTCCAGCTCTCTACACACAACCTCTGCGTCCTGCTGGTCAAACGCTGCGTCACACACTGATCTCCAGGTCCGATCTTCAAGAATCTCCAACCGCCCAGAGCAGCGAGAACCTCCAACCAACCTGACCCCTTAAAAAATATTTCAAAACGTCAATAAAAGGAGACTCGAATGTGTGTTGAAATATTGTTTGAAAACGATTCTTAAATTCTAAAGCGTCAGCTTAAAAGTTTTTAGCATTACTAGACTTAAATACGCCAATAAAAAAAGAGATTGTCAATATGAACATTGCAATTGACCATACTGAAATTTTGGTCCATGGACCAATTTACCATGGACCATCTTGAAATGGTGCTCTGCATTTAACCATCCAGGGAGGATACAATCAGACAGTGACGTGATACACACAAACCAAACAAGAAGTTGCAAGAACAATAAAATAAAATACATAATCTAAAGTTACAATAGTAACGCATACGAAGTGTTTTTTTCCACACAGAATCCTAAAGGGTTGTTCTCCCTACCTGTATGCCTATTTTTCACATCAAAAAAAATTATCACATCAAACATGACGTGCTCATATGAATGCAGCTATGAAGCCTTCAGGGTTGCTTCAGGGAACATTCAAATTTTAGATGCCTTCCAACGGAAACCTCTACAGAACTAAAGTCAAGTTCTTTTAGTTTCAAGTGCCATTAAATGCAAAGCATCCCCTAGCTATGACTATTTGCTACGATTAGAGATCAGTGTATCTTTTTTTCATCTTACTATAGAATCATTCCAAGATGAGAGAGAGAGAGAGAGAGAGAGAGAGAGAGAGAGAGAGAGAGAGAGAGAGAGAGAGAGAGAAAATAAAGCTTGTTTAAATACGTAGTTTCTTGGAACTGAGCTAAAATGTAATTATGAATGAATATTGTGTAGTCTTTTATACTGAGATATATTGTATTATATGCTGCATTGCCCTAGAATATGGATAAACACTGAGGTCATGAGGATTGGTCACCTGAGCAGATGAGTCCAGCTTCTTTGGAGTGAGTACAGTCGTAATCAAACCCTTTTGTAGACCCACAGTTCTTCATTCGGTGCTCTGATCCATCACATAAAACAACGTTTGTCCTGATTGATCTTGATCCTCGTCCAAAGTAGGAACCACCTAGTGCGTCCACAGGTTCCCCACAACCCAGTTCTTTACACGCCACTATAGCATCAGCAAAATCCCAACCTAACTCACATATTGTCTCCCAGTCGTGTCCATAAAGAACCTCCACTCTTCCAGCACAATGACTTCTGCCCCCAACCAACCTCACGCTCACCATGTCTGTATAGTCAACCAAGACGACAGGGCACAAAATGAAAACAAAATATCTTACATATAGTATTATATTATAATAATTGAATGTATTGAACTAATATATTAATATAATATATATTATTAATTGAATGCTGTACAGAGAAAATAAAAACAAAAACCTGAACATTTCAGTCCAACATTTTTTCCCGGAGAGCAGAAGTTTGTTAGTGGTTTTGACGGACACACATGAATCTGAGATTCGTTTCCTGTGCACTGAATCTCTTGTGTCCACATCTGTCCTCCTCCTTTTCCAGAAGCATCTTCTCTCAGCATCATCACAGGAGCTCCACAGTCCAGCTCTCTACACACAACCTCTGCATCCTGCTGGTCAATGGCAGCGTCACACACTGATCTCCAGGTCCGATCTTCAAGAATCTCCAACTGCCCAGAGCAGCGAGAACCTCCAACCAACCTGACCCCTTAAAAAAAAGTTGACAACATCTCAATAAAAAGAGACTAAAGTTTTAAAAAGTACGTTTTAAACAGTACCAGAGCAAATTACTCCAACATTCTTTTTCGGGCAAGCGTCCTGGACGCCCCATTTTATCACATGACATTTTTTCAATGTTGACTCTGTTCCAAGACACAGAGCATCATGTATCCAGACTGGTCCGGGACTAGATCCAAAATAATCTCCGGTCAGAGCATCCACCGCTTCACCACAGTTCAGCTCTCTACACACAACTGCAGCATCAGCCAAATCCCAACCAGCATCACACACGGTTCCCCACTCTCCTCGGTGAAGAACCTCCACTCTACCAGCACAGTAACTATCTCCACCCACCAGCCGCACGTTTGGCGTGTCTGTGGACAAGACACAAATTGGAAAAAAAAATATAATACAATTAATAATAATAAATACATAAAATATTATAAATAAACATTTATAAAACAAATAATTAAACATTTTTGTATAATTATATTGATTTATCTATGTCGTAGTGTGAATTTGTGTGTGAATTTCATATTGAAATGGAGACTGTACACATGATTTCCATGGAAAAAAAAAAAAAAAAAAAAGAGAATTTAAAAACATTTCTTCACAACTCCATAACTGGTCAATTGTCTAGACTGGGGTAGTCATTTCATTCTTTCGATTAAAAGATAACATTGTAAAGTTGTGGAGGATCAGATTTTACATCCAAACTTGACCCTGCACAATAATAATTGTATTTCTTTTTTAAAAATGTGGTAAATGTAGTATTTCTTAATTGGGTGTTTTATATTATCTTTGTGGTTTGTCGAGCATGATTGACCCGTGTTGTCCTTCTTACACACGTCGATACACTACCGCAAACTAAACACAGCTCTACCTCAGACTTCAAGAAACATATTTAAAACATTTCGCATTTTATTGAAACCTTAAATGTTACTTTTTAATCATGAACAGATAAATGTACACATTTTATATATCTTGCAATGGGTATTTGGTCATTAATTAAGTGAATAAAAAGCAACTTGGTTATAAAAAAACATTTTATGTTGCCATTTCAATGGATGATTACAAATAAATGTTACAGTCAACCAAAGGGACAAGAACTTTGACCATTTGGTTTATAATATATTGCAAGAATTGTTCAGGATCAACTGAAAGTTCAAAGATTGCATTTAACAAAACAAACTATATCCACATTTGATCAGGAAGTCAAATGTTGTATTTTTGGACGATAATCAGCTTTAAATAATTATCTATGAGCTAAAATCAAATTCTGGATTATTGATAATTAAAAAAAATAATAATCTATTTTGAATTTGTGTCAAAAATATATTCCCTAGAACACTGGTAAACAATATTTGTTTAAAAAAAAAAAGTATTCAATTTTATTCAACTTATTATTTGATTTAAGTCACAATATTAGTTCTTGGGAAACGGGTAAACAGTATTTATTTAAAAAAAAAAAAAAAAA
>CM051496.1:9625769-9640348 GCA_028031935.1 Paedocypris micromegethes
AAAAAAAAAAAAAAAAAGTTTATTCAAATTTTTTTTCATTCATTATGAATTTAATTAAAATAATATTTGTTAGGGGCCCGGTAAAAAAAGATATTAATTTAAAAAAGTTAATCAAATGTATTAAAAAAATCAGAAGTATTTAATTTTAGTCAAAATAACATTTAAAAAAACTGCACGGTAAACAGTACTTTACACATACCAGACACGCGATGTGTACAAGATACAGCATTTTCAAACATACCAGAACAGTGGAGCTCAATGGCGTTTAGAGAAGAACAGTTGTATTCAGCTGTGAGATTGAATGTTAGACACAAATGAATCTGAGATTCATTTCCTGTGCACCCAATCTCTCGTCTCCACATCCATCCTTCTTTTCCAGAAGCATAATTTCTCATCATCTTCACAGGAGCTCCACAGTCCAGCTCTCTACACACAACCTCTGCATCCTGCAGGTCAAATGCAGTGTCACACACTGATCTCCAGGTCTGAACATCCAGAATCTCCAACCGCCCAGAGCAGCGAGAACCTCCAACCAACCTAACACCTAAAAACACGCAGATAATCCAGACACATGCAGACACTTAAACACCATATCAGTGCGTAAGTACCTGAACAAATCACTCCAGCGTCTTTCTCATGGCCACAGCTACTTCCACTCCATCCAGCTGTCCCACAGCTCCTCAGAGCAGACTCTGAACCCAAACATCTGACAAAATTTGTCCAGACTTGTCCAGATCCTGGTCCAAAATGTGCACCACTAAGTGCGTCAACAGGAGGCCCGCAGTCCAGCTCTCTACACACCACTGTAGCATCCGGCATGTCCCAGCTTTCATCACACACGGTTCCCCACTCTCCTCTGTGAAGAACTTCGACTCGACCAGCACAACGAGTACCACCACCAACCAACCTCACATCGGCACCGTCTGAAGCATCAAAACCAGGCTGTTCAGTGAGTATCTCAAGTCAAAACAGCATTAAAAACACATGAAATAAGCAGTAATTATACTGTACTAATATGTAACTTACCATCTATTGCCAACATTGCACAAAAAAAAAGTATAATTAAATGCAGGTTCCTCGCCATCGTCCTTTAGTGAAGAACAAGGGTCCACACAGCGAGTACTTCAGACACAGTCACGAGGGGAAATCAACACACAACCTGAGTGACGAATCAGAGGCGGCTTTTATGATTCTCTCCATACTCTATTCGTAAATCAACATGATTCCGCTCATCCACCGCTAAAGATGCTTTTGTGAATAAGCAAACCATGTGTCAAGTCTTACACAGCTACACAATGACGTGAATAACAAACTAAACACCTGCAGAGATACAATCACAAATGACAGTTAACTGCTTCAACTTTAGTCTACAGACGCTCGCATAGAGATTGTCTTTACTCAGCAAGAAAAAAAGTCTTTTTTTTTTGGAGCACTCAAGCGCTCTCTTCGTTCGTTTTCATTTCATTGTTAACGTATCAGGTGATTAGTTGATGCAGTGCGTCATTCACCCAGTAGATGGCAGACAACGCCTAGTAAAAAAAAAAAAATACCCGTGTCGCGCGGATGCAGTTTAGTTTTCTACCACAAGAGGAAAGCAAAGTATAAACAGTAATCCGGTAGTGTTCGCAAATGCCTCAGGGGTATTTCACACAATAAAAAATTATCAATATTTTTCAAAATATTTCTCAGAAAAAAACCACACAAAAAACATGACTTGAACTTGTGTTTTTATGATCAAGTCAACACTAGTGGATTTATGTTTGTGGAATGTGTAAAGTTTATTGAAAAGCATTATACGGGGCACATTTCAACAATAAATTAAGAACAAGGTTTTTTTACATATCTCTAAAACAGTTTTTACAATTTTAAGTCACTCAAACTAAAATCTTGACACATTTTGGCAAGTGACTAGTTCAGTCTGAAAAGTCTTGACCAACAGCCTTTGTTTCAGTTGAGCGTGTGAACACATTCAGAAATGTATTACATTTCTTGCACCACTCATTTCTTCATGTCTATAGATTAGGCTTCACTAGCAGTCATCCCACATGAGGACCAGTTTATTCTCTGGTTCCACACCAAAGATGGAGCCCTGCACAACTTCGACTGACATCATCAGATCTCAGGTCTGATGCGAATCAGGTGCCAACGGCCCGTAAACTCTGCTTCTGCATGACATTCCACAATTTCTGGAGGTTGGATTGGGTGATGAGGTCATCAGGTTTGAGTTGCAGTGCACGGAGGTAGTTACTCTCAGCTTCCTTCAGTTTTCCGTTTAGGTGGAGAATGGCTCCAAGATTCATCAGAGCACCTGGATGCTGAGGAATCAACGACAATCCTTTTATATCAAACAGTTTTAAGCAGGAATGTACTTTACAATATTGATCAAGATGATACTAAGTACGTACATCAGGTTTCAAATCTGCTGCCATTCCATAGTAGTGCTCAGCTGCTTCATTCAAATTGGCTTGCCTAGAAAAATGACAAATATGATAAGTATGCATTTGTTTATTGAATAAATATCCATAATAATAAACATTAAAGGCGACAGACCGGAGCGTGTGAGCAGCGCTGAACACCACGTCGAACTCGGAAGCGTCCAACTCTGCAGCTTTCTCAGCCATCACTGCCGCCTCGTCCAGCCGAGACTGTTCCAGCAGAAACTGACCTGAAGAGTTCACAGGATGGAACACATCACAAATGTTGACCTCAATGATGCCAGATGCCGAAAAATCCTCCAAATGTACTTCTTAAATAATAATAATAATAAAAAAAAACGGTGGTAGAGACGAGGAACTTGGCATTGGTATTGTCTTGAACTCACTAACGTGTGGCAAAGTAAATGTTCGACATAAAGGTTTTTAAAGCACATCACTGAAAACAAGAGTTACCGTAATGCATATAGCAGTTGCCTTTCATAGGATCAAGTTCGATCGCCTTCCGGAAGTGCAGTTCCGCTTCAGATGTCTGTCCCTGCAGATAAATCAGGGAACTGTCAAGCCTGCTTTCATACTATAAAAACGTAAAACAGTTGGTACTGTGAAAACATAAAACAAGTTTTTCCAAAATTGATGTTGGACATGGTGAGAACGTTTCTGAATGTGTCACTAGCTCACTTTCTTTACAGTTAGCGGATGATTGTTACCAGGTTGGTGTTATCTTCCCAAACTATTCAGAAGAAATGAGGTTTCATCAAGTTGGTTTCATTTAGTGGTTCTATTGTAAACGCTTGCGATATAAGGATAACGTTGGATTTCATGAGGTTCTTGGCAGCGTTTCTTAAACAACATTAGGTTGTCAAAGTACGTTCATCACCCGTGTAGGACGTCAGGTCTTCAAGAACTCAAAACAAGCCGCTTGCATTATGCTCCAGAGGGAGATTTAATCGGGTGTAAAATTATCACAAGAAGAGGATGCTTTCAAAAACGCAGCGACCACAGCTGTATGTGACGGGAAGCACAGCAGCAAAGGATTCTGGAACCCATTATTCCTGGAGCCGATCCGTCAACACGACAGGACAGGAGGTGGCGTTCACATCTTTTGAGAAAACACATGATGCAATATATCATCTGACTCTGCCCTGACCGGCTGTCCCAGTGTAAGCCAGCAAACATGCTGCCGATATTCAACAGGTGGTCAAAAGTTCACCAATAATCTGTTTTCACTGAGGAAAAGGAATAATTGTGTTAAGTGCGGTGCTGGAGGGATAAGAACTAGTTTCATGCCGTATGTATCAAGTCGACGGGTCAGTGGAGGGACTTTAGGTTGAGAAGGCATGTTTGAGGGAACAGCGTGGACTCTTGACCAGCCCCACCGGGATGCAAACTATAATCAGTTTAGTAAAAGGATATGAGAAGCCATATCCTGAGGGGGATGCAGCTGTTCCACCTTTCTTCAGCACCCCTCTACATTTACATCATTCACAGTAGAATAGAATTTATTTTGCCTTCAGACATATGCACACGCGCACACACACACACACACACACACACACACACACACACACGCACACACATTAGTAATTCAACATCATGCTGAACATAACATAAATATAGGCTTGAAGCAAACATTGGTCTATGTTTTTAAGCTGTATGGATGACTTTTACATCACAAGGACTAACCAAGTTGGTCAACAGTTTGCCATACGTCAAATGAGCAGGAATATGATCAGGTTTGGCTTTCAGTGACTGTCTGTACCAGTGTCCTGCTTCCTCCAGATTATTCAGCCTCATAAAGGCCTCACCTGTGAAGTCAGAAAAAACAAACCATTTTATTTATATATATATATATATATTTTTTTTTTTTTTTTTTTTTCTCTAATCTTTATAATGTTTTTTTGAAAAATATTTTATCATTTTTGCATTTGTTTAAATCACACACACATAAAACAAAGCTGATAGAGTTTTTGTGATTATATATTTGCGTATATAAAATAAACCTAGATTTGAAGTTGTGAAGCTCACTAGCTGAAACAAATTTCCCATTTTGTTGTATTTTTGCAACTTGTTAAATGAAGTTTTGTTTGATGCTGGAAATGCATTACTAAGTAAAGCCACAAAGCTACAAAGTAATGTAAACTCATTGGGTGTCAATACGGCCATAATAGAATAGGACCATATAGAAAATGAGCTCCCCATTTAACCATCCAGTGAAGCCTCACTCACACACTCACACACACACACACACACACACACACACACACACACACACACACACAGTGAACACGTACTCAGCCGTGGGGCCCTGGTGCAAGTGTGTTTCAGTGTTTTGCACAAGAACACTCAGTTGTAGCAGTTGTAATATGGGATTTATACCTGCAACGCTAAGGCGGCAGGTCCAACTCCCTACCACTGGACCACAACTGCCACACACACCTTTAGTGTTAACAATAACTATACATAATCACACTAATTTAGCTCCCAGTACAAAACTCCCTGGATCGCGAAATATTGCATGTACACAAAAGTAAAAAAAAAAAAACTGACCAAACTGACCCATCATATTGTACAAGCTCTGTGGTGCAAATTGACGTGGCATCTTTCGCACAGCCTCTTTATAAACAGTCAGTGCCTCCTGCAAGAAAGAATGACAATAAACTATACAATTAGCTTATAATACAGACCGTAAATGCGCTAACTACATATTCACTACACTACATACTGTACATTAAATACTTATGAATACACTAAACAATTATGTGAATCAAAAAAAAAATGTGCGCCATTGCATTGCATTGCAGTATAAGCAGATGTGGTACCTCGTACTGGCCCCGTTCATGAAGCAACTTCCCCAGATTGTACAAGCAGCTAGTGACGGAGCATTTGTGAGCGTGAGGGTCCTTCAGGTTCTCATCTGGAATGTCTGCACACGTGTGGAAGGTACGTGTAGCTTCTTCCAGTTTGCCCTGAGATACCATGATAATGCCCATGTTTAAATAAGCAGCTGCAAGATAAAACACAGACAGGGTGGAAACAATAGAATATAATTTGTACACTTACTTTCCTTCATTAATGTGGTTAAACAGACAAACTCACAGGCCAGTGTTGGTCGGCTCCCAATAGCCAGTTTATAATATTGTACAGCTTCAGGAAATCGCTCGTTCTCTTGAAGCAGCAAACCACTCCAGGAAAGAAATAACTGAATTAAACATGGTTCACAAAAACATGGGGATGGGTAAAGAAGTAGATGAAACATTTAGATGCCCTTGTTTAAATGTTAATCAGTGTTAAAAGTTCTTGCGTCCCTTGAAAGCTTCACCCTCAGTTTTTCAAAAAACTTAATTTATGAAGTAGGATAGTTTTTTTTATATATATTTCATAATACTCATAATAGCTTTGATGGTCGGGTATGTCAACCCTGATGGCCTGTAAATGTCAGGTTCATGGGATTGTGTCTGTTCCTTTGGCAATCTGGCAAAAATAAGCACTGCCCGACCTTGAAATACCATTTTCGTGTTGTGTAAAGAGATAACACCAGAGAGAAAATAGCAAAGTAGCCGTGTAATCAATCGTATCACACTGATTAAAAAGAAATGCCTACAGCTATACCTAGTGTCTTTCAAATGAAAATGTAGAACTTCACTATTCATATACGTTTTTTAAATTCCAAATTATTTGTTTTTATTGTAAGAGCTTAAAAGATTTTTCCATACATACTCACAGGTTGTAAAGCATATCGGCCATGTTGCTTCGGTAATAAAGAGCGTTTCTGTAAGCCTTTTCAGCCTCTTCAATCTTTCCCTTGTTCTTCAGAACATTACCCAGGTTACCCCAAGCTGAAGGACAAATAGTGTCAAGAACACGATAAACAGATATCAAATCCAAAACCTTCAAATCGAGGCTCTGAAAGTACCTTTAGCAGGGTTTACAGCAATGCCAGACCTGTAAAGCGTCTCCTCGCTGTGCCAGTCCTGGTTCCTGCTGACGGTCTTCAAGCTGTTGAGAAGCACCAAACCTACAGCGCAGCTCAAAAAAATGGCTCTGCACAGTCTGGATTTTGAACGGCCAAATATACTCCTCAGGCCTAGAGACACCAGCAGACAGAATCCCATGCTCGGTATGTACAACACCCGCTCTGCCACCACAAAGCCCACGTAGAAGAACAGGTTGGTGGCTGGAATGAAAGGCAAAACGAGCAGCCCAAGTGAAAACACCACAAGGTTCCCAGTATCTGGGCGAGATTTGAGCAGATGAGGTTTATGATAACCATTTCTCAAAGGTGAGACTGCGTCCCTGTAATGATTGTCATTGTGATGATATCCATTAGCATGAGACTTTCCATTGCTGAAATGGGATTTCCCATTGGTTTCACTGATTTTTAATACAAGCACTGGTGGACTTTTCAAACCCATCCATGCCAAAATACCTGCTCCAGTGTAAAATGCAAGCGACTGAAGATTTCTCCAATCAGTGATAACCCTGACAAGAGGAAGCGCATCCATTGACCAATCAAAGCTGAGTTGGTCAGGACAGAGGAGGAGCCAGACATTGACAGCAGGCAGGTAAAGGAAGGTCAGTGCTCTTGTTGTGAAGTATGGAGAGTCGGCTGCTGGGTTATCGGAGTTGGAAAAGTTTGGTGGTTTATTGCCCATCCAGTAAAAACGAACTGCTAGCAGGATCATCCCCCATCCAATCAAACAGGCTATGCTGAATAGCAGACTGGCTGGCCTTTTCTAGAAAAAAGAAGAGAGAAGCAGGAAAAAAAAATATAAAATAAATATCCATATATCCAAATAATCTGTCCATTTAAATAGCAACATTCCCCACCCACCAAATCATGGGACTTTTATTTTGCATGTATTTTGCATGTGCTCTTGGAGAGATTATATGTTTTTTCGTTTGAAGATTTTACAAACTATTACACTTTTGGGAAAGTTAAATGAACTACCTCCTCTTTGTTTTCAGGTTACAATTATGAATTTAAAATTTTTTTTAACCTAATTATATTCGAAATAGCATCTGCATTTTTCTTATATTGTTAAAATAATTTTTTCCAAATCTCTGTCACCACATTATTGCTAATAAGTGTGTTTATTGCATAATATTGTTACCATTTACCAAAATTATGAACAATTCCCACTATAAAATTAAATAATTAAAAAAAAGCTCAGGTAATGACGACTGATTCAGCAGATTTCAGTTTCTTGTCAATTAGCAAAATTCTGGGGCAGGGGGGTTAAGATTTCGATGATCAGAATGCATTCTACCTCAGATTTTCAGGAGAACAAAGGAGGTCTTTGTTTTAGCTGCTGCTGACAGCACTCATAATGAGCAGGGATGTGGGTTCAGAATCTGCTCCACTGGGACATCATCCAATTTCAGAGAGTGTTTTATTCACAAATGAAACTTTAGAAGATCCAATAAAAGACTTTTGTCTCTATTCTGCATTACCTTACCTATTTGTGATTTTGCAATGAATTTATGCATTTCCCATTACTGCTTTCAAGTAAACGGTTGTGGGGCGTTTTGGACCGCAGCTGAGGAAAAGAAAGCATTCCACAATGTCACGCCAAGCTTTATCTCATTTCGGTTTGATTAGTAAGCTAATGGAATGAGAAATTGCTGTATCTGCTTTGTGCAGGGTGTTTGGCAGGACAGCAGAACTAATCTACAGTGCATTGTTTCAGACGCAAAACCGTATCACCGCTCAGACATTTGCAAGCCACTGGAATATAAATGAAGCAGCCACTTCTTTTGCCATTACGGTGGGATTGTCTGCAGACTAATGGAATTAAATGTGCAGAGACGAGTTGTTCAAAAACAATTCCAGATGATCCAGGGGAATGTCTATTTGACCATTTATTTTGCTCGGAAATCGTTGCCATTGAAAATGTGAAGAGTGGAAGAGAAAGTGCTTTGAGAATAAAAGGAAGTGAGGGCATGGCTTCCTTTTTTCTTTTTCTATTCCTCTCTCCACTTGTGTTCTCATGACTGCATATGGAGGAGACTCCCTTCTCAAGACCCTTAACATTATCAGCCGCAGACATGAGCACTGGCTCTGATAAAGAGCAAAGATGTGTCTGCAACGGGCACCGGGTTGGCATCTGTGAGTCTAGACTGGCACAGTAGGCAAAACATTACCGCCTCAGACAGTGTGGAGTGACTTATCATCATAGATAAGCATAATTTTGCAAAGACGTCTTAAACAATACTCCAATTTACCAAATATAAGTACATTTTGATTGAGCTAGAGCAAAGAACATTTTAACACTGCTAATACTGTAAAAAAGCAGAGAATAATTCAAAGTCATAAAAACAAGAATAAACAAATCAGATCTCACCTTGAGAAATACAGATATCGCTTGGCCTAGTCGCAGCTGATGAACAATACAGAGGTCATAAAGAGCCAACACTGCCAAAACGGTCAAGCCTTGCTCCTTCCATAGCAAAGCTGCACCAGCAGCCACCAGACTGCCCGTCAGCCACAGGCCTGCCCGCCACATAACCCCGTTCCAGAGAGTGACATGTGGCCTGAGGTCAGCATACTTGGCATAACAGGAAAGAGACAGCAAGAAGCAAAAAGCTGCACCCACATCTGCTCGACCGACCACCCCGGCAACTGCTTCAGTGTGTATGGGATGAGATGCAAACAGCAGTCCCGACAGCATGCTCCATGGTCCTCCACCCAGCAGCAGGCGGCACAGCGCAGTGAACAGTGCGGTGACACAGCAGTGCAGACCTATGTTGACCAAGTGATAGCCCCATGGATCCAGGCCACCAGTGACATAGTTGAGACGAAAAGATAGGGTGCAGAGAGGCCGGAAAGACTTGTGGCTCCCGCTGTGAGTGAGTAGAGTTCCCCAGAAGTCGTCGTACAGGATGTTTGTCCATGGAGTGTCAGGCAGCAAGTCTTGATTGGTTTTAATTGCTCGACTATATGGGAAACAACACAGGAAGACACAATTTTGTCAGAAAAGCTATTTTTTAATAACAAAGGCTTAATAATCATTTAGCTGATTATTCAAACTAGAACATTAGACTATACATCCAATGTATCAATCTAGAGATCCATCCACAATGTTAGGCCTCCATTAAATTGTTGCACATTGTCTAATACATTCTCTGTGTAATGGAATATAATTTTATTACCCTCTTTTAGTAAATCGCTTTGGATAAAAGTGTCTGCCAAATGACTGTAAAGTAAAGTAAAGTAATACATACATTTGCCAGGTAGTTATTGTAAAGAACTAATAACATTAAACAATATATATTTTGCTGCCCGTCTCTTAAACAGAATCTTTACATTAAAGCAAATGTGTTTTACTTATCTTTGATTATTAAATCTTTGCTTATAAGTTCATCTTCAAGTTTATTTATATAGCGCATTTCTTTGGTCTCGGGACCAAAGCAAAGTCGCTATGCAAATTAGGGGGAAAAAACTGTATTTAATGAAGAAAATAGTCCATTATTTATCTGTGTTCAAAAATTAGGAAAAAGTGGCATTCATGCAAAGAAAACTTAATTTAAACAGTGACAGGCAAGAACGGTTTGGAACACAAAAAATTGAAAAGCAATTTGAATTCCAAGATTGTTCTCGTTTTAATTTCCTGTGAATGGTAATAACACTGTATCACACTGCATTCAATTTCATGGTGAATTGAATAAATCCATCAGTTGTTATCTGTCCAGACCGTGACAGCTACACATCTGCTTAATGCCGTCACCAATTTAATGTATTCTGTTCATTTTTAAATACGTTAATTTGTGAATACAAAAAGAAAGGTATTCCAAAATTCAAATATTAAAAAGTTATGCTTGCTATTTCTTATAATTGGGAAAGAAATAAAAAAAAAAAACAAAAAAATCAGCATTACATTTCCGATGACATCCAGCACAACGACAGAGACAAAGTGTTAGTTTCAGGCAAACACAGTGGTGATATGGAGATGAACGAGTGCAATAAACACTACCACAAAAAAAGAAATGAATAATGCAGCCGAAGTTTAAGTGGCAGTTAATACATCAGACTGTCAGCACAAGTGCAGCAGTTTCCTGTGACCCATATCTCCAAAACTCCACATCTGAAAGCCTGCCCTTGTTTCCAAGTCAAGAAACACAATGCTGGGAAAAAGCATCTACCTCCGGCTGCCAACACGCTATGACCCCCATGGTTATGTCACTGCTAAGGACCCTGACAAACCACACACCATCGAAAGCAATAAGACTTTTTCTAGACCGCTCTGGCTAATCAGTGCGCGTAAAAAAAAAGATAAAAAATTTCTCAGTTGTGATGTCATTGCCAAAATGTCTGGCAAAGCTGTGTCGATTTGTAAAGTAAAGTGAATGAGATTGTCAATGTGACTCCAACTGCGTGCATTTCCCCAGCAACTCCATAAAAAGTATCCTTAGACTTTATAAACGGAGTAGAGCTTGCAAACAATTGTACATTATCCACACTAATCTGGATTTATGCCAGCTCCGAAGTTGTGTGCGGTTGTTTACAAGGTAATCTGTAATTGCACCACAGCAAATAAGATTAGTGGGAATATCGTTTGCTTCATTTAGAACAGCTTTTCTCCAAACACCATGTGCCTTTCTAATGCAAACACACTCGAAAGTTAAGATGTGATTAGAAAACAGACAACCAAGCACAGCATGTGGTCCTACAAATTGTAACTGTAAAAGCGCATGAAAAAAAAATCATCCACCAATTATATCAACCACTTGAGCTTCTCCAAAATATTTAAATCATTCCTTATCATTTCAGGTTCGCCCCACAGACATGCGCTGCTTGTGGAAACCAGTTGTTTTGAATAATTGTAAGCAAGGACTTTGGCCTTCAATGACGAAGATTGTACAGCACAATTCTGGGAACATGCGGCTTCATCTATCGAGGGTTAAAGGGATGAACAGATTTTGCATCGCTGTTCTGGAACATTGCTGTGGTGTTAATCTGACACTAACAGGATTACATTCATATTACAGAGGAAGAGAATATTAGGAGGCACATCACTTTGAACCTTCCCAAACAGAACAAACAACTAGTGAGCCATCTTACATTTTAGAACAACCCAGAATGCATAGAATACCACGATGTAATATTGGCCTACTACTTGATCTGATGTAGTGCAACCATTTTCAAACAAGGAGGGTTAATACATGTTCAACTTGAAGCAACAAGAAAGATTCAGTGATCACAGCCACCAAAAGCATTCACTCCACTCACTCTCAGCTGGTACGTTTTTGGCACATCTTTGACACAAGTGTCTAACTGGGTCAAGCACTTGATTAAGATTTAGACTTCTGGCCTGCGGACATGGATCTCATGAGCTTAAAGACATAGCACACTCTCCCAATCAAAATCCCCAAAACAAAAAGACTGTTTAGAGAAAGAACATCCAAATGTGTTGTACTTAAACGTAATTTATTGAATACGCAGAGACAATAATCTCTTTGCATTGACAAATGATCAGAAAACTTCCACTGGACAGGAACTGATATTTAGAAGTCACCTGGATGGAACCCAGAGCAATGTCATGCTAATGAAAAGGCCATTACGCTCAGCACAAAGAAGCTCTGTTACCTCGGTGATAGATGGTGCCTGTTATAAACCCAGTCAGAGAGCTAGTGACACAGAGAAGCAGTTAGAGAAAATCAATGCCTTATAAAACTTCATCCCAGTCAATCAGACACAATGGCCTGTCGGATTAAAGACTTAAAGCTAAGTTTTTGATAACTTTGAACGTTGCAAGCATTAATTTTAATTAAGAGCTGGCAAAACTTCTTTTCACTCTGGTTTTTGAGTTAAACAGCACAAACAAACTGTGGCAAATAAACAACTTTAAAGCTTTTGTAAAGTGCAATAAATCCCTGATTTATTCTTAAACAAAGACAGAGTAAAATCTTATTGTCTGAATGGTTGATGAATGTGAAGTTACACATCTGGAAAAGTGTAAGCGTGAAGTGTTTCTTGGCTCCTTCTAAAACCATGGTTCTATTGAAATTATATTAGGTGAACGTTTAACGGGTGCACATGCAGTATATGGCGTACAAATCCTCTTACCAGGCCTAACTCGACCTTTAACAACCTAAAACACTTCAATAAAATCCAGTAACAATAGGATTTTTGGGCCACCCAACAGGAAACTTTCTATTGGCGCACACAGTCATAATGGTTTACACAAAACAGAGACAAGTACACAATAAAAACAAAAGTATTAGGTGAATAAACAAATAGGAAGATCAGTCTTATGAAGTATATATGGCAGAGTCACCATGACCTAAAATTCTCCCACCTGATCCAGTAGAACTCAGCTGAAACCACAAAAAAAGAACAGCAGGTTCTTTTCATGCTTTTTCCATCGACCAGCTCATTACACACACCATTGTCAGACGAAGCCCCCAAAAAATGAATGAGGCCAAGAGAGAAAGGGAGTCTGAACCTATTCATCAATTCCTGTTCTTCTGTGTTCCATCCATTTCTCACAGCTCGCGCTTTCTCTCTAACGGTTTTCATATATGTGCAGTAATTGGGAGAGATGGCAAACATCCAGCTGTGATCTTTGTCAGACAACCGTCAACTCCTCTGAAAAAAATGGGTGCAAGCTTCGAATGAACACTGAATCCTCACATCTTAAATCTGACAGAGTTGAATCTCTTGTGTAATGCTGCCCTCATCTGCTTTTCCTTTTATCCATCAAAAAGATAAACTGTAACTTTTGAACACTTATCCCCATGCTCTTTTTTTTTTGTTTTTAGAAAAAGAAGACGATACTGTAGTCCTACAGGAATAAATCACATAACAATCCCACCATCATTTTCTGCAAGTTTATATAATAACATTGGTATACACCTAAATAAGCAAGCGTGTGAAAAACGCAGTGTTGACTTGTTGAAATATGTAAGCATGAGGCCAGTATATACAATTATGATCACGACTTTTTTGAATTTTCAGCAATCCTTGGAATAAAAAAAAACTGCCCAACAAAATCTAGAAAATAAAAAACTAACACATTCAGTATGTCAGAGGAAACACAAACAGTAGGTCCTGATTCAATGGTGCTGATTCTATGAGACCACAACCAACACCATGGGATAAAAAAATAACAATATCCAATTACTAGATAAATAAAAAGCAGCATAGCGGAGCTATTTTTGCAGTTGCAGGACCCCTATGTCTTGCACACACAAACACACACCCTCAATGTTTAAGCAATAAATTAACTGTATCATCTGGCATTGCAATGGGAGAGCGTCAGACAGAGCACCTTGAGTCCTCATATCACAGCAATCTCTCTTTACACAGCAGGCGAAATGCTCCGTGCGCCTCTTATCTGGGGAAAACACAGGAAAAGCAAACAGATTGCTTCCGGACTGGCGATGAATTGCAGAGCCCAAATCATTTGAATAGGAAGGAAATATGACCCAAATGTGGTTTCTAATGATGCCCCATTGCTTTATGCTGAACAAAGCTGGACCATAAAAAAATGACGACCCCCCTATAAAGCACGGCATATTGTTAAGATAACGTGATTCAGAACAGGTCAAATGTATAATGCTAAACTCTCTCCCTCTGGGAAAAATAAGGGCATTTGAGGTGATTTCAGTGCTCTTTACAGTCTGAAGTAGCTAAATCTAAAGCCAGAATTTTCCAAATCTAAATAGCCTTATGTGCTGACAACATCTTTAAAAACACCCAAAGCTCTTCTGTTTGAGAAAACACGAATCAGAAGGCACTATGGTCTACCATGGGAAACGCATTATAAATCGTAGCCGGAGGAGTGTGAGCCATCACATTTCTTTTCCATGGTTGGTCTTACGAAGTGAAAAGACATAAAACCATCCCCTTGAATTAGAAATCCAAAGAGTATTTAAAACATTACTAACCACCTAGAGTCATAATTGAGAGTGTAAAGACACAGGCTGCTAGATAGAGTGGAAGCAATGTTGGCTTTTCCCGCCATGTTTTATGGAATAAATGTGAAGCAGTCATTATATATTAAAGATATATTATATATAAAGAGCAGTATTATATCATTAGCAGTATTTGTGTGAAAAATGATGAGCACAACACAGTAATAACACAGCTAAGGCTGATTAAAAAAAAAAAACTTCACATGTAGGCATTGAACAAAAAAAGGGGTG
>CM051496.1:9640362-9675367 GCA_028031935.1 Paedocypris micromegethes
TTTTTTTTTTTTTTTTTTTTAAACCTTTGTTTTAGGAGAGATTCACTATCCATAGGAAACTGCTTCATAATTTGACAAAGCTGCAATTCTTTGTCAAATTTTGCTGCCGTTTTCTTTTTAGGGACCACAGGGCTAGCATGAACCACAAAAGCCTCCTGATTAACCTGTCAACCGGGTCATCCAATTATCACTGAATGACACGTGAAAGGAGCCCATTCACAACTACAGAGCTCAACACATGCTGAGCGATTATAGCCGTCATTAATCTCTGGTAGAAGAAGCTATCGATTCATTAAGATGCCAGCGTGTCAGACACAAGAGCTGAGTTTAAGAAACAAGGTGGTATTTTTGCAGACTCCTTGACTCCACAACAGCGAGAGGTTGCTGAGAAAGGCAATGAGAGAAGTCGGCAAAAGCAAGAGAAAGACAAAGACAGCATCAAGAGTGCTGAGATCGGAACCTGGTGAAAGATGATATACAATCTTCATTGATCACGCAGAAAGAAATCCACTGTGAATGCATGTAACCAGTGGGAGATTGCACGCACTTGGATTTCCCTTTGGATCCCCCTAGGTTGGATCCCCCTACTGTTGCTGCTTTCATGCTCATCTACACGTTTGTGTGAGGAACCAGATGTCAGTGCAGTGCAAAATAAGTCTAGATTCATTGCGGACAACAGTTTAGGACAAACTGCAGTAGACTTTAGAGAGAAAAAAAACAAGTGGTAAGCGTTAACTTTAAAATGCAAAGTACTACCTGAAATCCATACTCTAATGAAAAAAAAAAATCTAAAAGATCTTAGATATTAAAAAACAAAATGTATTTCCAATATTGGTAGTGGTTTAAATACTCCAATTATTCCATATTCAGTAGGCATGAAGTGCAAAAGTAAATCTTTGAACTAAATAGTACAACTCTTATGTAGTATTTCACTCAAGACTAAATTAAGTTAAGTTTAATGCACTCAGTCATTTTTAACCATTAGCAAATTCCAGGGTCTGTTGAACATTTAACCAGTGCATTTTGACTTCAGAGATTTTCTTCATGTTTGGACACACTATAACTCAGCAACAGCTTGACAAAATACTTGGATTCTGGGCTACACTGGTACAAGGCAAAAATTACCTCATGGCAACAGCACCTTGTAAATTCCTGAATCATCTGAGAAAATCAAAGCAATGTGATTTAAATACTGTAATGGAAAACCCTGCTTGATTCCATTTGTTTGCCCTACATTGAAGCCCTATATGACTGCACTCTGCCCAGCCATCTTTCTCTTGAAAGCAGCGATGTAGTGCCCATTTCTGTAAAAAAAAAAAAAAAAAACCCTTTCGTTTAATGTCTTAGGGTACCAAAGGCCAGATCCCATGACATCTCAGATCACCGAAGCCAGTCAAACTCAATAAAGACAACACTGTTAACTTCCTTTTCCGAAACTCAAACCCTCAATTCAGCCTGTATAGATTCCCCTAGAGTGGCTGGTGTCACAGGCCAGTACAACAAGGTTTTCACCCGAGCCATGGTTTTCTACCATTTCAGGCTGTTAAAACGTGCTGATTGCTGACAGCTTCTGAACCATCCAAGATCTGCAACCAATCAGGGAATCAACCTCAACACATGGCGCCAAACACCCAAAAAGTCTGCATAAATCTAAAGCAAGTTCTTTTGATATGCTACGCCCTGGTATAAGTGGAGTGCAGTGAGGTCAAAGCGGAGTGCATTTCTATGCCTTTTGACCAGCTGACAAATCAAATGTGATTTTTGAATGATTTTTGATCAGAAACGTGCTTTTAGTTTGTGTAGTCTAACAGCATCTCGAATTACGCTTGTTAATTCAGTCACTCTTCACTTCTCGCATAGCTTGAACTACAGGCATCTGGATTGGTGAACAGAATGTTCTGGGGGCAACTTAGTGTTTATATCAGACTTAATGAACCACAATGAACTAATGGGAAGAAGTTGAGCCCCACAAACTTCGAAAAGCACTCATTTCTACACAAACTTTGCTCCCCTGGAATGCTTTCCTAGGAGGCCTTTAATAAAATTATTTGACAGCTTCATATTAAGGAAAATCAAATGGTTAATAAAACATGAAAGTGTTACCATAAAACGTACATTGCTAATAAAATCCCTGTCAATCATTTAAGAGTACAAATTATTCCCTGAATAATAAAACATGCAGTATAGGATTCTCTGAACTATTGTCAGAAAATAACTTTAAGTTTAGTCATAGATTATGCATCATTTATGCAAGCTGCAGACATAAAAAATTTTCAATCTCTGTGTGCTTTCCTCAAAATGATCAATCAATCACAATTCACACTTTTAACAAGAAGCTCAAAACAAAAGCTAAGGTCTCTGAACCTCTCTGATGGAGACCTTCCAGCACTTTAAAATCAATGGCAAAATCAACAACCCACTAAATGTTAACCAAATGAAAATAATCTGTGTGGTTTCTGCCTGAAACATGACAGTTAATCTTCACCAGCATTACAGAACAAGTCTGGTAAACTGCATTTCGTCATGTGGCTGGAACAAGGAAACTATGTTTTCTTTCTAAATCTCCCTTGGGGACCATCATGCATGTCTACAGTCACATGTTAAGGGAACAAAAATACATTTGAATTAGAAAGTGGTTGGGTTTTACTGAATGGAATGATTCACAAGTCATCATTGTTGAGTAATTTGAAGTTTAGAATTTTATAAACCAAAAACAATGATCTTTTAAACACAATGCAACATTGAAATAAAACAATCAAGGTAAATTATATGACCATGAACGTTGAAAAAAAAAAAAACGTCGCAAAAATAGTAACTTGTTTATATTAACAAAGGAAATATAATT
The DNA here is from genome assembly GCA_028031935.1 of Paedocypris micromegethes. NCBI lineage: Eukaryota > Metazoa > Chordata > Actinopteri > Cypriniformes > Paedocypris > Paedocypris micromegethes. Next base: position 9,643,208 of record CM051496.1, read on the forward strand.
TTAATGTGAGTAGGGCAAATATATATATAGCATACAGCATTTGCATCCATTGAAAGAAAGATGTATGACATCATATCTGGCAAAAGATTGTCCAAGTCATGATGACTAGAAGAAAAATGATCAAGCTGAGGTACTCTGGTGTATGGACCTGTACATTTTGATGTATTTATCAAGAATGCTTTATTCTCTTTCAGTGGAATCACCATTGGCGCAGGTAGTGTAGACAAGCCTCCAAACTCTCCCAAGGAAACTCGATGTGATTATAAAAACAGAGCCATATACCAGAGCCCAGGTCTGCAGCACTACAAGTACAGCTGGACTACAAACACGAAGACAAAGATTGTCCCAAGAGCACAGTACACTAAACCATACAGCAGATTCTATGATTATGCTTTTTGCTTTAGTCTCGCACACAACACACATTCATCAAACCAACAGAAACCCCGGAGACTTCTGTAAAGGCCAGGGACTCTTGACCTTTGTGTGAGAAGGTCGATTTGATGAATGGGTTTGTGGGGTCAGTGTACTGATTGTTTATTCTGAGGTCACTCAGTAGGGACCAAGTAGACAGCAAGTGTGCATCTCTTGGGTTTAAATTAACATTTACTCACAACTGACAATAAAAGGTCACAGTGCAAAAAAACTAATAAGTATAAGACTATGAACAAAAAACAAAGTTAAATTACTGAATATGATTATTCTGGCTGGTTTAGTAACAGCATGCACTTATGTCAGTCAGCAGTGCTTAGGAACATTGGAAGACAATCGCAGATCAATAGTCATTTGAGACATACCGAAAAGCGAAGTGGATTAATTTTTTTATTTTTGAGGGTTTGTTGGGGGAAAATGATTGAAAATTACTTTTACTAATGGAGTTCCTACTGTGTACGTTGTGTACAAGTGAAGCAAATCTAATACGCATTGGGTAATAAATCCCGGTCTTTATTAGTTAAATCCATATATGAATAAATGTTACAGTTTTACACAATTCCAAAAAAAGAAAAAAAAAATGGTGAAATTAAGCACGCGCGCACGTTCTGTGATTTTTGAACCATAACAATAATAAGAAACAACAACTGAAATCATACAGCAGATGATACAGCAGGTGATTCGCTGGCGGGAAAGAAAGTTAAATGGACCCGGAGAGAAACAGGGGTACCTACCTGTCGTCGTAGCAGAAATCCGCGTTTAGCGTGTTGAAATACAGAAGCAGAGCCACAGCAGCGCACACCAACTCCACTCTCATCTCCACGACCAAGGCAAGAAAGAAAGTCCACAAGTGAATCGGTCAGTCCACGTCCCTGTTTGCCGGTGTCCTCATTGTTTAAATGTCGTATGAAATGTCGAAAGTTTCAAACACATTCGCCTCTCCTCTAACCCATTTCCAGACTCACGCTTTAGCTTCTACCCGACACGCCGCTTTATGTTGCAACGTGGCGCTGTTAATCGACGTGAATTCGGATGCTCCTCGCTCGGAAAGCCGTAGAGAAACATCTCGTTAGCGTTACACACCCTCCTATCAAATACACAACACGCGCGTGTGATTTGGAACAACGCGCATGCGCACAACAGTTCGCACAGAAACGCACAGTGAATGTGAACTCACAATTAATCTCTTTTCTATTTTAATGTTTCAAAAACCACATAATTTCATATCTGCTTCTACAAATACACAATTCTTGTAGTGAAGTGGATTTTATGTTTGTTTGTTTTTAATTCGACTAATTAATCAATTTAGTCTTTAGAAACTATTTCAGTGTTAAAACCCTTCCTATTGGTGCCACACGCATGCACTTTATATCCGTGTGAATTTGCAAAAGCGTTTGGTGGCAACAAAAGTGGGAGAAAGAGTGACGAGAGATCATTTGCACTGCTGTATCCCCTCCACCCCCTTGACCTCAGAACGTTGACCCTTGACCATCAACCCCAGTGGGAGGACAACTGCTGTTTCAGGGATCAACAGCAGTTCTGACCTCACCAACGCTGCGTTCCTCATCCTAGCATACAGCTTTTCTCTAAGCTCAAGAATTCTTGGCAAATAAAGAAGGCAACGCGGGCAAAAAGCAAAGCAGCATGGAATAACATCAGTACACACAGTAATTTGCTCAGGACAATTGCTGTACACGCAGTTACAGCCTTTTATTGTTATTATTACATAAGCATTGTAACAAACTAAAACTGACAGAAAATGTGTAGGTTTTATTCTTGGGTATCTGTTCATTAAATTTATAAAAAGAAATTAAAAATAACAGATGGAACGCACCATCCATCACTGACGTGACGGGCACATGTTTGCGTGTGAGATAAAGTGAGAGAGACACAAGTGGGAAAAAAAAAAAGCAGAAATGTTTTCCATCCCAGCATCCTGTTTGGACTCATTGAATCTGTGATGAAAAGATGAATCGCACCTCTAGTTCCTGCCCAATTCCCCTAGCTCTGTCTTCAATACACTTCCTTGCTGATGTGATGGCTGATATGGATGTGTGTGTGTGTTCACCCCCCAATCTTGTCTCACTGAGGACAACCAACAGGTGACTGATTTGACTCATCATACTGTATTTTTCAACCTAGATAACCAAAATGTAGCAATTTGTCATCAGTAAAGCATAAACAGATTCGGATAAATGTCTTATTTATAGCCTGCAGCCATGAAGTCAGAATAAAACACAGCAGTGGTGGCGGCATCTGCTTTGCAAAGTGTATAATGATTCCCCTCACGAGAAAACAAATCAGGCCAATGTTTCTGTTTTGGAGGCAGAAAAACAAATTCTTATTTTTAATGATGCACTAAAATGGAAACTAAAATGGAGCTGGACATTCCTAGTGGTGACAGAGGAGCATTTCCTCAAACTCCCTCGCATGCAACCTAGAGAAAAAAAAAACATTGCAGGAAATAAGGGAGTGAGTAAGCCTGTTTCCCATCGCTTTGTTATTTCTGTAGCAGCGAGAGGTTTTGTAGTCCCCAAAACATTTTTCTGACGCCTTTCCTTTCTCTAATTCAGTCAGTGACCAGGAAATGGCACCAGATGTCAAGTAGAAGATGCATTATGAGGAAAACATTCAGCATGCAATCAAGAGCTTCAACAAATATAAACAGATTGTCAGCCTTTGTGTAAGGAAGCATCATAATCAGGGAAGAAAACAGGATTTGGATTGTGTGACCTTGAATATTCTCTTATAATCTGGCCTTTCAGACCAAATTTGCTCCAAATCAAGAAGTACTTCAAATTACCAGCACTAACAAACTGAGGAATCACATGGCTTTGAAAACAGCCACATCAAGGTGTCTTTAAAAAGAAGATTGACTAAAACACATGACAAGTTTTTTTTGCGGAACGGCTAAAATGTCTGATTAATATTAATGATGTGTTAAATAAGTGGAAGCACAGTCCTGGGAATTCTCCGTCACGAACAGCAAAAGCCCATTAAATGACTGATTTATAGACCGGTCACACTAACGATCTCTAGAAGCAATGTTCTGCATCGCATCCATCACTGGATCATTCTGTTTTAGGCAGCGGACTGAAGAATTATGCAATATAACAGGAATGACCTGGAGACTCCTGTGCGCTAATTTAATGCTAATGTTAATATTGAGAACATGCAACATTCCACGCAATAGCATCTTTATGTGATAGAAAACCTCCAAACGTTTATTTACATTTTTGGACTAAAAGAATACAAAATAAATAAATTCTGTATTTGGCAACAAACAATTACACACATTAGCAAAGTACAGAAGATTGCTATGAGGCAGAACGTTCCTTTAACCCAACAACTGCATAACATCTAGGAGACTGGACCGGGTCAAAAAGCTGAACCAAAGCAGAAAGTAAGATATTCTCCTGTAAGAAAATACATATAAGGTGAACGGTGAAATCAAGAAAGAACGGCAAAATGTGTAAAATATTTCAGTATTAGAATCGGTGTTAAAAGAAAATGCTAATTCACATGTGTAAATCAGTTTTCTAGTTCAGTTATACAATCTAGTACACACAAATACAGACCACAACATGAATGTACAGTACAGTACAGTATGTGTACGCACACACACACACACACACACACACACACACACACACACACACCCACACACAGTGTACAGTTTGAAACAACTGAATTTTTCTCCTCTAATACGCTTCTTCAAGCAGCTTATTTCAATCCAAAATCCATATTACAGCGTTTCACTGAACTGACCAGGGCACGTTAATTCACTTGGCTGCACAACCAGAACTTGTTGTTGTGAAATGTTTTATACACATTTAACAAAAGACCGATTTAAGGTTGCCTCTGATTTCAATGAGGGTATTGGAGCTTACAGAGCCATCAATAAGAAAGGTTGCCAGGCCCTTTAATGTCACACATAAATCACAACCTTTTGCTGGAAAAACCCTTCAGATCTTGCATTTGGGATGTTTTACTTGTTTTAAATTACATGGCTGATATATAAAACCCCACGGCACTGCATGGAAATGATTCCCAGAGAAACCTGTTGTCAATGTTTTGTTTGACTTTTAAATAAATGCATTTGGTCAAGGCCCGATTATTACAGTTTAAATGTATTCAAACCCCCAGCCCGGATTGTCATGGGAAGGATGTTTGGGGTTTTATGTTCCATGTCTGGTGGCAAGAAGGAAACGGAGGTGTAACTAAAAACCTTTGAGATGGAGAGATGATTTACCACTAGTTTGAGTAAAGCTGTGAAAACCACAAGCTTTCTGAGTTTCAAAGCTCATGAACCAATCTACACATGCTAAACACACACACATTTAGTTGTCTGATAATTAAACACACACACACACACACACACACACACACACATAATTACCTGCTCTTTTAGAAAGCAAAGTCGATCCAAAAGTATGAGACCCTCAATGCAGGGCGCTAGAGTCACTTTTAACTGAGAACAAAACACGTCGGTTTTGTGTTGATTTTAGTATTCAAACATCAGAAACGTCAGAAATGCTCATCATGAGAGAAGGACTCACCATGTTAAACGCAACCATCTCATTCCTTCTGGGATTGTACCGGTCATGGTAACTCTGAATTACACTGTCTGACAGCTACAAAAAAACATGAGCGTAAAGCATAATATTAATATTTTTTATTATTGTAATGGGAAATCAGGAAGCAAAAATGTATAAAACAGTAACACTACTTTATATGAGGAAAAAAAATACAAAGCTAGATTTGTTCTACACCTAGTACAATCTATGTATTCTCTTTTGTTGCATTATACGTACTCAAGTGTGTTTATTTAATTAGCTTCATTTTAGCAAAGCTCAAACGCATTAACACAAACGCCCCACAGAGATTGTGTATGAATTGAAACTCAAGTGCTATTACTTTAGACTCATCCAGGACCAGCTTCCTGAGCGCTCGCCTGACGTAATCCACGAACGATGAGGATTTAGAATACACGTTCCCAACACGCTTCTCACTGCCAGTGTAAATAAAAGCAGGAGATTAGAAATTAGTCTGTACACACACACAACAGTATATATATATATATATATATATATATATATATATATATATATATATATATATATATATATTAGGGCTGTCAAAGTTAACTAGTTAATGCACGTGATTAATTTTAGGTGCTTAATCGAGTGCATTTTTTTAAAACGCCATTAATCACAGTTGCGGTTTTTTCACTTTCGGTTTGGTGGAAATGCAATGAATAGACCCAGAGAGCCCGCTAGTGTCACCCAGGTGTGGCACATTATGATCAGAAGCTCAGAGTGACAGGAATAGACCCGCAGAACGGGCTAGTGTCACCCAGGTGTGGCTCATTATGATCAGAAGCTCAGAGTTTACTTTAGCCTAAATAGCAGCAGGTGAAAGTGTTTAATGACAGACACTTGCTTGTCTCATCGATCTCACTGTGTTTTGAATGCTGTTTAATGGACTTGTTAAAACTGAGACTCGACCTTATTTAGACGTTTCAACTGCAAATACGTAACTTGTTCGACAGATTCAAATCTCTGTTCAACAAGCCGCCACTGTAGATTCATAGGTATTAGATAAAGACAATACAGTATTTACTTACACTTTTATTTAAAAACAGACATTCTAAGCTTTATGTAATTTATTTAAGTACATTCTAAGACATATGTTTCATGTTAGAGTGATAAGTATTTATTAAGTTATATTATCATTTATTTTGTTTTCAGCTGACAAAAAAAGGCAAAATGTGCTTCAAGTTTTAGTTTTATTATTATTTTTTTTTTTTTTTACAAAAAACACAATAAAGTTGAATATACTTGCCTTTTAAAGCAATCATAGTGATCTTGTAAAATAACATGAAGAACAGCCCGATAAAAAAGTGACTCCATGGGTAGCTGTAAAAGACAGAAAGTGCAAATATTAAAACAACTTACACGTTTGCCTCACTTATCTAATCACTTTTAATTACACTGTTTAAATTAACTTGTGCCAAATCTAAAAACCGATGTCATATTTTCCACTATAATTATGCCAAATAATCAAATGTGAAGATGCAGGGACTGGGAGATCGTGACCACGGAATCTTCAGCCATAAACACTCAATGTTTTTTTTCTGTAGATTGAAAAAAAAACCCTAGTTGAAACGTTCAGGAAATTGAGTAGAATTAAATATTTACAGCCACACAAGCTTTCTGGCAGTGGGAGTTTGAGAAACACATTACTGTCAGCTGAGCAAACAGCCCACGCAATTATACATCATATACAAAACCTGCAGGAGCGATGCTTTCTTTAGTAAAATATGAACATAAATATGACAAAATGTGATAAATAACACTGAATTACAATAGATTTCTCACCCCTCCACCAGCATTCACCCTCTCCAGAGCCTGAGGAGAATAAGAAATGCTTTGTCATGCTTGTTAAATATCCATAGATTAATGACAATGGCTGTCATAACAATAATCAATATTTGAAGCAACATTGCAACTAAATAATAAATAAAGATTTTGAAAAAAAAGGCCTAAAAAGTTGAGCTACTGTGGAAAATCAACAAGCTTTTGTACGTAAGTCTAATGCTAACACTCCACTACAAAGCTAATCCTTTTTTACTACTAAAAGATTCTTAAAAACAACAAATTAATTTTATAGCTTACAAAATCCAATCAAACTTCCTGTCCTTTCATTCTGAAATTCAATTTAACTTTCATTTATTGATTGTTACTTACAAGACAGGCCGACATCCGGGCATTTCGCCCGCAGAAATAGCCCTGATCCCTGAGATAGAGGCTCATGGGAAAACCACACACATCGCTCTCACACTCTGAAAAACATGCACAGAACGGCGCTTTGAAAAACCAATGAAGAATCCAACACTTCTGTCATTTAGCAAAACACTGTGACATTATGTGAGTTTTCTTTTCAAGACAGATTCATACTGGACTGCTTTCTGCTGACCACATGCCTGTCAGTCAGACCAAACTCCAGCTCAGGAGGTCCGTTTGTCCTGCAGATAAACAGTGTTTACTCCAGTGATCAAGCTAATCCAAGCCATGCCAAACTAAACAAGATCCAGAGGCCTTAGAAATGTGTGTGTGCGCTAGGGTTGTGTATTAAAAGCACTAGAGAAAGAGATATCACAAACAAGCAGGCCATAGCTTCAGCGACGTGTCTGTGAAGATCTCAACTCATCGCATGTGAACTTTAACACTGGCTTGATGCAGCTAAGCACAGATGGGTTCAGAACTGATTCCCAGAGAAGCATCTGGAGACGCCAGCCATATCTGCCCTCCAGACTGTCATAGACAAAGCTTTGAGAGGTCAAGCTGTTGACTTCAATCCATGGAATGTGGACGTTTGGATGAAAAATGGCTCTTTAAATGCAATTTGCAATGTGTTATTGAAGCTAAAAGGAGCGAATGCGCACTGGAGCATAATTTGCTGCACTAGAGTTTGTCTTCCATCCCGTTTCTTTACATCTAAACACTCGCTGACATCATCCTCCTGTTCCGCCAAGGTTTTCTTTAGTGTGATGTGAGTCCAAGATTTGCACACACTTCATCTCGTAGAACTCCATCCACGCACAATATAAAGTCTATGATGCGATCAGCAGAACTGAATCACAACGAGACATTATTGTTTCCTCGCTGTGCATAATAGGAAGCCACTTTGACTTGAACACCAGTAATTATGTCAGCAAAGTATCACATTAGAAGGCATTAAAAACTATTTATCATGCTGATGCTTTCTGCAGAGTCTCCTGCTTCTCAAACTCGGACTATTAAAAGAGAGGAAATCCCAAGCACCAGATGAATCCATATGGTCCCTCAAGACCACCATCGGGTCTTAAAGGAACGGCTCGTCCAGACAGGCCAATGACTAAGTACTGGCATGGGACTGGACAATGCTGGAAAGCACATTATGAAGGAAAACACATTTTGTTTGAAGATAAAATATCCCAGTATGACCAATCCGTCCATGTGTTCGTACCCAGTCGGTCCTGGTGGAACTGTTCAGAGAGCAGGTGGTAGCAGCAGCCCACACTACACACCGCCCGCAGCTCCGGTTTGGCCCTGAACATCCGCAGGGTGCTGGGGGCCAAATCTCCACACGTGTGCAGGCCAACCAGAACGGCATCCTGGGTAACAGCCAGAAACGAGGGGGTCCAAGACAAACAGAGGGAGGAAAACAATACAAATTGTGTGAAATCGAAATCCGATGCTGCACAAAAGCACACATGCATTTGCATCAATGGGCAAAAATGTTATTCATGGAGTTCTAGAACTTCACCTCACCAAAATAGCATAATTAGGACATGATTATGTATTGATAGAGAATCTATTGAAAAAAATGATTGATAACAAGCACAATAGACAGACAGACAGCAGATCTGTCTATAAATCCAGGCATCCCCATTATCTGTTTGTTCTACAGAAGGAAAGATGGATTTACAAATGAACGAACACAGACCGACATTGCTGCCTATAAATCTGAATAAATGTCTAACCAGAAGATGGATTTGGGGACAGAAAGAAACAGGCCGATAGATGGACAGATGGGCAGATAGACATAGTAATTGCGTGGATTTATGATTTTAAAAATTTGGGGCAGCATTGTGTGTCCCGCTCTGTGATTGCTTGATCACTAGGGGGGTGTGACCCACTTCCAGACTGAGAGTTGCAGGGATTGGCTTTACCTCCCCACAACCCAGAGATGGAAAAGTGTTTAGTAGACGGTAAAATTTGTTGTGAACGAAGGACAAAAATTATTGTATTATTCTGTATTAATTAATTTACAAAATCAGATTTGCAATTTATGTTTGACCTGCTCTCACCTCCAGCCCTGTGATCAGAGTCTTAAGTTCAGTTTCCGCCGTGACGTATGAGGTCAAAGGTGAAAACAAGCTGCTATTGCTGACGTTTCCCCTTCCTTCTCGAGCCTTCCTCTCCAGATTCTCCCTCTTCCTCCTCTCTCTCTCCTCCTCGCTCAGCTGAGACGGGTGAACGCGAGGAGACACAGCCTCAGTTACGTCAGGAGACATCAGGCTGAGGAAGCTGCTTCCTGGATCCGTATCATTCAGGTCCAACATACAACCTGTGAGGGATAAATCACGTGCGGCTTCATCTTGTGAAGCACAGAGCTCCATCACAGGCCCTGAATCTTCTTTTCCTGTGACGTTGTTGGCTTCTTGATGCTTCCCATCACTGCTTCTCCTGTGGTGATTACCGCCCCAGTGCTGAGTTTTATGATCTGCAACGGTTCTGCTTGGATTTAGATAGGCTTTGGAGAATTTTTTAAGCTTCCTGTTCCTCTCCTGAGCTCCGTGTGTGTTGGTGCTGGAGGAGTCGACACCAAACACCTGAAGGTTGAATCGCATGGACAGAAAGGAGCACAGATATCCTTTCCCTGAGCCGACATCTATCACCTGGAAAGCACAGAGATGGAGACAAACTCAAGGCGTTCTTGAAATAAACTAGTTATTTTATTATGCGTTTACCTGTTTAACTCTACAGCATCGGGCCAAATAAGCCACAACCTCTGACATCGCTCGAACCTCGTGCGCCTTCTTACAGTTCATGAACTCATCAGCAGCCAGAATTTTGTCTGATGTAGATCCTACAGAAATAACAGATAATCATTTTTGACTGAAATATGGCCGTTCAGTATCTATGTTAAAGATAATGAATGCAGAAGCATCAATCAAGTTTTTATTACTTAATGTGAATCAATAAATCACATCATCATGTCAGCGTTATCAATGCTTTTGATCCGACTGCACTCACCATCAGCTGCGTCTCCCACCATCTGTCTTAGATTGCCCATCAGCTCTGCTCGCTGCACACAGACCCCCAGTCCGGGCAGAGAGTGGGCTTCTGCCGCGCTCAGCAACGCTGGCACATCCACCAGCTTCAGTGAGGTGTCGCAGAAACCAAACGTGGTGCTTCTTTTATCTGACAACATAATAGCGTTGTTACTTATACTGTGTAGAGAAGATAAAACAAAAGAAATTCGTTTTTTCCCCGTTTAAAAGAATATTCACTTTGCAACCATATGCACACCATATGGATACAAAACAAACCACCGTATTAATTATTGAACGAAGTCTGTCAGCATGCACAATGAGGAAAGTTTTACAAATTTGTTCAAATGTTGGATGTAAATAAACATTGGTTGCTATGCAATAAATACATTAATATTTTTTAATCGAACTACGGCGTAAATTATCAACAATATCAGCAGCATATAACATCTTACCATCTACCATCCTCGTGTGGTCAGATTTGGAATTTATTGCACCCAACACCTCGTCCGGATTCACGCGTATGAACGAGCTCCAAACATCCCGCGTGTAAAAGTCAACTGTGTGTGCGTTCAAAATACGCAGCGACAGGGACAGAAACCGCTTCACTTCATCTATCTTTCTTTTTAATGTGTCGATATCCAGGTTATAAAAGGCCATTATTCACGTACACAGAAAAGTAGACAAGACTGTGAGCGAGCGAGTTGCTCTTGACGTGATTCAACCAGTTGAGACTCAAGTAATCGATCTCCGATTTCAAACGACATGCGCGCGGCCATGAAGTTTGTGGCATGCTGTAATTTTGAACGAGCTGTTATGTGTTTGTCTCTGAACCAACACGATCACTATGTACGAAATCATAATATTCATGATTTACAGTAAACTATCTTTAAGATTATTTGTAACAAATATTTAAGACAATAAAAATTAGTAATTTTATTAATTATTTATTATTATTTTATTATTAAATGTATGTTGCTTTCTGATTTCAATTAAAAAAAAACCTTATTATAATGGCGGTGGCATAAGATGGGACTGAGGTTGATTAACTAGGTCTTGAACATTTCGCGCTACGTCACTTTCATGCGTCAACACGAGAAACACACTTTGTGTACTCGCTCAGGCATGGCACCTTTTAATTTAAATACAAAAAATAGAGGTCAATTCAAAGGTAAATACTTTAATAACAAGTTTGCACAAAGTTCGTCTTCCCACATCGTCAAAAAGAAGCGAAAATGGATTCCGGAAAACAAGGTTTTTGAAGGTGGTTTAAAAGAAGGTAAGTATAAATTACAAACAATATGTTTGCGATTTAAAAGTCATTATAACTCACTAATATAAACGGAAATAACAAACAAAACTCCCGAAAAATGATAAATACATACATGACACGTGTTTTTCATTCCTTAGGACAGGGATTTGCCTTTAAACGAAAGGAGAAAGTGAAGCATGAATACAACAAACTTCTTCGTAAAGAAAGAAAAAAAGGGAAAACATCCAATTTTGAGATGGAAGAAGAATATCCAGAGCATCTGAAACATCTGTACCTAGCTGAAAAACAAAGACTTGATGAAGAAGAACTGGAGAACAAGAATAAAAGATGGAAAGGCAGAGCACTGGATGTGGACACGGACACGGATCTAGAACAAACTGCATTGTTGGAATCTCCTGAAAAACCCATCCCAAGCTCAGAGCCTGACATATCCCTGGATCAAACTTCAGTTCCTGGATCATCTGAAGAACCTGCTCAGTCTGTCAGGTACAGGTGCTTTTACTCAGACAAGTTCAATTTACTTTTATTATGCTGTTATTAAACTTGAAAAATCTGTCCTGAATTGTGTCGTCAGCTCTCACAAGTTTAACTTCCACCAAAGAAAACAGAAGAATCTTTCGTCCTATCAGAAGTCAAAGCAAGAATATGAGCGGATAAAGAAAGAACGGGAAAGAAAAAGAGAGGTCAGTTTTTAACAAGGACAAACTTCTTCATGAAAATAATCTTTTAGTAAGTTCAAGAATAATTTACCCAGTTCTGTTGTTATAGGAGTTCTTGAAGGACAAAGCACAAAGAGAAGAAGCTCTACAGAAATATCAAGAAAAGAAAAAAGCCAGATATCAGCTTCTGAAGAAGAAGACTAAGAAGGGTCAGCCCAACCTCAACCTGCAGATGGAGCTGTTGCTGGAAAAGATTCAAGCTCAGCGCAAATAGCACACAGCCATGCTCTAAAACACTATTCGCAAGGGAGTTGACATTAATTGTTTATAGATTTTTTTGAAGTTGGTATCGAACTATTCTTCTATATTGCTTAAATAAAATTCTACTTTATTTGCACATTTAAATTGTTGGGCAATTCTGCATTTACTGTAAAACCTCTTTTAGAAGTCCACCATGACGGGAAAGTTTAAGAACCGAAGGACACTTTTATATAGGTAATTCATGTATAAAAGTACAGCTCTATTGCATCCTGTGTTCTTTGGGGCTTGTAATAATAACTACGGTGTATTAATGTAAATAACTACTGAAGATGATCTCGTGCCCCATGTGCCGCATGACCACAGGGCTCATTAAATGGAAGAACAATTTATACACACTTATAAACTGATTTTTTTATATTTTCAGGGTTGTTTTGTTCTTAAGAAGTGTTTTTGTACAGGACTTTTGTGTTATTGTTCTAGTTTTCTGGCAGTGTAGTGTTTGTCAATTATCTAAAATGTTGGACGAGGAAAACTTACAATTTATGATCTGTGTGTAAATTAATGGAGTTTCTAGACTTCATGTTTATCAGTATGTTTCTAAAAGCAGTGCTTTAAAAAATGAGCATGATTATCAATCCTCTGTGCGTGATGTTCATTGATGCGTTTTACCAACTAGTTGAAAAGACCAGCCACAATACAGAAGTTCACCATGGCGGAAGAGTTGCAAATAGAAGACCACAGGAGTTTTTTTTTGTATATGGTTTATACTGGTATATAGCATCTAACTTTTCATTAAAATCGGATACCGTATTTATGCAAATGTAGGCATTTAAGCATTCCCCCATGATTTTTCAGGCACAAAAACCCCTCAAACTTTTGGCCAAATTCTTTTTACTTCATTTAACAAACTTACCTTGTAACTTTGATATTGTTTTACTTGAATAACAAAATAATGAAAATAAGGAACTTTAGATTTTATATATTTCTAAATCCAATACAGTATATCTCCAGTGGAGTGGCGGCTATGATCCCTTGATATGTCAGTACATGTGGGCTTTTTCCAAGTTTAGTTTATTTCTTCCTGTTTTATTTAGCTACTGCGAAGTGTCGCCTCGTGGCTAATGTTTCTTTGTCTGTATATTCATTCAATAAAAGCATATATGCATGTCTGCCCCCAGGACGCATTAATTAAAGAAAGATAAGAGCACTCAACACAGAACGCACCACTACATAAATGTAACAGCTGCTGTCACGAGCTGTGCGTTGTGTGATAGACAATTCAGGACACCAGTTGCTTGAACACACGGTAACTTTATTGTACTGGCAAATGGAAAATAATTTGCATTAATAAAAAGCATTCTCGTGAGATGTGGCCCCGATCACCACAATCCTCACGTCAGCAAGCTTAAAATAAATTGAAATAAAAGTTTTAATATATTAAACGTCACCCTTTATTGTAATTTTAATTATGAATAGATAAAAAAAATTGGAAACGCATACAAAACTAAAGAGGGATTTTAGTTTAAATCATAATCATACCAACATTTTTACGTTGTTGCATAAAAACGACGTATTTCCCTTTATTTGTAATTTCCCCCTGATCTGAATTGTGGAGAAGTGGATGCTTATTGTGATGTCATCAAACTTGATTGGAACTCCACCTCCCCGAAACGTAAGCGGGTCACCTCCCATGAGCTTGTGTACTCCAGTCAGCGCTGCAGCTTCAGCCATTTAGCCGGTCTTTATCGGACTCTTCATGATGATCTTCGTTGCAGAGTATTGTTTTGCCATATGCAGCATACAGGGAGTTTGATTGTGCTTGTTTCCTCTTGCCTGTGTTCTTCGTATTCTACCGCGACCCTTTCGGCTGCCAATCCACTTTGGTTTCTCTAGTAATCAATCACGTTGGTAATAAAATATTATACTTATATTTATGTGCACATTTGAAATATGAAAGCACCCCTCAAATCTTTGAGCTTCTAAAATTGAAATTAAGGGGTGCTTATATTTGCTTAAAAACTGTTTAACCACCGTTTCAATATACCTGCTCCGCAATTTTGATTCTCAATATAATTCTGAAGATTTATGATTGTTTAAAACAGCCTTTGAGAAAAAAAAAAAAACATAACAAAAAGTATTATATTGAATCTTTCTGTTTTTCCAAGGGAACCGCCCTGTGAGCCGCCCTCAAAGTTCAGATGATATTATAATGTGTAACTGCAAAGCCACTTGAACGAATGTCTGCTTACTACAGCAACACGGAGCACAAATGCAATGTACAATTCTAAAATTACAATAAATAATCATTGGAATTTTGTTACAAGAAACCTTAAATGCACAATTTTAAATGTATTAAAGTTTGATCCATTGAGGAAGTTTCTGCTGCCCCTCATCATCATAGTCTGTTAAAATAAAAACACAATCTTCAGTCTGTTATTACCAAAATATTGCAATCAGTCTGAAAAAAGATAATGTGACATGTAACATTTTACCAAACTTGACTGGTCCATTTTCACTCAACATCATACTCCTGAACGTCATCTGATCAAATAGATCAAAAAAGATTTAAACTTCAAATTTGTGCAATGAATCAATTTTAAAATTTAAAGCCAAGCAATAAAATAATCAGCAGTCATTGAAAGACCAGTGACGTCTCACCCTTCTGCGTGAGTTTGACGTGTCTAAGTTCAATGTTCTCATAAAGGCATTCAGTCTCAATCTCTTGTCTCTTAGAAAGATGTGAGAGAACTGTGAGAGAGATAAACACACACAAACACGTAGTCAGATTACAACACAACACTGAATCTCTCTGGTTCTGTTCTACCTCTCCTCATCTTTCTGTTCTGCTGAATCAGCAAAAGCAGCGGCACAAAGAGCAGGACGAGCACAAGTCCCAGAACCATCACAAGCCCAGAGGAGACGGAGAAAGACGCTGCTGGAGTTTGAGAAGTCTGTGCTGTTGCCGCAGGAGTCGCAAATCTGACATCTGTGTAATCTGTACAGAAGACGCAAAGTAAACCAACTGAATCTACAGCAAATCACATGAAGGCTGTTACCGGAACATATCAGGCCAACACCACTGCCCGGGCTGCAGTTTTGCTCTGGTTGTGATACTGAGCAAAAAAATATCTGGGATTCGTTTCCTGTGCACCGAATCTCTCGTCTCCACATCTGTTCTTCTTTTCCAGAAGCGTCTGCTCTCAGCATTATCACAGGAGCTCCACAGTCCAGCTCTCTACACACAACCTCTGCATCCTGCTGGTCAAAGCCTGCGTAACATGCTGATCTCCAGGATCGATCTTCATAAATCTCCAATCGCCCAGAGCAACGATTAAATCCATTAACCAGCCTGGGTTGTTTATGATCTGTATAATTGATAAAAAGTTAAACTAGTGTGAAGAAAATCAATAGGATAAAAAACAAGGTAATTTTATTAGAAGTATTGCATTTCAGTTCAATGACAGTTCATCAAACTTGATGCTACTGTCTAAACATGCAAAACTATTTGGTGAGATTATAATTTGCACCTTTGTAAACAAACATTGTAAATCAATAACTGTTTTGTTGCACAAATATACGCTTTGCAAGAACTAAAACTTACACTGTTGATTAGTAATTATGAATCACTTACCTGAGCAAACAACTCCAGAATCGTTATTATGACTACAGTTGTGTTTACCCCAAGCGGGATGTTCACAATTTTTCAGTTTAGACTCCGATTCATCACAGTCAACATTATCCATCCAGATCGGTCCTGTCCCTTGTCCATAATGAGCTCCATGCAAAGCCTGTCTAGCTTCTCCACAGTTCAGCTCTCTACACACCACTGTAGCATCAGTCTGGTCCCAGTCATCATCACACACGGTTCCCCACTGTCCATCATGACGAACATTTTAGAACAAAAAACAACTATAATGAAATAAAATACCACTATTAAATGAGTAAAGCGTTGTTGTTGCACAGAAAATTGTTGTGAGATAAGTAAAAATTATGCTGTTTGAATCCCAATCTTACCTGAGCAGATGACTCCAGCATCTTCACCATGATTACAGTCATGATCACCCCATTCTTTATGTGTACAAATTATCAGTGTAGACTCAAATCCACTACAACGAACATCATCCATCCAGATTTGTCCTGTTCCTGGTCCAAAATGAGCTCCACCTAAAGCCTGTCTAGCTTCTCCACAGTTCAGCTCTCTACACACCACTGTAGCATCAGTCTGGTCCCAGTCATCATCACACACAGTTCCCCACTTTCCTCCATGAAGAACCTCCACTCTTCCAGAACAAGGACTGCCACCACCAACCAACCTCACGTCTGTTCTGTCTATTAAAACAAGAGCAAATTATTGGCAAAACTCCTCCAAAGCATCAAAAACTTTTGCCAACATTTTTGAGAAAAAATAATTATAATCATTTTGAATATCCCTATTAAATGAGTAAAGGGTTTCAATCCCAATCTTACCTGAGCAGATGACTCCAGCGTCTTCACCATGACCACAGTCACGTATACCCCATCCCTGTTGTTCACAATTTTTCAGTGTAGACTCTGACCCACTACAACGAACATGATCCATCCAGATTTGTCCTGTCCCTGGTCCAAAATGAGCTCCACCTAAAGCCTGTCTAGCTTCTCCACAGTTCAGCTCTCTACACACCACAACAGCATCGATCAGGTCCCAGTCATCATCACACACGGTTCCCCACCGTCCGTCATGACGAACCTCCACTCTACCAGCACAAGGACTGACACCACCAACCAACCTCACGTCTGCTCTGTCTGTTAAAACAAGAGCAAATTATTGGCAAAACTGCTCTAAAGCATCAAAAAAAATTGTCAATTTTAGAATAAAAAACTATAATGAAATAAAACACCACTATTAAATGAGTAAAGCGTTGTTGTTGCACAGAAAATTGTTGTGAGAGAAGTAAAAATGATGCGGTTTGAATCCCAATCTTACCTAAGCAGATGACTCCAGCATCTTCACCATGATTACAGTCATGATCACCCCATTCTTGTTGTGTACAATTTTTCAGTGTAGACTCAAATCCACTACAACGAACATCATCCATCCAGATTTGTCCTGTTCCTGGTCCAAAATGAGCTCCACCTAAAGCCTGTCTAGCTTCTCCACAGTCCAGCTCTCTACACACCACTGTAGCATCGGTCTTGTCCCAGTTATCATCACACACAGTTCCCCACTTTCCTCCATGAAGAACCTCCACTCTTCCAGAACAAGAACTGCCACCACCAACCAACCTCACATCTGTTTTGTCTATTGAAACAGGAGCAGATTCTTAAAAACCTGCTCTAACATGTCAAAAATAGTTAACTAAAAAAGATATTATGATATTTATATATGAAGATATATAATGATATAAATTGATTTTTAATTTAAAAATCATTTACCAGATAAAGTTAAAGTGACAAAAGATACAATCAAAATGAGACTCATCGTGATCAGCTCATCAAGTATGTCTAATTTTTCCAGCATCTGCTTTTTTTTTTGGTCTTCTGCAGAAAATCATTAGAGAAAGCGTCTCCTTGCAGCCGCCTGAAAAAAGAACTTTTGAACTACCAATCACATTCACTTTTACTTTATTGAGGAGCAGAGAGGAAGCCATCAAACACTTGAGTGACAAATCACAAGGAGGAATTAGTATTTTCTCTATATATGTCAATATATTCTGATGGTCGAGACTCCTCCTCTTCCTCCCCTGAGATGTGATAACTAGAGCCGGCCCAAGGCATAAGCAAAATAAACGGCTGCTTACGCCCCGCGGCCACCAAAGGGGGCCCAAGTGTACATGAATTACATAGTTAGTTTTGTTTTTTATATACTGTATGCAGGGATGTTGTTAAGCATGCGATGGTTAGGGAGATTAGGTTCCCCCTACCTATACATAAAATGTATTATTAATATTAATAGTAGTAGAAGTAGCTGCATGTTCTCCGCTCATTATATAAGCATGTAAAATGTGCAATTTTATCTTCAGAGACATTTAGATTTTTAATTGAGATGTTTAATCGCTGGCCACCAATTCAGAATTGGTGTTTCTTGCCTTCAGGTGATGAGTTGCTGACAAAAAGCAATAAGAGCAAAAAGAGCAACAAACATTTGTCTTAATGCCTCTTCAGTCGGTAAAAGACTGAAACAAATTGTTTTCGCAAATAAACTTTACACTGCCTGGTAAATCAATAAACAAATGGCATGCCCCTGTTATTTTGAAACCCTTGCTGGTTACATTTTAAAAATATGAAACAACAGAACAGTGAGCTGTATATACACACAGTGAACACAGGCTCGGAGAAGTAGGCAGTAACAAACTGCAGCACCCTGGGGCCATCTGTAAAACCCACTGGACCAGGATTGTAACCACTGGACCACTGTAAGCCATTATGCTAAAAGTAAAATCCTAAACATGTTATTTACAAAAAATTCTTAATACTGTACTGTAGTTTTTTAACTGTTAATGTCAACTTATTACCATTACTGGATATTTTGTGCAGAAACATTCTCTCTAATGACACTGTTTTTTTTTTCAATGAAATAGAATGATGGTTATTTATTACTGTTTTTAATTTATCCAATTTAGGGAAGCAACAAAAGTTATTTTAATTAAGAAAAAAGATTTCACAAAAATATTATTCAATCATTAAATTTTCATTTTATGAAAATAAACTGAACAATAACAAGACAGGACAGTTAACCACAACAGCAGCTTCTTGTGTTTTCACATATATGGGGTTTTCACACTGATGAACATATTTCACACATTTTTGCACATATGAAGAACATGTTGAGGTTCTCTTTAAGAGTGACACAGTTGGACAGAATAAGGAACGGGCAAATCAGAGGGACATCTTAGTCTACCTGCTGCTTCGTGAGCAACAAAGTCAGCGGCCAGACTGAAATGATTTGGAGGGATAGTGAATAAATTGATAGAAGAACGTTAGAGATGGAGCTGCCAGGAAAGCGGACAAGAGGACAACCAAGGATACAGTATATGGATGATGGTAACAGAGGACATGAGGTTGGCTGTGTTCAGAGTTGAAGATGCTCAGGATAGAATGAGGTGGATGATATACAGTGGCGACCCCTGATGGGAAAAGTAGTTGGTGTTTTCACACATACGCTGTTTGTTTAACACTCAGCGTGCGTACAGCAGAGACCAAAAGACACCTAAATTGTAGACTCACACAGAAGGCATCTCAACTATGAATTAACATGTGAAATTATATACAGTACATACTGTAAAGTGTGAAACAACTGAACTTATGTCATATTCTAGGTTCTTAAAAGTAGCCACCTTTGGCTTATACTGTTTCTCAAAGCGCAGCGAAAGACTTTGGTTAGGTTAGAGTAACTAACTGCCTTTTTAGTTTTATCTGAGGATCGTTTGGTATGGCTAGACTCCAGAGATTGTGATACAGGTTTTATGTTTTATCTGTTATTGTTTTTAGCATTTTTATTAAAAATGTTTTTGTTGTTGTTGTTATTGGTATTAAAATAGCTATTATTATTATTATTATTATTATTATTATTATTATTGTTATTATTGTTATTATTATTATTATTATTATTATTATTGGGATTGGTGCAGTGTGTGTACTCAGTGCACTGGGTGACTGTGGGCAGTACGCAGACGACTGGTTAAGTGATGCCGTCTGCTCTCTGACCTGGGCCTTAGTCAGTCACAATCTAGACGCTAGGCTAGACTATAAGCAATATTATAACATATTATAAGGATGGAGGCTATCTGGTTTTAACAGGTCACCACTGTTACCCAGTCTACACCACTTAGACGCCCAGCCATGAAGAGCCCACAGCCTACTGTGGATCTCATCACCCTGGTAAGTGGGGAGGGGGCCAGAGTAAACTACAGCATCTGATATCTTTTTGGCAGCTTCAACCTCTTTAATATTAGTCTTGGTGATCTCAGACTGGCAAAGTCGGACATCATTAGTGCCGGCGTGAATAACTATTCTTGAGTGTTTACGTTTAGCGCTATCCAGCACTTTCAAACGCGATGCGATTTCAGACGCTCTGGCTCCTGGATGACACACTACTACAGTATTGGCTGGTGTCTCTAATCTCACGTTCCACAATCATAAGACTAAGGCATGATTAAGACCTTTGAGAGGCTGAAGAACTTTTATTTGTAGTTAGAACGCCAATGCCTGGATCTCCACAGCGAACACCAGGAAAGCCAACTGGATAATGTGAAGCTAAAAATTAGCAATGAGGCGCTGTCACGTGACCTGGAGCACACCAGTCAGGAGCTGCTGCTGGCTCAGGATCAGCTGGGCTTCCTGCAGGAGGAGGCGTCTCGACTACAGCGGGAGCAAGGGATGTCGTCTGTGATGTCCACACGCAGTCACCTGAGCCTTAAGTTTCTCATTTCTCACAGGGAGATGTACCAGACCACAAAGAGAAAAGTGAAGCTTTTACGAAGCAACTGGATCTTTTCAGGCGAGTCTGAAAAGCAGTACAGAAAAGCAGTAAATCTACAAAATGACATGTCTGGCAATTCTTGCAGAGAAATGAATAAGCATCTCAGAAACAAGAACAATATTAGTCTTTTTGTAGGGTGACTTGACATACATCCTAAAGTGTTGTACAATGTTATGTTGCAATAAGTAATTCTCCAAAGAAATTGTCATGAAAATCAAGCTCACAGCCAAAATGAAACATACTGACAGGAAATCATCTGTCGAAAAGTGAGAAGCTTTCATTCCTTTTTTGTACATTTTTGCAGTCAGTCAGTCAGTCATCTTCTACCGCTTCATCCTTTACAGGGTCGTGGGGAGCTGGCGCCTCACACCTACCTATGTGGTCAATTTTCCAATTCCAATTAGCCTGAAACGCATGTTTTTTGGACTGTGGGAGGAAACCGGAGCACCTGGAGGAAACCCACGCAAGCACGGGGAGAACATGCAAACTCCACACAGAACGGCCCCGGCCGGCCTTGAACTCACACCTCAAGTGTCAAACAGTGACAATGAATTGCTAATTAGTCTCTTATCTTAAAGAGGAAGTAACGCATCGCTCTAACAGAAAGCTGAACAGTTTCCTTTTCAAGAATAAAAAATATATGAGTGTCACAGCAAAGAGACTGAATACGTATGACCATCTTCCAACATATTTCCGTTTTTTTTTCTTCTAATTAATCTGCAGAAATGTCTACAATTCTGTGTTTTTATGTCAATATTTGTCACGCTTTGCACACAGCAAATTGTGCCTAAGGCCATCAGTTCATTTTACTCAGATGAAAACATGTAAATATATTAATGTTTATGGTTATAAACAGAAAGCTTGGTATTTTGTTTTGATTGGCGACATTTCATATACAGTATATGCCCTAAAACTCCTAATAGCAGGCCATCTCTAGTAGAAGGTCACCATGACGAAAGGGTTGAAAATTAGGAGGCCACTTTTTTACTGGTAATATATGCGAGTGACAGACGGCTCTATCGCACATATTATCTTTAAAGTCTTTTGGCAAGATACACTGTGCACACGTTGTAACAGCCGGAACTATTTTACACTCGCTCTCTCCCTCGGACTAGGGTCTGACAACCAGTCAGTCAAAAAAAACAGCACTAATAGAAGACCACCTCTAGTAGAAGGCCACCGTGGCCGAAGGGTTGAAAAATAAAAGGCCATGGTTTCAGGTTCTTGACAAGGATTTAGGTTCTTGACAAGTGCTTAACAACAGCCACACTTGAATGACGATGTATTGAGTACTGAGGACTAACTCAGTGTTTGTGGACTGGTTTGGGGGAACTACCTTGTGATTAACACAGGGAAAGCAAAAGAGACTATAAGAGAGTGGACTTTTATAAATACCTGGCTGTGCATCTGAACTTTGAACTAGACTGGACTCACAACACCTGATGCACTGTACAGGAAGGGTCAGAGCAGACTCTACAGTACCTGCTGATGAGACTGCGGTCGTTTGGAGGGCCTCTCCTGTATCATAGATATTTCCAAGATTTTTAGCAACTGATTGGATGTGTGCCGTGTCTTTTGTGTTTTGTTATAGATGTGTGTTTGTATATATTTTCTCTTCTTTTGTACTTTGCTTTTGTAAGGTGCAATTTCCCACTGTGGGACTAATAATGGCAACAGTATTTGTAATTGCATTTTGCCTACTTTTTTAATTATTTGCTTGATTGAATATTTTATCTTGTTTTAGGTTAATCTTCAGTTTTGGGACACTGCAGGTCAGGAAAGCACTGTGGTGCACACACACCACACACACACACACACACACACACACACACACACACACACACACACACACACACACACACCCCCCCCCCCACACACACACACACACAATGTTATGTATTCTAATGACTGTGGCCTATCCAAACAACTAACAACAATAATTTATAATTGGCTGTTAAAAGTATGTTAGACATAAAGCAATTTTCTAGCAATATCTGGAAATAGCTTGGGTATATTAATTTTAGACACAACAGGACTATGTAAGCTTGAGTGCCATTTTGTTCATATTGAATGGCTTATAGCACATAACTGTCATGCTTTTATGAAAGTGCAGAGGACATTGTCATTGCCAAACATTGTGATTTTAGTAAGAAAATCCATTTCAGCTCTCCTCGTGCTTTCTTACTCTTCTCATAAGTCGGGTAGTCGCAAGGCACCGGTCGAGGAGTTTTTTTTTTTAATGGCCAGTGCTTTTTCCTCAAAGTCAATAATTGTCTTGGGTTTTGTGAAGAACAGGTGAGCTGGTTGAAAACACAGTTAAACTGATCAGATTCTCTAGTTCAAATTCAACCTGCAGATGGCGCTGTTGCTGGAAAAAATTCAAGCCCAACGCAAGTCAACCAGGCTCTAATACGCTTTACTGTTTGCTGGGGAGTTGATATTATTTGTTCGTACATTTTCTAGAGCTTATGTATAAAATTGTTTCTACTATACTGCGTAAGCAAAATGCCAAAACTTTGGCTTGATTTGTAAATTTTTTAAATTATTTTTAAATTTTTTGAAATTCTGCATTTATATTGACAAATGACACTGAGTGATATCATTTTTCTGCAATAGCTTCTAGTTTTTCACTAATAAATTGGTAAATTGGACGCATCAAGATCATGAATTTAATATATAAATATTTATATATATTGTCTGCTTTTTTTTTATCCACTGATTCCAAAAGCAGCTCTTGTGTTCCACCGTGCCATTGTAGCCTGTAGGCTGAAGTTAAAAAACAATGTCGATAAAAATTTCTACTGTGAAACTGTAAATGCATTTGAAAATTATACAGACTTAGTTTCACTCATATTGTCATAAAACGTACGCCTTTGTTGTCTTTCTCTGTCACCTTCAAAAAACTATTGATGAAAAATTAGTGACACATTTTAATTAATTAACAAAGGCATGCCATATGTTACAATAAAAATTGTATTTATTTTTTGCATACCAAAATTAAAGTATGATTTATTTCAGAAACCCAGAAACAAGACTCTGTGAAACCGGAAAGAACCTCACACACAAACCGATGAGACTGCTTGCGCATTTACAAACTAAGCATTGGTTTCCCCTAAGCATACACACAGCTCTGTGGTTTGCAAAGGTTTAATATTTCTAGATAATCATTCCATACATTTGCAAACACGCATTTGTAATACAAAATAACAATATTGTTTGATACAATCTAATACCTAGAATTTCTGGTATGATCAGCAATCTGTGTACAGTAAATTCATCATTAAATCTGATTGATTGATTGATTTATTGACTCTTTTACTCTTTTTATTTTTCTTTGAGAAGAATAACCTCTCTAGGTTCTAGGTTTTTTTTTTTGCTATGCACAGTCATATCCACAACAATTTTATGTGTTTATTAAAAATAAGTAAAAAAAATTAAGTAAAAATAAGTAAATAATTCAAACAAAAAAACTGAAACAGGTAATTATAATGTAACTGACTATAGTAACTAATTATAGTGTAACTGCAAAGCCACTTTGAACTAATGTCTGCAAACCACAGAAACACATTTTATTATAAGAAACCTGAAATGTACATTTTCACTTTTATAAAAGTTTGATCCGCCGAGGATGTTTCTATTGAATTAATCAGCTTCTTTCTCTTTCTCCTGCCCCACATCATCATAATCTGTTAAAAAACCCAGTCTTCAGTTTGACAGCACAGAAATACTGCAATAAATCATAAAATATATAAATGGTAACATTTTACCAATTTTGATTGGTCCATTTTCACTGTCACTCTGCACGTCATCATACTCCTGAACTTCATCTGATAAAAAAAAAAAAACAAATTCTGAATAATTTAAACTCTATCTAGTGTCATGCAATGCATCAACTTAAAAATTGAAAGCAAGAAGTAAATTTAGTCACTACATTCTGAGTTTCACAGAATAAACAAACAAACATCTAATGCCTGAAATTAAAGAGCCAAACCGTCCACTTTTATTGACATCATCATAGCTCTCTGGCCTGTTTTCTGTTTTAATCACAACAAAACACATGCAGTTCCAAACTCATTCCAAACTCAACTGCTGTATTTTTTTCACCAATAAAATATTTATTTATTTTTCTAGTAATAAAATAACAATAAGTCGTTTGATGTGGTATTTAAATTTTCATGTAAGATTTTGGTTTTTAAAAAAAAGAAAAAAAAATTACATTAGCGTAACATTAGATAGAGTAAAAAACGCAAATACAGGTGCAAGTTTAAATGTGCATATCACATTACGTGACCAATTAGGCACACGCTAGTCGTCGGTGACATCATAATAACTCTCAGACTTGATCTCAGTTTCTAAAATTAAATACAATTAACGATAAATTAGACTGTGAACAAACACACAACACACACACACACACACACACACACACACACACACACACACACACACACACACACACACACACACACACAAGTAAATGTTAAGGCAAAATGTTTTTTCTTTGGTCTCTAACCTGCGGGATGCTCATCAGCATCATCATACCCAGAATTCAATTCTTCAGAGACAAGTCTTGCTGTAAGAAAAAACCAGAGCGATCAGAAACATGTTAATCATATCAGAAGTCAGAGTCATGAAATGATTGTAAAGTTTCCTTGGAGTTAAATGAGTTCCCCAAAAGCGCCGAGTATATACGTATACTTACTGTATATTATATTTTAAATTTACATTTTGTCTGACATATATTACATTTTTATAACATTTTGTTATATTGTGTTTTGCATTTTTGCCTTTTGTATTATAGTTAGTATGTATTATTCCTAGATATGACCTATTGTATTTTGTTTTATATTTAGATTTAGTGTATGTTCTATTGATGAAATAATGTTCAGTGTGTATTTTTTACATTTTCAGTTTGATTGTTTATCCCTTTTTTCACTAAACTGAGAAACGTTCCTAATTTCATTGTAAACCAGCAATACACTGTGTGTGTGTGTGTGAGAGAGAAAATGATAATAATCTAAATAAGTACATACAGTAAGTACAGTATATATAAATAAATATATAACCTGACTATATCATATGTTCACAGAATCCTGCTCATACAGAAACGCACAGGAACTAGATCACACAGATACACACTTGCACCTGCAGCTCAGTGGTTTTCTGAGAGGAATTCTGAGGTTTGAGGCCGGAGGTTTATTGCGACTACTGATAGATATGCATCAGTCTGACAAACACACCAACAACTCAGTAACTTCCGTCCCACAACACATTCAAGCAAACTATAATGTATGATTCTTTACTAAAAAAAATCTAAATCCAATTGGTCATTGAAAAACGTGAGACATCTCACCCCGAGTGAAGTGATTGAGTCTGACATGTCTGTGATTGATCTCCTCATAAAGGCCTTCAGTCTCTATCTGGCGTTTCTTAGAGAGAACTGTGAGAGAAACACACACACACACACACACACCTACTGTCAGATCACAACACAACACAGAACTCTGGTTCTGTTCTACCTCTCCTCATCTTTCTGTTCTGCTGAATCAGCAGAAGCAGCGGCACAAAGAGCAGGACGAGCACGAGTCCCAGAACCATCACAAGCCCCGAGAAGACGAAGAGAGACGCTGATGTCCACTGCACGGTCTGAGGAACTGAAGTGAGAGTCTGTGTTGTTGCAGCAGGAGTCGTGAACACAGACGGATCTGTTCGACATAAATGAACAAATTCACTTTGAGTATATCAGAATCATTTCTGTGTTCGTTTCTAACCTTCACAGGAGAGTGTGACGTGTTTTTTGTGGGAACAGTAGCTGCGGTTCATCTGGGACAGAAGACAATCCCACAGATGAATCTCACTCCCTCTACACTCCACGTTATTCAGCCACACAACATCTTCACCATCCGTGACTGCTGATCTCCCATCAGTCTTCAGCGCCGCTCCACAACCCAGCTGTCTGCAGACCACCTGAGTGTCTCTGATGTCCCAGTGGTCATCACAAACAGACCCCCACACAGACTTATAATACACCTCTAGCTTCCCGGAGCAGCGTCCACTGTCTTTACCAGCCAGTCTCAGTGGGAGATGCTCTGAATCACACACACAGGAAAGTGTAATAATTTCTGATATAGAAATCTACACTTTAGTGTAATAAAAGTATGTTTAAGAGAACATTATTTTAGCATAACAAATTCAGACTTACTTGAGCAAAGTGTTTGGTGAAGAGATGGTGAAGGCAAACAAGTCAGAAAACTACGAGGAGAATCTCGACTTGTTGTAACTGACAAAATTAAGAAATTGATATGAACTTTAAAATTATAATAATTTGTTACACATTATGATAATTTATGATTTCTTGTTCAGGCTCCTGACTTATATATCCTGGCTACATATTCATCAATCATTCAGGAATTATAAATATTTTGAAAGCATTTCCATGGACCACATTCATTACCACACTTTCATCAACTTCTCACCTGAGCAGATGATTTCAGCCACTTCATCATCACAGTCATTGTGTCCCCACGGTGAAGATGGACACTGCCACAGATTAGAGTCGTGCGCGCGACATTTCACCTTATCCATCCAATTGCGAGCTGATTTCACTCTTGGTGTAGATTCAGATAAAACTCCAGATCTCCCACAGTTCAGTTCCTGACAGATCAGACTCGCTGTGTCTATTTCCATCTGGTTCCAGCAAACATTTCCCCAGGAGCCGTTGTAGAAAACCTCTACATTCCCCGAGCAGCCTTCAGTTAATCTGATCTCCTTAAACTCTGAGTCACAATTAAACTCAATTAAGTTACATGGTTAAAATTTGTCATTTTTAATTTACAGTTTTCAACATAATATCAGTTGTTTTACCTGAACACACAACTCCGACATCTTCATTGTGCCGACAGTCATGTTTCCCCCATTCCAGAGAAGAACAGCTCCACAGCGACGTCTCATTCCCTTCACAGTTCACCTCATCCAGCCAAATGTGTCCAGAACCAGGTCCAAACCAGGCCGGTACAGGCTGGGCACTGAGCGCTTCTCCACACTGAAGCTGTCTGCAGACCACCTCAGCATCTTTAATATCCCAGGAGTCGTCACACACCGTCCCCCATGAACCCTGATGAAGAACCTCCAGACGCCCTGCACATTCCCCACCAGAACCCACCAGTCTGATGGGCTTATGACCTGAAATCAGAAAAAAAGAAACTTTAATACTGTGGTAAGTTAACATGATGAGCAGATTCTTCTCACCAAGGCAGGAGATGAAGAGCTGTTGTTGTGCCGAGCTGCAGTTGAGAGTTTGTGGAGAGCTGCAGTTCCTCAGATGAGCTTCACTCCCAGAACACTGGAAGCCCATCACACACTCACTGTGTTCAGAACCAGAAGAAGCGCCACTGAAGTTCAGAACAGGGCCACAATTCAGCTGTCTGCAGACCACAGAGCCTTCGGTCAGACTCCAGGATTCCAGAAGGACTCTTCTCCAGAGCTGAAGAACATACACCTCCAGCTGCCCTTCACACTCTTTGTCTCCAGTCAAGCGAACCAGACCATCGTGAAGAGCCAAAGATGATCCTGTACACAGCACCTTACTATTAAAGCACATCAACATTTATTTTGTGAACTGAATATCTAAAACGTCTGCAATTTTGTTCACTCACTTGAGCAGATAATTCCAACTTCTCGCTTGTGAGAAAGTTCAGATCGACTCCATGAAGAAACGGAACATTCTGAGAGTTTTGTTTCAGTTCCCTCACAATCAAACACATCACCCCAGATTTCTCCACTTCTCTCCCCAAACCAGTCTGATCCCACCACAGACACAGCAGTCCCACAATCCAGCTGTCTGCAAATCACACCAGCAGCTCTCAGATCCACACAGACATCACACACTGTTCCCCACGAGTCTGAATACTGACGCTCCACTCGACCAGAACATGAGTCTGAACCATTCACCAGTCTGAGATCTGTGTAGCCTAAAAAGAAGACATGACACAAACAAACTGAATCTACAACAAATCACATGAAAAAAGAATCAATACAACAATATTTTACCTGAACATATCAGGCCAACAACACGGTCATTGTTGCAGTTTTGCTCTTGTTGTGATAATGAGCAAAAGAATATCTTGGATTCGTTTCCTCTGCACTGAATCTGTCGTGTCAATATCTGTCCTTCTATTTCAGAAGCATCTGTTTTCAGCATCATTACTGGAGCTCCACAATCCAGCTCTCTACACACAACCTCTGCATCCCACTGGTCAAACGCTGCGTCACACACTGATCTCCAGGTCTGATCATCAAGAATTTCCAACCGCCCAGAGCAAAGATTAGATCCATTAACCAGCCTGGGATGTGTATGATCTGCATAATTATTAAAAATTATTATTATTAGTATAAACTATTGTGGGAAATAAATCTATAGAAAAACACCTGAATATTAACAGAGGAATTATTTTCAGTTCAACAAGCTCAACAAACTCAGTACTGCTAGCTAAGCATATCTAATATCATATTGTTTCAACAAAACAAAAAGGTGTTTAAAATAAACGCCTTTGTAAGAGACGTAAACAAAGGTTCCTCAATGACTGATTTTATTGTGCAAATAACCATTCTTACAAAAGTAAAAATGATGCTGTTTGATTTCCAATCTTACCTGAGCAGATGACACCAGCATCTTCACCATGAACACAGTAATTTTTACCCCATCCATTGTGTCTACAATTTTTCAGTGTAGACTCCGATCCACGACAATTAACATCATCCATCCAGATTTGTCCTGTTCCTGCTCCAAAATGAGCTGCACCTAAAGCCTGTCTAGCTTCTCCACAGTTCAGCTCTCTACACACCACTGTAGCATCAGTCAGGTCCCAGTTATCATCACACACGGTTCCCCACTCTCCTCCGTGAAGAACCTCCACTCTTCCAGCACAAGGACTGACACCACCAACCAACCTCACGTCTGTTAATAAAACAAGAGCAAATTATTGAAAACGGCTCCAAAGCGTTTGCCAATCTTCTTGAAAAGAAATATATAAATAAATAGCTATAATCAACTGAAATAGCACTATTAAATGTGTTTCTATTTTAAAATGTACTTACCAGATGATGCTGCTAAAGTGACAAGAGAAAAGAGTAAAATGAGACTCATCCTGCTTGGCTCATCAAGTTTATTCCAGCATTAGCTTTTTTTCTGCTCTCCTGAAGAAAGTTATTAGCGTAATCTTCTTACAGCCTCCTGAAGCGATACAAAAGTCAGAACTTTACAATCACATTCACTTTTACTTTATTGAAGAGCAGAGAGGAAACAATCAAACACTGAAGTGACAAATCACATGGAGGAATTTGTATTTTCACTATATATGTCAATATATTCTGATGGGCGAGACTCCTCCTCTTCCTCCCCTGAGATGTGATATCTTAATGTTTTTTTTTTCTTGTTTCACAGTGAGTAAAAATGTTATTTTGTTAAATAAATTGTTGCACAAAGAAACATATTGTATTTTAAAATAAACTTTTCACCGGTAAAAGTCAAGTAAGGGCACATGTGGCGACAGGATTCAACTTTGCTATTACTAACAATGTCTTAACATTTTTAGGGGTAATGTCAAATTGTTTCCAATAATGGAAAATTTGTGCAGAAACATTCTTTCTAATGACAGATTTTTGTATAAAATAGAATAGATGACAACATTTAGACTTTGTGGTTATTTAGTGGTTATTTATTACCGTGTAAGTAATAAGTAAAAAAATAGAACACAAGTCTACTACTACTTCTCTTTCGGCTTTTCCCTTAAAAGGGGTGGCCACAGCGAATCATCCCTTTCCACCTCATTCTATCCTGAGTATCTTCTACTCTGACCCCAGCTAACCTTATGTCTCTTACAACATTCATATATCTCCTCCTTGGTCGCCCTCTTCCCTGGCAGCTCCATCTCCAACATCCTTCTACCAATATATTCACTATCCCTCCTCTGCACATGTCCAAACCATCTCAGTCTGACCTCTCTGACAAGTAACGTGAGCTGTTCCTCTGATGTGCTCGTTCCTTATTCTGTCCAACCTTGTCACTCCCAAGGAGAACCTCAACATCTTCATCTCTGCCGCCTCCATCTCTGCCTCCTGTCTCTTTCTCACTGCCACTGTCTCTAAGCCATAGAGCAGAGCTGGTCTCACCACTGTCTTGTACATCTTTCCTTTGAGTCTAGCTGACACTCTTCTGTCACACAACACTCCTGACACTTTCCTCCACCCGCTCCACCCTGCCTGCACTCGCCTCTTCACCTCTTTTCCACACTCCCCATCACACTGCACTGTTGATCCCAAGTACTTAAACTCCTGCACCTTTTTCACCTCCACCCCCTGTAACTTCACTCCTCCACCCTGCCCTCTCTCGTTTAGACACATGTACTCTTTCTTACTACGACTGACTTTCATGCCACTTCTTTCCAGAGCAAACCTCCACCTCTCTAGCTCTTCCTCCACTTGCTCTCTACTCTCGCTGCAAATCACAATGTCATCTGCAAACATCACTGTCCAGGGAGATTTCTGTCTGACCTCATCTGTCAACCTGTCCATCAGCATAGCAAACAAAAAGGGACTCAAAGCTGATCCTTGATGTAGTCCCACCTCCACCCTGAACTCCTCTGTCTGGCCTACAGCACATCTCACCACCGTCATACTCCTCTCGTACATGTCCTGGACTACTCTGACGTACTTCTCTGCTACTCTCGACAGCCTCATACTGTACTACAGCTTCTCCCTCTGCACCTTCCTACCTGTTTCCCTGATAACCTCTGCTGTAGTTTCCCAGTCATCATGCAGCTCATCCTGATCACCCAGAGCTTGTCTCAATCTCTGCCTGAATTCCTCGCAAGATCCTTCATCCTAATTTAATCAATTCACTTTTATTCATTTATTCACGATTAACAATATTTGTTAAATTCTCTCTGGTAAGACGCTCTACATAAGAATGTGAGCATTTAAACAACTAGGTTTTTAAAGGTTTAATCTTTTATGCCTTTGAAAGTGATTACATCATTCTATAAGTTATTATAGAATTCTTAAAACCTTCTATTTTTTTAACCCTTCCGCCATGGTAGCCTTCTTTTAGAGGTTTTAGAATATGCATACTTTTTGTTTATTAATGTATAATGTTGTGTGTCTGTCTCTCATTTTCTCAAAAAAGAGTACATCTATTTTTTTCTAATTTTTTATTTCTCCAGTCAACATAGATACACAAAATTATAAAGATAAACTAGTTATT
>CM051496.1:9675382-9724497 GCA_028031935.1 Paedocypris micromegethes
TTTTTTTCCTTGTTTCACAGTGAGTAAAATGTTATTTTGTTAAATAAATTGTAGGGTTAGGGTTACATATAGCAAGTGCTGCACAATTAACTCTGGTAAGGAACCGTAACCCTGTAAGGAAAGATTCATTTGGATCATTACGTTAACTGTGCTGCTGCATTTACAAGTAAGCTGATCCCCATATCCTGAAGACTTAACATTCCTAAAGCATGTTAAACATGTTCAGCTCTTTCCTCCACACAGCAGAGCAGCAATGAAGACTGACTCCTGAATAAAACACTGGAGAAGTGTTGAAGGTCAAGAGGACTGGAACCATGTCTGAGACGGGCCACGTTAGAGCCAGACGTGTCAACAGCAGATGCTCGGACCGCGGTCAGAGTCAGTCACAGTCCAGGAAAAGTGTGAAGATGGACCTGAGCTGGGGACACAGTACTGTGTTGGACAAGATTGAGGATTTCTTTCAGATCTGTGACAGTGAGAGAAAAGGATTCTTCACACGGACAGACATGAGGGTAATGTTAGATCAAAATATAGAATGTACGTATAATGTGTTATATATATATGTATATATTTGTGAATAAATAAACCACCTCACCGGTGTAACACGATGCTGAATATTTTATGTGTACAAATGTAATAACAATGTGCTGCCTTTTTGTTCAATTCAATAGCGACTCCATACAGCATTGCCACTCTCTGCGGAGGAACTTGAAAATGTGTTTGACTCACTAGACCACAAGGAAAATGGTTTTCTGTCGCTAGGAGAGTTTTCATCTAAATTCAGTGAGGTTTTTTTTTCAGTTTTTTTAATCCAGTGCATTTTGTACATAATTCATCCTCCCGCAATAAAACTACTCGTTCTAGGTAATTTTCTTCATGGATGCACAGCTTCCAACACAGAAGACTTGAATAATTCAGTAAAAACAGTGGAAGCTGTGAAAGAACAACTGTCAGGCGATGAGGATGAGGAAGAGAAGCACTTCAGCATGTTGATGGAGAGTTTAGGGGCCAGTCACATCTTTGAGAAGTCAGTACCGACATTACAGTGCAATAACACTGTATCATACACACGTTAAACTCTGTAATGACTGAGTTTTCTCTTTACAGTCCAAGTGAGGTTCGCACTCTCTGGGCTCAGCTGAGAAAAGATGAACCTCATCTTCAAACCAACTTCGAGGAGTTTCTGTCTCGAGTGACATCTCAAATCAAACAAGCTCAAGAGGAAAGGAAGGAGATGGAGACCGAACTCAGAAGGTGACTTACTATAGCAAACATAAAAAAAGCGCCAGATAATCTACTTTGCAGCTCCACAGACCAGAGGATTGTTGGGATTCTGTAGATTCCATATGTCATTATAAAAGAACACTTCTATATGTTAAATGTTTTTAACAAATGTATACTTGAAAACACAAAAAACAGCTATATGAAACAAAACAACAACTGCACAACAATTCAATTATTAGACAATTTGCACCAACTTTTTACAGTAACGTTTTGATAATGTACAATAAGATTGTAAATTCACCAAATTCTATTTAACACATTAAACAAGCAATAATTGCTTATTCCAACAGGAAAGCAGCGACACATGACACTGAAATTTGCAGATTATATGAGGAGATGGAGCAACAGATTATTACTGAACAAGACAGACAGTTTTCAAAGGTAAGCAGATTTAGTTTATTTTTTTAAGACATGTATCTTTGAATCTAAGAGTGGAAATTAAGATTTAAAATCCCTTCACCAGGATTCGGTGAGTCTGCAGATGCGCAGTCACGACCTTCAGCAGCAGCTGCGCAGCAAAGAACAAGATCTGGAGCAGATCTTCCAAAAACAGAGACGAGTGCGTCCCACAAACCAAAGAAACCAGACGGGAAGCTGAAGAACTTTTATTTGCAGTTGGAACGCCAATGCCTGGATCTCCACAGCGAACACCAGGAGAGCCGACTGGAGAATGTGAAGCTGAAAATGAGCAACAAGGAGCTGTCGCGTGAGCTGGAGCACACCAGTCAGGAGCTGCTGCTGGCTCAGGATCAGCTGGGCTTCCTGCAGGAGGAGGCGTCTCGACTACAACAGGAGCGAGAGATGTCGGTCTGCACTTCTGTGATGTCCACACGCAGTCACCTGAGCCTCAAGTCCCTCGCTTTCCTCACAGGGAGATGTACAGGATCACAGAGGGTTTGCAGAGAGAAAAGCAGAGTTTGGTAAAGCAGCTGGATCTTCTCAGGCGAGTCTGATCTGTTCTCACACCACGTTCAGAAAAGTAGTAAATCTACAAAATGACATGTCTGGCTTTTCTTGCAGAGAAATGAATAAGCATCTCAGAGACGAGAAGGACATTAGTCTTTTGGTAGGTTTGACAATCCTTTTTAAGCCAGACCTGTCAGATCTTCAATTTACACACAGTCTAAAATGTTTAAATATTTAAAAGCTTTAACTTTTTTTTTTCCCTCAGAAAACACAGAAACACAGTAATTCACAGAAACTAAAGAAATTCTCACGGAAAACAAGGCCCACAACCTCAGTGAAACACGCTGACAAGAAACCATCAGTCAAAAAGTTAAAAGAATTAACTTCTTTTTGTACATTTTTGTAAATAGATAAATAGAATTGATTGATGTAGTCTCTTCTCTGCAGAGACAGTAATAAAGAGGAAGTTACTCATCGCTCTTACAGGAAGCTGAACAGCTTCACCACACACAGAAACCTGAGGGTGGATGGTTCAGAAAACCACAGCATGGGTGGCGATGGAGAGGACGGACCTCCAGATGGTTGGCCTTTACGCAGAGTAATATCCATAGAGGAAGACCACCTTCCTCATCTGCTTCAAGGAGACCCTCACCTTCTTCTCCATCAGCTGAGCGAGGAAGAAGAGGAAACACCTAAGACAATGTAAGAGATGTGCTCCTCACATCCTTCTAGTGTGTCCATGATCTCCACCAACTCTCCATTACCAGTTAAGTTTAAAAAGCCCTTTAAGAAAAAATGGATGCGGGTGAACATCCCCTCATCCACTCGGGGGCAGCTCGGCAAGGAAACACATCCACAGTGTGTAACTACTGCAAACAAAAAGGTTGAAAGCCATAAAACACACAACCACTACTTTATTTCTGTTTTTAACATAGCAGTGGTTTGTGAGAGGTCAGTGATGATGACTTTGACTTTAGGGTTCAGGAGAAAGTGCATCCCCTCAGCGCCTTTTCAAGGTCATTTTAGTTGGAAATTCAAGCGTTGGCAAAACAGCTCTGCTGCGTCGCTTCTGTGACGGGCAATTCCACTCTGCCACCTCAGCCACTGTGGGTGAGTTACTTCCGTTCTATTTACCATCAACGAGCCAAGCTTCAAGTTGTTTGAGTTTGCTTTGTAGATGAATAGTGCACTTTTTTTATAAATAAAAATATTTTTTTTCTCATAACACGTAGAATGTACATATACACAAATGTATTACACAATACATACATAGATGCATACATACAGTATACAAATATACAATTCTGAATATTAAATAAAATGCATAAAATCTGTGCATATTAGTCTCGTTTATAATTGCTTGAGTGCATAGAGGGCATAACTGAGTTCAAGCTTGTTGTTTACTGAATGCCAAAGGATTTTCAAGAGCAGGCAGAGAATGTGTAAGTACAACATCACATGAAAGGGATTCAGAAGTTACACGTTGCACTGCAGATTGTCAAAGGCCATTTCACTCAGAGAACTGACTAAAACATCACTGCAAAAATGTATGTATTATTTAAATCTGTTAAGGTTTTTAGTCCCCAAAACACAATGATTTTTTTTTTGTTTTTTTGGTTTTGATTGACATTTCATATACCTACTGTACAATAGTTTCACCCAAACAGGTGCTTGACAACAGCGACTCTTGGTGGTAAATGTGCTTCAAAGCAGTCTTTATGAGCAATAATTTACTTTTCTTCTTCTACTACTTCTTCCTCTTCTTCGTCTTTTTCCTCATTATTATTAAAGTACATTTTGTCTTCCATAACTGAGTCTTTGGGAAAGATGTTGAAACCAACATGCTCTAAGGCTGCCCACTGCTCCTTGTTTGTATTTGTTCACTTCACTACACTGTGTGTGTGTGTGTGTGTGTGTGTGTGTGTGTGTGTGTGTGTGTGTAACTTCACTGGATGCCATAACAAAAGCAAAATTTTGTTATGGTCCCAAGTGGACATATTGACAAACTCACTCATGTATTACTTTACTAAATGAACAGAAACCTGTCACTGTGGAAAGCCCTCTAGTGGCTGTTAATTAAAAGCACATGTTGTCTCAAACAGGCATTGACTACAGTGTTCGGACCCTGAATTTAGGGGACAGTCGTGTGGCTCTTCAGTTATGGGATACTGCAGGTCAAGAAAGGTTAGATCTTTGTTAATTTCATACAAAATAAAAGAATAAATGGACAAACATAAAATGTTCTACAGTTTAATGTTTATCAAAGGCCTTGGAAATAATACTTGGAAATACTTGGAAATAAATCAGACAAGGAGAAGGAGCGGGAAGTGCAAACCAAAGAGGCAGAATATCTAGCATGTGTATGAATTTATATATAGATTTGTGTGTGTGTGTATGTGCATATGCATTTTGTCACCACTTTCTTATTTTCTCACAATATTATCAAACGCTACAGTTGAATAAACTGTGATGCGTTGGTTTGTGTTTGGCAGGAAATAAATCTGATGTTATGAGTGCAGCGCGTATACAGGAGTGAATGTGCTGGAGGCAATGACACATTTGGCCAGGTAAGAAA
The DNA here is from genome assembly GCA_028031935.1 of Paedocypris micromegethes. Taxonomy (NCBI): domain Eukaryota; kingdom Metazoa; phylum Chordata; class Actinopteri; order Cypriniformes; genus Paedocypris; species Paedocypris micromegethes. Next base: position 9,680,148 of record CM051496.1, read on the forward strand.
AAAAAACAAAAAGTCACAGTCTGGTACTTTAAAATTTCATTCCAATCTGACATCTAATCAACCAACTCAAAAAATTTCACCAAAGAGGCTTCTTCTGAGAGACAAACTGAACAACTTAAAATATAAAAATATATATAAACATTTTAGATGCCCAACTATTCTGTCAATCAGTAATAGTGAGCACTTCTTCTTTGCTGAGATAATTTATCTCCTCCTCACAGTGGAGATGTGAAGATGTGCCTAGACTGGCCACAATAATAGGCCACTCTGAAACGGTGCAGTTTGGTTTTATTGAGTGGTCTGGGCACTCAGCAGTATCTGGTGTGCCCACCCTATGCCCCATGTAGTCAAACACATCTCCTTGGCACAGTGTTGATCTGATCCAGTGAGCACAGTTGACTGCAACCCAGGTTTCCAGGTTAGAACAATACATGATGCATTGGGAAACCGCCATTTTCTCAGGGAAGTTTAAGCAAATGAATCAACACAGTAATAACTCAGCTTCCAAGAGGAAATATAAAACCTTTAAAACTGCATTGTCTAACATATAGCTATTATAAACTTTTTTTTTTATTTCTAGATTCTAAATGGTCTCAACCAGTGAACCAAACATGTATTTTCATGTGATGATTTCAGAGTTCTGAGGGAACAAGAAGATAGAGTTTGGGTGAACACCATCAGACTGGTGGATCAACCAGTGAAAAAGAAAACCTGCTGCAATATGAACTCACACACAGATATGAATATATAGAATATAGATATGAATATAGTGTAAAAAGATTTTCCCATGTTTGTTGTTCTAAAATTGAAATCCCTAACTCAAGTGTTAATCATTATTTAAACTATTTGAGTACCGTAGTTTAAATCAGTCTCAATTATATGTATTGTTCATGAACCCCAACAAGCTTTTCCAAGAATTTATTGAAATAACAAAAAAGATTTAGAGAAAATCAAGTACAACGCAGTTGGTGTCACATCTCCTTTATTATAGTTGCACTGTCCAGAGATTCTTGTACTTGTTTCAAGCATTGATCGTTCATCGACAAAAGTTGTTCTGAACAAAACAAACATTTTGTAATTTTAAAATGCCTTTAACTATATATTACTCTAAAATGTCAAATCTTATTTCTTTTTCTTCCTTGAAGAATAATTAAAATAGACTATCTGCTCTTCCATGATGTCTACAATTTAAATTTGATTTGATTTAAAAATGAAACGAAGCAAATAAATAAGAAAAGCATGCAGAAAAAAGTGTCACTGTGGCCAACTTAACACTAACCAATAAATATAACACAAGTATAAATATAACAACTCACAGGATTTTCTGGCTTTAAATTATCATCCATGCTCTTTTCAAGTGTGCGTCAAACTGAAACCTTTTTGCTACAGTACGTCACTATTGCACTTTAATTTTTTTTTTCTTTTTCACACTGGCATACACTGTTCAGCAGTTCCATATGTTCTACCTTAAAATATGAAATAAAACAAGCTTGCCATTCTCAGACTTAATAACTCACATTCAGAAACCATCTATCCACTTTATGCAATAAGAAGTGACACTATTGCTTTTAGTGCGGAACTGGCACTGGCGACATCAAGGAAGGTTTCAGACGTCCCACCAAAGACAGTCCAGGCCGCAGTGCATCTCTGTGCTGAAGGGTCGTCTGAATCAGATATCAGATCACGACTGTTAGCGCATCTTGTAATCGTGTGAGATGGCTGCGTCGCAAAGTTGCCCTTTGAAATCCAGCTCAAATGTGAAGTCCAAGTCTCGCTGAAAGAAAAGCATTTACATTATTTATACATTCTTAATAAAAACTATTTGATCGCCTTATAAGATCTTTAAAATGTGGTTTTTTGAATGTGGATCTATAAAATGTGATAAAAACTCTTTCTAAGTTCTATAAATTTACATTTTTTTGTATTTTGATGGAGGATGCAGAGAAACGTCAATAATTTGTAATGTGCTTAGCTTCCTTATGTGTGTGTGTGTGTGTGTGTGTGTGTGTGTGTGCGTGCGTGTGTGTGTGTGTGTGTGTGTGTTGGTTTTGGCACATACCAACAAGACAATATAAAAAATGGAGACGTTATTGTGCTCGCAGTAGATGGCGCTCTTGTTGGCCAACTAGACTGACCCATTAGATAGACTCAATTTGATCTGCAGCAAAAAATATTTTAGACCTGATTGGACAGCACTAGAAGCAGTGCAGGCAATAGAAACATTGTGAAAAACGGGGAACTGACTGTTGGGAATAACTTCATACAATTTTATGGAACAAATATTAGAATATAGGTTGAAAAAGTAGGTCAGTCTTTGGCCAGTGGACAAGGCACTGACTGCGCTCCACGGATAAATTTTCCATGCGGGTAAATCCATCACCATCTCTATTTCTCAATCCAACACACATTTTACAACCTCACCTCATTCTTCTCGTTGGGCTTCACAGCGATACTTCCCAATATTTCCTCTCCTCTCCGCACAGTTAAGTAATCCTCCAAATAAAACACAGTCTGCTTCCAGTGAGTGCTGGGAGCGTCGGGGGCTTGAATGGGAATGTCATTAGGGAAAGAATCCAGATTAGAATTATTTGGCATGTCTGAATGTGTAATACGAGAAAGAATAAAGGGATACCTTTATACAATAATTGTCTTTATAGAATAAACAAACCTGTAGAAAAGCCTGTTTTCTTATGACACTTGGTGAACTCTATATTGAAGTATGTCACGAGAGCGTGAACGTAGTCGTTCCTCTGAATCTGTAGGCAGAACGCTGAGGTGAATGCCAGGTCCTCTGGTTTTACAGTATAGATGTCCACTTCCTGTACAAACATAGCACATAGAGTATTATTTTTAGTATAGTAGTATTTAGTATAGATCCTCTACAATCACTAAAAAAGAACAATTATAACATTTAAATCTTCAAGATTTTACTTTAATTGAAGAATATTTTTAGGTTTAATTGGCGCTTTCGGAGATACATTTTCGGTTATTGTAACACCCACACTTCATCGCGGTACAGACATTTGAATCTTGCACACAAACGTGCAGAAAAACGATGCCCTCAAACCTTGATGAGGCAGGAGTTGGTTACAATTTGCTTGGGATCTACTATGTCCACCAGTGGCTCCATCATGGCGACATTCCGAATGCACGTCATATCAAAACCGTAGACGTTCTCCCACCCTGCAGAAACAAAGAAATTAACCTTTGATTAAATCCTTATTTTAGACAACTTTCTGGTGACTTTCATCTCTGCTGTTTCCATCAGCACAGAAGCCCTCACAACCCTTAAGATTAATCCAATCGTGTGCTTCTCTTATTTGAAGACAGCAGTGAAAGACAAAGTACTTGCTTTAGGGAAGTAAAAAAAACCTTAAAGGAGTTTGATTGAACAGTAGAAGCTTGATAGCTTGATAGAATGGTAGAAGCCAAAATCACACACACACACACACACAAACGCGCGTGCACACGCACACACACACACACACACACACACACACTTAACAGTGACTTAATACTGTATTTGTATTTGCCTTAGGGTGAAGAGTGTGTGTATATGCGTGTGCGTGTGTGTGCTATTACAGTGGATTTTAAAATCTTTGTACTGTCGATCTTCAATCGCGACCACGTAGAGTGTAGCTCTATCTGGGAACATGAAGCCACCAGGTTTCTGAAAAAACAAATGTTAGAAAATAACATAAATATGCCTTTCAACAAACAGTTAAAACATGTATGCTACCATCCAGAAATGCAGAAATTTAACAAAATCTTAAAACATAACGTCTTCTCACCACGTTATCAATCCTTTATATCGTTCTATAACTATAAATACTTTTTCCTTTCAACGTCTCTAGACAATGTGCCTAGTCTGCAATACTGGGCTGGCACCTACACAATGGTTCTATAAAAATCTCTAACAAGCCACTTGTCCTCTAGGCCGAATTGTCATTCTGCGGTGAACGTTCATCAGTAACGCATTGACTAGCAGCTCATTCGCATTATAAATGATCATTTACAGCACACGCTTGACATTCTAATTAGTGAAATAACCTTGGACTTGTGACGGTGTTTGTCACATGCACGCACATACACACACACACACACACTGACCAGCCATTTGTCTCTGGCGTAGATCACCGTATTCAGCATAGACTCGTAGAAAAGACAATATCCCATCCACTCCGAAATTATGATGTCCACTTGATCCACAGGCAATTCGGTTTCCTCCACCTTTCCTTTAATGATGGTTATGACTGCGGAGAGCACAGATAAAGTCATGAGGTTTGTATTGTAACATTTCAGCGTTTCTTTTGAGCTAAAAGTTAAACATCTCATGTTATATTAAAGGTTATGTTGATTCCGCCTGTTTTACACTAATAATTCAATTTCACTGAATACAGACAGATTTATATAAATATGTACACAAACCAAATATATCTCTATTAAAGTGTCCTGGCTGTGATTTCAAACTTCCCTTAAAAAGTAAGTCTAATTAATTGTGTACAAATTATGAAGACTAATAATGTGTGTGATAATGTGATAAAGTGTTACTTATCTCAGTCTTTATCTTTTGCTTTCACCCTTTTTTTCATTTTGTCATAAGGCAAGAAACCAGACTTGATTGATTTCTCGTCTGTGTGTTTGTGTGTGACTGCTCTGTCACACTGAGCAAGATTTATCTCTTCCCTGCTGTGTTCAGTGTTAATGAGAGCTGCCCTGAACAACATTTGATATCACAGCAACAGGAAGTGACTCTGGTGCTTCCTGTGACATGTATTTATGTTTGCTAATAAGCACAAGTATCTCTGTGCACCATAAATGAATAACAAAGCAGCTCTACATTTAAACTGTAAATCTTACCATTGTCCAGGTGGTTTGACTTGATGATTTTCTCTGAATATTCGGATATACTAGAACATTCAATCTGTGGAACGAAATTCACAGTTTAAGAGGAACAAAGAGAACGTTCTATTGAAATTGCTCCTTCAAAATCTTTTTTTTTCTCCAAGAAATAGCCAAAGTCTCCTTTAAAAGTCCTTAATAAAAAAAAAACATTCTGATTTAACCCCTTTAGCATGCTAGATTTTCCAACTGAAATCATTTATTTTTCTAAACCTTTAGTGTGTATTAATCACTGGAAAAAAGTTTCTGTTGATAGTTGAATTAAACTATGTTTTGCAGCCACTAAATGTGTAATTATAAGTCAAAGACACATTGTGTACGGAATAAAAACTATGAGCCTTGAAATAGACCTTGTGGGTGGATTAGTGAAGTGTTATCTAACTTACAGGCTGAAGCTGATTTTATCTTTTTCTGACTTGATACATACAAATATTCTGTGTCTGTGTACATAAGGAACAAAGGAAGCAGATGTGTACCTTGAACCCAATGGTGTATAATGGTAAACACTCTTGTGATGATAAATAATGCAACCTCACCCCATACACATGCTTGGCTCCTGCTTTGGCGGCAAACATGGAAAGAATTCCAGTTCCGCTTCCCACATCAAGAACAATTTTATCCTTAAAAATGTGTTTATTGTGGTACATGGAGTTTCTATAGGTCAGAGTCCGCACTTCATCCTTCAGCATCTCCTATTAAGGGAACACAAACAATTTAACAATTATAAACAAATATTCAAAAGTAACTATATCACAAATATAGTTTTTTACGTAGAAATAAAAAAAATATATATATAGATAATATTTTTGAATTTATTTACGATGGTTTGTAAATACATTGACATACAAATTGTGGCTTTATGGCTGGGGTCTCAACCTATGCACAACGTCCATATTCATCTGCAACATTTTTCTTCTTTAAAGACTTTTTTCCCACTAATTTCGCATAGTGACTTTGCTTTGATCTTGAACTAAGAAAAGCGCTATATAAATAAACTTGAACTTAAGTTCCTTTATGGTCCTTCCTAAGAAGCTAGGTCTAGAGGGGGGGCTCTGTAACATCTCGAGACAACAGACCCCTGCAAAACGGTCATCGATTCTGCTCATGATAATAGTGATTTAAGTGCAAAGTATTTAAAGACGTTGAAAACAGTGCTCTGTGTATAGCATATACGTATGTTTTGATCATCGTATCCTTGTTCCAAGTTTTGATTTCTCTAGTTCTGATTGAGATCTGATAGTCCTGTTTTGGATTGCGCCTCTGCCTTTTTCTCGATTTAAGTTTCAAAAATTCAATTGCATTTGGGTCCCGACTCATTACACAAATACATTAGAATTGTAATTAAATGCAATTACTCATAATAGTAGTTTATTTACTATAAGGTGAGTTGTTCTTAGTATTTGCATTTTTAAACTTTGTTCCTTAATTCCTACCACATCCATACCTTTCCTCCTGTAAAGGACAATAAATAGGACAAGATTGTGCAGTCTACATTATTCTTTTTATAGAGACAGGTCTCCATTTAGCCTGCTGGGATTATCTGTTACACCCCCCCTCACACACACACACACACTTGTTCTAGTTCTTTCTTTTCTCTACTTTGAGTCATCCTGTCTGGCAATTCGTCTTTCTTTTTTTGCCTTATCAGAAACTCTCCTTTTATCTGCAGACAGATACAGTTTGACCCTTTTGCTCTGAATGTACCAGTGTCAACATCCTCATTCAGTTCTTGTTGAACGAATCCAAAAGCCTTAGGAATGGTTTCAAAAGGATGTCGCTGTTTTATTGATTACCTCGTGGATTCCGAAATGGGCGTAGGAGTCAAAATAGTAGTCCCGTGATGTCATCTCTTCCGGGTTGAGCAGCTTTGCCATTTTGCCCCGACCAGGACAGGCAGAGAGGGCAGAAACATGTGGAGTGTGTGGGGGATGTGGAACATGATGGACAGACGTCACAGGTTTTGGTAACGAAGAAGGCTGCGATGAAGGCACGCTGGAAATGCGTAGCTGAGGCTGCTGATGCTGCTGCTGCCGATGCTGAAAAAGGCAGAGATAAAAATAAGCTGCAGGCACATTGTCCTATATTACAATTTAAAGAGTTCAAGCTGTACGAGTTTTGGAATAATAATAAAAATGGCTCTTTCATTATTTAATTATTTTTTACTCACATTTCTTAAAAAAAATTCATATTTTGGATAGATGGATGGGTTGAGATGGATTACTACAAGGATGGATAGGTGGATAGGGTGTAAATTAGATGCTTGCAGTGGGTGTTTCCAGAATACTGCAGCACCAATGAGTGATCATGCGTCTCGTTTTAACCTACACAAAGGTTAAAGTGCACAACACTTAATAAACGTTGTTTGCAAGCTCACACCTTCTCTAACTCGTTTACCTCTTCAAGTGCTCGCTCACGATCAATCTATTCGTGATTTTAGATCGGATGTTTGTGATTGAGTGCCGATCAGCGCGCTTCATAAATCGGTCGAAACATAAACGCTTTTCCCTACACACCGTAATCGATGCGGTGGGTGTCTATCTTCGCAGGACTAGAGCACAAGAACGGGACACGTTGTGCTCTACTCCTGCACTGTCACCGCTACGGAATAACGGAACAGATGTGATGACCTCTAAACCTCACGTCACCGCTGCGATCAAAGACAACACGCGCGTGAAAGCAATCGTGCGGCTAACGCGTGAATACACGAGTGATCAAGCGACCGTGTGATGCTGTTGAACCGCGACTTAAGGAATGTTTGACTTACCTCCGAGCTCTCCGCCTCCGCCATCTTTCTCCGCAGGAGCAGACACCGCGATGAGTGCCTGAGTCCCATACGTGCCAACGGGATCCGTATTAACTCGATAAGTGTACGCGCTCAATTTTAGAAAAGTTTTAAAACGTATTGCTATAAACAACACTCCCCGTGCGCTTTATAGGCGAGATATATGTTGTTCTGCCCAGCGGTGTTTAATAGACAAATAGCTAAATACAGACTAATTAAGCAATTGTCAAAACGACTTGTTAGATTGCCCAACTCCATTACTTAGAAATGAAATAAACAAATGCTCTACGAGCTCCAACGCGTAAAAGTTTTGTCGAGAATCCACACGCCACTTGGAGACCAGTTGAGCCCCGACGCGTCAGCATCAGCATCCACATCACCTGCCGCCGTCGCCGCCGCGCATCACCGCGTTACCTCCGCTCCGCCAGATCACAGCAGATCATTATCTCTTTACTGTAGTTCCTCTTAACGGAATAGTTAATTATTTATGTGAGCTGAAAACACCACGCTGCCCGTTTGCTTGCGGTTCTGTTACACCAGAACAAGCCGAAAGTTGGAGTTGTAAGACCGAACTGACTGAACTCGAGCGCAGAGAGTGAACTGAGAGATTTCACTTGCTAAGTTAGTGCCTCCCACACAACCACCGCACCTCCACTTCACACTGAAGGACACCGGGATCTTTTTAGGTTCATCTTTAACGCTGTTCAAATGAGAGCATACAAACAAAGCACTCAAGAGATATGTACATATTTTTAAATTTCGCATTTAACTGGTTAGGTATCATAAAAGAACACACACGCACACACACACACAATCAATCAATCAATCAATCAATCAATCAATCAATCAATCAATCAATCACTGAACTGTTCTAAAATTAAATGCCATACTGTTTTTAAATAATGCAACGTATAATTCTGTGTGTTTTTTGTTAGAGCAATGTAACAAAAAATAATTTCCAATCTATAATTGTGTTCACAATCCCATAGTGAATGTTTTTCCTTGCATTTATCTATGCACCAGCACATACGAAACTTCACCACGCAATTTCTGGCAGTGCCAATCTCGGCCCACTGTGGAGTCTTCACATCTATATACAGATGGTTGTGGGATTCTCAATTTGGAGACGAATAGCAGCCCCCTCGTTGGTTTTACATACCACCCACTCATCGGCTTGTGTAATCCCTCAAGCTAATGTGGGAGGCGGTCAGAACACACTCTTTCTCCCTCCCTCACACCCCCCTCTTTCCCTGTCTCCCCCTCTCCCTGTCTCTCTCCTTCCACTCTATTCTACTCCCTCTTTCTCTCTCTCTCTCTTCCTCCTTCTTCCCCTACTCCTCTCCAATCAAGCTCACTTTGTCCCAGACTTAGTTTTAATGCATAATACAAAGCAATTTGATTAGTAATCATTTGCAATAAAATTGATTTAAGGAACTGATTTATAATTTAAGAACTAATGAACAGATTAAAATAGTCATAATTCCATCGCCTCTGTTTTTGCAGCACTCTGAGCACAAATCTGCCAAAGTGAAATAAAGGTGGGCTCTGCCATATCCTGCTGAGAAGACATCCAACACATAGACTGCTCATGTAAAACACAGAAGGCCCGATGCCCACGCATACTGAGTAATGCCACACTCTAACACACACAGTACGCATTTATGTCAATCACTAAAAAAATTCATGTACATATACGTGGAAATGAGGCAAACGGGAATAAAAGAACATTATTTCCTGAGTAAGTGCTTGTTTGACTGGCAGTAAAAAAAAGACTTCAATCTTGCACATTGTTTCTTAAGTTTCTATTTATTATAAAAACTATATTTGCTTCTTTGGTTTATGGTCATGCAGTTCTGAAGCATGACTTTCCTTGGCCTTGTTACTTGTCTTTTAAATGAAAGGCTTTTCAAGACATTGCAGTGAAAGTAAACAATTAAACGTGTGTGTGCGCGCATTTATGTTCATTGAGTAACTTGGATTCTTTTGTCGTTTTTGCTGCTCCTGCAAGACATTGTGCATACAGTAGATCCTTTCACAAAAATGTTTTGCTATCAACCACAATGGTGCAATTTAATTGCGTACATGTCAAAAGTCTGAAACAATAGAATAATGGGGAAGTTGCAGACAAAACCCACAGAACCAGGACAGAAACACAATGAGTCACATTAAAAATGATAAACTTAATTTCCATATGTTCATTTTCAAAGTGCTCTGTCATCTGGCATTCTTCCCATCTTTTCAAGGTTTGTCATTTTCAGCGTAACCTCTTGTGACTGGATGACACTGCTTTTGTGGAGGATTTGATTTTTGACTGATCCGTTTCTTTTTTTATACAAGTCTAATGAAAAGAGTCAGACGACTTAGAGTTGCAAAAGAAAATGAAATGTGATTTTCTGACAGTGTAAAAAAAGTAAGCAAAGCAAATAAATAAATACATTCGAGATCTGCATATTTCTCATTTTAAATGCCTCTCAGTAGACTCTTTCCATTAATGCAGTCATGATGGATAATATTTTCCTCTCTGATGTTTTGACTGAGCTGTCATAAAGCAGGTGACGACAGCTCATTGCTGCAGCCTATGGCTGTGTGTGTTCTCCTAATGGAGTTCTGACTTTATTGAATTACTGGGATTGAAGTCTGGAAGAGGAAAAGCAGACAGAGGAACTTCTGTGTTGGGGACAGAGTTCAATTGGGAATTAAACAGCAAACCCAATTGAGGAGTATGATTCCTATTGATGGAAACTTTAGAATCAGGTTTTCTTTTCAAGTGCTTATATTCAGTGAAAATTGACAGGTCCAAGAAAACTATAGTGTTTGGCTGTATTTGTTACATATAAAACAGATAATAACAATACAGTTGAGATTGTTTGATGTATGCCTTGCTTATAATTCCTTAAAAAATGGACCTGACTTATAATTGATTTACTTTATAATTTCACAATTTTTATTTACCAGTCGTTCAACTAAGATTTAAATTTTTTCCAATAAAGTAAAACGTTCTTAGATTGAAAAAAAATGTAGATTTCTTTGATATCAGTGGCTCCTTGCTTTAATCTCGCGGAATAGGGGCGGGGTTTTCCGCTGTTTCCTCTCGTCACATCCCGCACTGACCCTCTGCTTCTCCGGCAGCTGGTCACACTGTCGTCAAGTAAAAAAACCCTTTTCGTGCGATCAGCGTGGTGGTAAGTTAATTTTTTTTAATATAGTTTTGGTTTGTGGTTGGTGACTTTATTTCCCACGCTGTTGTCGAGCAGGTGGTTTAGAGAAAACAAGAGAAGAGAGCGCATCCCAACACGCAGTTTGGTTTGTTTACGTCACGCTGCTACATCGCGTTCGATTTTTTACTAACATAGTAAGAGTAAGCAACCAATCAACTTTTCCTTCTGTGTATTCCGAGACTAGGGAAACGAACTTATCACCGTGGGAGGAAACGAAGCGATGATATGTTATAGAAGCTCCTACTTGGATTTCCCCGTCGACACCTCAGTCGCGTTAACCGTGCGTGGGATTTTGCGGGGGAGATACAAACGTAGGCTTTAAGATTTGAACTAGTCAGCGTGGGTGCGTGTTGTTTTGGTCACGCTACCTCGATCAGCTTTTGTCGTTGTAACCAGAAGTAACCAGAATCCAAAGCAATACCGCATCTATAGAAGCTCTAAAACAGAATAGATGGGAATGCATGCTATTTTATAAATGCTCGTTTGACTTGTTGGATTTAACCAAGTGGTTCCGTGTGAGATCATGCCGAAGTCTGTCAGACCACTGAGGCCAGATTTCCCGAAGTTCTTGAAAGACATCTTTAAATACTTGTTGTTTTAAATACTTGTGGTAACCCAGAACAACAAGCCGTCTCAGATTTCTTGGCCTTACATTAAGGGGGTGGAAGAATAGTTGGAGACTCTCAAACTAGCACAATACAAAACAACATAGTAATTGTTCCTTGTAGTCACTTTGTACTTATAAGGGAATATTGACATCTGCATTTAGAGTGTATTACTCCTAATACAGTAACAGATGTGTATTTACTTCTCAGGTTATAGGAAGGAGCACTTAAAGTGATTACTTGGACACAAACAGTAAAGGCTTTCTCTGTGAGATCAATACTGTATGTCCTAGGAAATCCAAACTTATCTTTTTGCTGCAGAGTTGAACAGAAATCAATAAATTCCTGTGAACATTTAGATTAGGATTTGATTAAAATGCTAGCAACATCTTATTAATCAAAAACAGGAGTTTGATTTGTGTTTTAGAAGAATACATGTTAGTCACCTTCTAATCTGGTGTGAATCAGGTGTCTCCAAGATATTTTAGCACAAGGTGTGTGTGTGTGTGTGTGTGTGTGTGTGGTTTTGTTATGTTTTTTATGTAAAACCAAACGCCCTCACTTTATTGGCTGCCGATGGCTGGTGTTTTGACATGCAACGCCTTCGCAATGGGCCCTGAGACGTGCACGTCGTTTGGCAGTGGCACAAACCCAAGGGCTCCTGCTGTTTAATTAACGTGCCATGGAAAAAACAGTGTTTACTGCTTTCATTACGAAAGCCTGTTTGTGTCCCTGCCCAATGCTTCAGGTATTCTGGCTTTTGTTAATTCACATACTGAATCTTTATCTTCTGTCCATCAGGAGACATGAGCATCAAGTACAAGGATGAGCAGGGGGACTGGATTACCGTCTGCCTCAAGTATCTCCTCTTTGTCTTCAACTTCTTGTTTTGGGTGAGTTTGAGACACTCATACTTTGTTAATTTAACTAAATACAAATTTCTAAGAATAATCAGAAGTCATTCTCAAATACTATTTTGAAATTAAAAAAAAAAACACAGTCCATGTGGTGAACGCTTAGAGATTTCACGTATTATCTCTATCTCTCTATTTTATGTTATTTTTGTTTAAAAATCATTTAAAAGGTATCCACTCTCTGTCGTTTATATGTGGACATGTGTCTGACTTCTAAAGTCTCACCATTTCCTGATTTTATTCTGACTTCCTCGTTTTTCCTTGTCAGAGATCAATACTTAGACAATTCCTCCAGAGGGACACATGTTCTTGAAAACATAGTTCCTACTAAAGAGACAAACTATTTAAGGGATTTGTTTTTGCAGAATGCTCTGTGCTAGATTGTTAAAATGGTTTTAAAATGTTTTTTGTTTTACTTCAAATTTATAAAAGCTTAGCAAGTGTTGTGAAGCATTGAAATATGACAAAATTAGTGGAAAATTAACCTGTGCTGAAATGACAGTTTAAGTCTCAGTTAAATAATTACAAGGCTGTCAAACTTTGAAAGAACTGTTTATGAATTAGAAGATGAGTGATTCCTCTTCAGATCAATCTTTCTTTACAGTTGTACCCAGTGTCGTGTGTTCATGTATTTGCTTGTAACACACAAAGATAAAACCTCTTTCAGAGAGATGTAGTTTAGCAAAGATGTACGGTATTAGCTACTAAAGAATTATTTGTTTTATTGGCCATATTGTTATTGCTCTACATACATAAATAATACATATATTTTTGTTGTCTATTATTAGAAATGTTTCCTAAAAATCTTTTGGAGAAAAATAACATTTTCAGTAAAATTTGCCAATAAAACTATACAAACAAGCATCCTCCAAGCTTGGCATGTTTTCACACTACATTTAAAATTCAATTTGCTGCTACATGACTCCTGGCATTACTTTTCAATTTTTTTTCAGATGGGTGGTATGGTGGTGATGGGTGTCGGGATCTGGACGTTGGTCGATAAGGGAGAGTATTTGAGCCTGCTGGCATCAAGCACGTTTGCCGTGTCGGCCTACATCCTGATCTTGGCAGGGGCGCTGGTGATGGTCACTGGGTTCCTGGGCTGCTGTGCCGTCATTCGTGAGGAGAGGAGCTGTCTGTCTGCGGTGAGAGGAGTGTGATGGATGAAATCCACCAATCTGAGAGGTTGCAGTGCAACCAATTTTTCAGGTTAATCCCGTGCTTGTCACTGGTTACTGGACATAATATAGTCCAGATCCTTGTCTTTTTGAGTCACTCCTGTGTAGTGAGGCCATTTGTCTGATGGTGCACTGCAGCACACAGCAGAACAAGCTTCATATCAGCTTAGATAAACGAGCTGACAGACATATGCTGTCTTGCCATTTTTTTAAATATAGGACCTTGTATGTGGGAGAAAAGCACGAGAAAGGTTGTGACTGCCACTGCAGCAGTGCTATTTATAGCTCACCCTCTCTCCCTCCCATGATTCCATAGCTGAACGGCAACTTTCAGGAATTAGAAATGAAAGCAACATTTTTGTCTGATCTATATGTTTTTCTTGTGTTGTCGGGCATTTTCTTTAAGGGGAAACGCATGCACAGTGCAGAGCCACACCTTTATTTTCTAGAGAGGATATCTTGTTTCTACAGAGGACATCTCGCTTGTTTTTTGTATTTGTGTGAAGTGTGCTACTGTTTTAGCATTAAATATTTGAACTAAAAATGGGACAAAATTATGACGAAGCTTAAAATTTTAGAAATATATTCACACTTGTTTTTCCAGTGTAACAAAGCCACACATTAACACATCTGATGCTTGTGAATGTCTGTTCTTTTGTTGATGTAACATTCTATTGAGTGGGAAGAAAATAGCAATTGCGTTATTACATATTAAGTGTATAATTGTAAATATTACATATTTCATACTTTTACATGTTATACATACAGCAACATTTCAGTATTTATCTGACTTTATTGAAGTTAAATACGCATTTACTATACATCATATAAAGCTTTTTAATTTGATAGTTTTTTTTTTACTTGTGCATTTTTACACAGCAATATCAATTTGCCAAATAACTTAAACAAGGTTAAATCATTACCTTATTTTACTTTTTTTTCCTGTGTTGGACTGTGCAATTGATTTTTAGTGCAAACTATGATTTAGATGCTGATTGGTTCCTCTCCTCCCACAGTATTTCTCATGTCTGTTGCTGATCTTCCTCATTGAGCTGGTGGCAGGTGTTCTGGCATATGTGTATTACCAGAAGGTGAGTGGAGTTTTGCTACACAGAGACTCCTTATCAAATTTGAAACAATAGTGTCTCAAAGCAAAACATTCATGATGTATTAACACCCCAGTGGTGCAGAGGAGGCACATTAGGGATGATGCCAATTGTCTTTTACAGCTGAGTGAAGAACTAAAGCAGCACTTGAGCAAAACGATGATGGAGAACTACGCTCAACCAGGAAAAGAAAGCATCACTCAGTCCGTAGATCGATTACAGCAAGATGTGAGGCGCTTGAAATCCAAAAACTCTGAACAGCTTAATAACATGCAACTCTTTTTTTCTATCTAGTTTAAATGCTGCGGGAGCAACAACTCTTACGATTGGACGCACAGCGTCTACATTCTGTCCCCAGAGGCAGAGAAGAGATTGGTTCCTGACAGCTGTTGTAAGACCATGACCCCTCGATGTGGAAAGAGAGACCACCCTTCCAATGTCTACAAAGTGGAGGTGTGTGCACAACTATTAACCTTGTAATAACATCCAAACAATGTTATAGAATAATATCTTTTAGTTTGAGGTTAGAAGTTTTGACGCTCATCTAATGAAGTTTTCTAGTAGAACAACAAGCTTGAATCTCAATGTGCAGTTTAATAGGACGCCTGGGAATTAATTCAATGATGAAACCAGTAATTTGACTTGTGGTGTGTGAAGGAATACTACGATAAACTGCTGGCAAACTCATTGTGGGTTTCCGAGGCCAAATTTTCGCTATGGTTATGAAATCAAGTTCATTAAGACCAGATCTGAGACAATATCACAGTGTTTCATACTTAAGTCAAAATAAAATAAGAATATAATACTCATAACAATCTGCCCTGTATGAGCTGCAGCCTTTTGGGTCAACTCATTTGAGTGAGATCAGCAAGGTTCATAAAACGAAGTCACTGCTTGAAGTGCAATGATGGTTGTTTGAAACGGTTATTTGAAAAGGTCAAAGGTGAATTGAACAGAGGCTAAATGATGTTTGAGAATCACTGTTAAATGAAAGTACCAAGTTACAAGTCGATCAGTTGTGAATAAATCACATTTCATGCTCATGATGACGTGGATTGTGCTCTCACTCTCAGGGCGGCTGCATCACTAAACTGGAGAAGTTTCTGGCTGATCATCTGCTCATCATCGGGGCCGTGGGAATTGGTGTGGCGTGTCTACAGGTACAAATCAGAACTGTGTTATAATGGAGTAGTTCAGTCAGTCATGTTTCTCTTGCATTACAAATCAAATTCTAAATTCTAATTCCCTTATAAACAGGCTGCCTTTCTGGTGAGAAAAAAAAGAAAAACAATGTATAAATACACTAAAGGTTTCTACAGTTCTTTTAGTTTTATTATATTATTTATCATACATTTGGTGTCATAATGAAGGAACATAACGCTCGCTGAAAGGATTCCGTAGCAGTATCGGAAGAAGTGCCCTTCAGGTTCAGTTCTTTAATGGACTTCTTTTGACTCCAGCTTGTAATGGAATCTCTACTCCTGGGTAAAAATAAGAGATGATAAAATGAAGGAATGGAAGTGAAGGGCTGTTAGTTGGAAGTGTGGATCACACTGTGAGTTTGCTGTATTCACTCCAGCTGTGCACAGACCATCGATCTGTTTCCTTGGAATAAACTGTGTATAGAAGCACCAACGTAATGTGACTCCTCACATCGATTTTTGCTTTTGAGCAGGAAGTCTTCTTTTTTTTTTTTTTGGAGCGTAGTGTGTAATTTAAAATAGCTTTCTTATTTCATCTTAATGATTTTTATCTAGGAATTTTGGTATTTGGGTGTGTTTGTTTATTATGTTGTGCATTTCATCCTTTTATGCTTTTATTTAGTTTTTTTTAATTTTTTTTTTTGAATTATAGTACTATTATAGACACATTTTATATCCACATTTGAAGTTACGGTATATGTAAATCTAACAATAACCTAAACTATACTTTTTAGAGTTGTAAACATTTTAATGAATGTTTGGCTTCATTCAAGTGAAAAAGCAATACAAAATCTATGAACTTTAGTTTGAAGTTGTTCAAAATTAGCATAAAAATTCCATCATGACAATGCTTCACAGTGTTTCGACCATCAAGGTCTTAGCTGCTGGTTACGTGATCATCTCACCGTCACAAACTCCACGACTATAAATATCTTTTGTGCTGAATTATTGTAATGATTTTACAGTAAAAGCTGCCTCAGAGTGGCTTGAAGCAGCTCTTCAGAGAAAGTGCTTATTAAATTTGCTCCCTTCAATGATCTTTCATTATTACTGTCATTATGCAGTAAACACTTCTGGAGCATTCTGAAGTACTACATTCATAAATGCTTAATTATCTGATTTTCGAATCCAATTTTGTTGCTTGTTGGTTTTGAATTAAACACATTTAAGTAAGATTTAAAAAAAATGCCCAATTAATGATAATAAAGAAATTATTACTATTAGTAGTAATTAAATGTAAAGTAAATGGAAATAAAAATAGAATCATTAATTTGTTTTGTACTTGTAATGAAAAACGGTTACATACACAGACATAGATCAGATGTAATATAATCTTATATGTGAGTACTATATATATATATCAGGGCTGTCAAAGTTAACACGTTAACTCATGCGATTAATTAAATTAGTTTAATCGCGTCAAATTGTATTAACGCCATTAATCGCACTTCCGTTTTTTACGGAACTTTCGGTTTTCCGGTTTTGCCAGTTTTTCCGGTTCTTGAGTTTCACTTCAAAACCATTCATTATTATTTGTACAGTTTTTTGCAAAGCTGAAATCACAGCACTCTTATAGAAAGAATAGAGTGCAATTCAATTATTTGCAGTCTCTCAGACGACTGAGCATGTGCACTGCGCACAGACCATGTGTCGGACTTAAGTTCCTTTAGATAAAAATGTGTGATCAGTCGTTTCAGCTAGACTAATTATCAGTGCCATACTTTTGCCACACAAATATACAAATACATATCCGGTGTCTCATTTCCTCAAAATAAATTACTTATTTCTTTTTTAATTATTATGACCAGCTTACCCATTGTTGTCTTTATTCAAAACGGTATATTACAGTATTTAAACAAGCGTTTATTTTATGTTGAGTTTACATTATTTTACATTTTACACTTTAATGTTTAATATTACAAGATTCTATACTTGTTCATGTTATTAATAATTGTTAATACTAAATAATTATTATTAATACATTATTATTATTATTATTTGTGATTTAATCGAGATTAATCGCGATTAATTTGGTTGAGGAAGTGCGATTAACTGGTTAAAAAAATAATAATCGTTTGACAGCCCTAATATATATATGTGTGTGTGTGTGTGTGTGTGTGTGTGTGTGTTTGGGTGTACCCAGTGTGTTATCTACATGAGGATTCTATTTGATCTTAGTAATTGTTATACAATGCATTGCAATAATTGAAACATACGAACACTGTATAAGATATTCTTAAAAAAAATTGAACTTGTTTAAACTGTTTATTTTCATGAATAATTGTTATACAATGCATTGCAATAATTGAACCATACGAACACTGTATAAGATATTCATAAAAAAAAAAGTGAACTTGTTTTAACTGTTTATTTTCATGAATTAATTTATCAGTAAGATATTGTGATCAGAAAAATACTCATATTACCAGCTTTGCTAAAATAATGGGCCTTTTTTAGTGGTACTCTTGTCTTGTGCATCTTTGTTATTTTATACATTGATGGTGTGTAATGTGTAATCTGTGTGTGTGTCTGTGGTGGTTTTGTCTTTATCTGTGTGTGTTGCTGTAGCTAGTGGGAGCAGTCCTGACTGCCTGCTTTATTTATCTGCTTTATAAAGAAGAGAAAGAAGACTTCTCTGACATTTGATTGGCTTGTTCAAATGTGTGACTCCTGTACAGCCGTGTGAGGACAAGGTTCGGCCTTTTGTGATGTGAGCATGTGTGGTCACCTCATGCATGTGCATATTAATGTCGTGTGTGTTTGTGTGTGTGTGTGTACGTGTGTGGCATGGCACTCTCTACTACAGTCACTGCACATGTTTGAATATAAGAGAAATACAACTGCGTTATTTCACTACAATGAGATTTGCGTAAAGTGAGTACCGTATTTTTCGCCATTTAAGACGCACCGGAATATAAGACGCACCCAATTTTAAAGGAGGAAAATCTAAAATCTAGAAAAAAACGATTCTGAACCAAAAAATAGTAAAATATTTTATATCAATTGTATAAAAGTTAACAGCAGTACAGAACAATTGTATGCCAAACATGTAACATGAACAGTCAGTAAAGTCAGTAAACAGTGGGTAGGGGTGGGCGGTATTGAGATGTGCCACGATATAGATTTTGCAATATCGTGGATACAGTGATAATTCATGAATTAGATTTTTATATAAGTATGTAAACACCTTGATACAGTATTACACATTAGTTTCGTTACAAGTTGTAACTTACAACTACCAATGACGGCACGGCCATTGCTAATCAAACACAGTTTGTACTTCATGCGCATACACGTGCCCCTCCGTTTTCTCGTTTGGAAATCATGGTTTCATTCTTTCACAAGATTCTGCGTGAGAAAGAAAGTGAGACAACGTATGTAATACTGTATTACGGTAATGTAATAAGGCATTGCATACTAAGATGGCGGTGACTGCGCTCCGCGGATCTCTGCATTTGCCGTATAAGACGCACCAACTTTTCACCCTCTGCTTTGGGGAAGAAAAAGTGCGTCTTATACGGCGAAAAATACAGTACATTTATTTTTATCAGTTCATTATATTTCACTACAATGCACCGGACTATAAAATGCACCATAGATAAACGTTTAGTGCATTTAATGAATTTTAAGGCTCACAAAATTGAGGCTCACGTTTAAGGCTCACTTTTAAGGTCAATTTTTACACTTTTTTTTTATTGCGTCTTTTTTTTTTATTAGTCCAAAAGGCATGGTATTTCAACTTTTTTGAGACAAACGGCAAATTCTTTGACATTTACATACCTCATAATAATATATGGTTTGAGCATTTTCTTACTAAAAAAATCTAGAGTCTCTAGAATCTCTAGAATCTAGAGTCTAAAAAATCCAACTTCTCAATATGTCTTTAATTACTACCACTTTTCTTTCTTTGTTGTTTTTTTTCCCTTCTTTCGTTTCCCCCTTTCTTTCTCATTCACGTCTTATTTTCCGGCTTGCTTTAAAACCTTCTCCCCTTTTTTTTTTTTTGACAACTTTACATCATGATAAAATATCCAGACATTGGCTTTTTATGTATCGCCATTTATGACATTTCTAAAAAAAATGTTTCAAGCCATAATTTAATTTTTAAAACAAACATAATTTTTTCTTCATTTTGTTTTTAAATTGTACATTCATCTAGCAGTCTTAAAGAGAACATTATTTTACACTGATTGTCCTACAACTTTCAGAATAAACGTGAGAACTCTGTCTTCATGAGCTCATCAGTTTGTAATGGAAAAAGAACTGCTTTGTTTTGAAACATGTAAACCTGTAGAATGTGTTAGCGTTTAGATTGGTCAGTTGGAAACAACGTGATAAACAAACACACGCACACACACACACACACACACACACACACAATCTCCCACACTTGTTAATTGACACAATTACAGAAACACCGCTATTGGCTGCCAGTTTCCACAGTAACTGTTGCTTTTTTCTGCTAAGCCATTTAATAAAGAGAGTTTCGAAAGCTCAAGGCCTTCACACAATGCATTGCTGCTTTTACAGCAAATGTTCCGTACTAATCTGGTTGTTGGAGCTCGGTGCTGCCTGTGCCTCATCCACCTCTCATCGCGAGTGTTTGAGTTCCAGTCAGAAGCTTGATCACGTGTTGCGTAAAGGTCTGTGTGTTTTTCAGATCTGTGGGATGGTGTTTACCTGCTGCCTGCACAGGCGGATAAAACTGGACCCGTACTGATGCCACTTCAACACACACACTTACGGCCTTGATACTGTGCCTACTGTAAAACGCATGAGCAAACGTGCCTTTTTAATGGCTTTGTTGTCATGTTTGTTTGCCTTGCATCTTTCGGAACTTTGAAATTCTTAAAAAGGACTCAATATGTGTTTAACATACAGGCGTTTTAATGAGACTTTTATTTTTGACTAGTTTATATTATCTCTCAGTTAATATTTTGAAATATATATGTACGTAATGTGCTGCTACTGGAATGACAGATCCCGGTGATGGACACTAAATATGCACGGGACCAGCAGTTTATCGGCTTATAAAGCTGTCATTTGTCAATGTATACTTTTATACAATGCATACTGTATGAAGTCAAAAGTCAAAAAAGGAAAATACCAATTTAAGCTACACACAGTTTTGTGTATTAATTGTTTTTACAATGGATTTAAAAACCTTTATGGAAAGCGTTACGGAGAGAAAACGTATCAAAGCCTGTGTTATCCTCTTGAAGATCTGTATTTGAGAGACTAATTTATTATTAAAAATTCAAAAAGTAAAACAATTATGATGAAGTGATGGAAAGATGTCAGGAAGTGTTTGATCATAAAGGAATGTGCATCATCACTTTATTCTGGCAAGTTGGAGCTGCAACATATTTATGGAGTAGAAATAACATATTTATGGAGTAGAAATAATTTTGATTAATAATTTTGAAAATAGATTTTTTTATTGATTATTTCATTAATTGTTCTGTATTGATTAAATCAGGGCTTATTTTTTTTTTAACAAGTTCATAGCATTTCTGCAAGCAACTCACTGGGAAATTTGTGGTGTATGATCAAGTGTTTATTTGCCTTTTGTTTAGTTGCAGTGTTTTTATACATATGTAGATTTATGCTGAAATTCTACAAAAATGTTTCACTCATGAGTCAACAATAATTTTGACTTAATAAAAACGCTTCAAAATTTAAACTTGCTTTTTTCTGTACTATATTATACAGAATGTTTATATTATTTTGTACATATTGTATTCGGAAAATACATATCTAGTACTATATCAAATCGGAGTTAAACTGTGGTTGAGTCAGTGACAGTTTGACCACTAGATGGCGACAGACCGACATTGCATCGCATGTTTTTTTTTTTTTTTTTTTAAACTAGAAGCAGCGTCTCTTAGATGTGGTCCCCCATTGTAAAAACATCCAGATCCAGACTTCCCTTACATTTGGCCAATATAATCTGTCTTTGTTTTATGCATCTGCTAGACAAAAACCAGTCTTGCTTTGCCGGTGTTCAAGCAATTCAGTGGAGACTACTTTCCGGACGTTCTTTGCAGTTCTGGCAGTTACTACACAAACTTTATGGCATCGTCTAAGCATGTTCATTAATTCTAGTTCCTTTGGTTTTGATTTTTATTCCTGTTCAGTTACTCGAAGTTTGCAAGTATAAAAGCCCGAAAGTAGTTTTAATATTCTCCAGCCCACCCCTGCTAAATATCACCAGTAACTGAGGATGAATGGACGGAAGACAGCTGGTGAAATATAATGCGCTTCTTCTCGATCCCCCATGGAAAATGAGCAGGAATATGCCACAAGAGGAATGGGGACAAAAAGGCTGGCGCTAGAAAAGACAAGTAACTGGCAATGATTATTGAAGCTGTTTTTCCTGCCATGGTGGGATGTTTCAGTGGCCTGGTGAAGGCTGGAGAAAGACGGGCTTTTACTGGAGCTGTGAGTGTCAGCAGGACCCGGACAAGCAAGTATCACGGAGTGTGTTCCTGTCAGTGTGTGGACATGTGTCAGAACC
Organism: Paedocypris micromegethes; assembly: GCA_028031935.1. Taxonomy (NCBI): domain Eukaryota; kingdom Metazoa; phylum Chordata; class Actinopteri; order Cypriniformes; genus Paedocypris; species Paedocypris micromegethes. The sequence continues at coordinate 9,702,572 of CM051496.1, forward strand.
AAAGCAATCACAGCCAGAGATGAATGCTGCCAGATGTTGCTTCTTGGATGGGATCCTGGAAAGATGGCCTCCAGACGTCCAGCCAGAAAGGCCTTCAATCAAACTCGAGTTAGACAGATGAGCGAATGTTTTACATCTGTCAGTTTTGCGTGAACCAGCTCGTGCTAAAGAATTAGGCTTGTCATTGCCATTGATGGGAAGTCTTTTGTTTGGTTTGAGATGATCGGAAAAATTTCATTAATTCAAATTGATTTTATCAGATTTTGTCTTTTCGTCTTTGTTGCTTTATTATTGAGCATTGGTTGTCAACTGGTTTTTACTTCTCTTTCAATGACTTTGAAACAATACTTATATATTTATTTATATATATATATATAAACCTTAACGCCACCTGCAAACACTAAATGATTGCTGCTCCATTTAAAACACAACTGCATTCACATATTCATCCATTGACAAATCATACATTCGTTTTCTGAACCGTTTTCTCATTTCTGGGTCATATGGGGCTGCAGCTAATACCAGTAACTATGGGGCTGAAGGTGGGACGCCCTAGATTTGTAACCATCTAACAGAGCTGGACACACGACAGTCTAACTCACTTTACTTTACTCTACAACCACGCTCTCTCACACTTAGTGTCAGTTCTGCTGTTTTTACATAATGATAGTCGAAGCATTTGAAAGTTTTATCTCACGTTAAATATGGCTAATCTTAAAACAGCGCTAAATTTGCCAATAATTGCAACCCAATAGAATATTTAAACATTAATAATAAACTTATAACTCCTTTGTAATCACAGTTTACATATAAATCTCAAATTAACTTTACCATACAAAAAAGGCTTTAATATTTTGTGCAATTAAACATCCTTATGTATTTAATATTTTAGGCACACTTAAAATCCTAAATACATAAGTTAAAAAAAATTGGTCGTGAGCCTTAAATTATGGAAAAAAAGGTGTCTTGTTTTTTTTTTTTTTTTACAAAATTTTACAAAATTACATGTAAATACGCAGGCAATTTATTAATGGTGCCCCTTGTAGTCTGAAAAATACGATCTGCTTTGCATATATATTTTACACATGCAAGCTAATTAAACAAATACAAAAACATACACATGAAAAAACAAACAATACATACATTATTATGTGGCTAAACTCAGTCAGGTACTATTTCCTTACAATCAATTATGTAATTCCGATCTCATCAATATTAAGATTATTTAAATACCAAAGTGTGCAGAAGTACCAGAACGGGATCATTTCTAGAGAATATTTAAACTGAGAACACAATTGAGATGAGAAAATTGTCTATGGTTACATGCGTAACCTCAGTTCCCTGAATAGGTCAGGGAACGAGACGTCAGTCAGTTACCTGACTATGGGATATCGGATGGCGAGCCATTCGCGTTTCACTCTAACAACCGGCCAATGAACTGTCAAGTTCAATGGCTGCATGAATTTGCATGCCACCTTTGACCTGTACCAGCTGGTATAAAAGGAGGTGCGTGCTCCATGCATATAACCTTTCTGATGATTGAAGCGTTCATGAATGTCTTCATCTCTTCAACCAAACTCGATAAAGACCTCTTCGTTGGAACCTGCAGTATTACAGCATTGGCCGGTTGTTAGAGTGAAATGCGAATGGCTCGCCATCCAATATCCCATAGTCAGGTCACTGACTGACGTCGAAGTGACCTGACTATGAAAGGGAACTACTGATAACGACAATCTCACAGTTTCGGTATATGTACATATTTACTCTCTAGATTGGTGAAAAATGTTATTGTGTTGCTCACTGCAGATTTGAAATATGTGTGGTATTTCAATACCAATGTTTACGAGTGTCTGACCTGAGTGGAGGACGTTTCTGTCAAGATTGATCTCACTTGGGTGTTTTTGTCGCTTAAATGACCTTGAAAGCCATAATCTGGATTTGGACTAAAATGTTCGGAAAAAATGTAAGAAATGTGCCGCCTCGTGATTTAATGTGAATAAAGCAAGCCAAGGATGTGGAGAATAGCCAATACAACTTTTCCAAAATATTTTTTTCTACAAAAATTTGTTTAATCGAAAAGACCTGATCCAAAATCTTATTTTATGATTATGGAAAAACGACGTATTCTATTATTTTTACTGTAGTAAAACAAACTTCACAATCTTCAAATTGTATCTATTAACTAAAACCAATAGCTAGGTTTTTATTTTCTCTCAGCATTGCTGGATTTTTATCCCTCAAAGTTTAGCTTGAGTCAGTTGTTTATCATCAAGTTTGTCTCCCATACAGAAAAAGAACTTGAATTATAGGAGATAAATCCATAAACCAGAGTGTGAATCAACATGAAGATTCCTTAAAGCACATTAAGTTAAACTTTTTCCATCTTGAGGCAATTCAAACATGTCTCGTCGGTGTGGTTACGGATGTCAAACACTGTAGAACTGGAGAAAAGGCTGGTGAAAAATTACACTGGCACAAAAACCTGGAATTGATTTTCTTCATGTCTGGTTTGAGCTAATTTATTAGCACTTTTTTAACACTGCTTTATTGTTTTTTTTTTTGTTTTTGTTTTTTTACGTATACAGATTATTATCTATCTAGTTCTGAAGATTTATAAATGTTGCAAAGTAGTTATTATTTTAGTATTTTTGTCACAGATTAGGACAGTGCTAGTTCTAATCCAAAACTGTGGCATATTTGGCCCAGATTATCGCTTTTTGAAGTATATATTATATCGTATTATTGTTTGAAGGCTCTATTCAGTTGTGCGTTGTTGACAAGGAATCTATGGTCATTCTATCCTCCCATGCTCATTTCATATTGAATTTCACACGTTGATTTTTTTGGCTAGCCATTTTCTTGGGTTTTTTACATTTTAATGGGGGGAAATGTGATGGATAATTGATTTTTAAAAAGCTTTAATGCGTTTGTGTTGTACAGAGTGGAATGCGAGTGTCTCCTGACGGCATCTGTTGCAGATTGAACGCTCTCCACACATCATCATTTCTTTACATTCTGTACTAGAAGCTGTGGTTGACTTTTGTTGGCACACCACTTGATTTCTCTCAGAGAACCCGAGTTGTGTGTTTGCATGTTTGTGTGTCAAGAACTCTGGCTGACTCGCGGTTACAAATACCATAACGCACATCGATCCTTTTCCCATCGCCCTGCAGCCGTGCCGAGCATTGCAGGAGCCCCGGAACGTCTCACACACACATGCCTCACATTACAACTGGCGTCTTCGCTGTGTGAGTGAGTGTCAGTGTAAGACACGGTGGTGGAATATGGTTTAGCATATTCTGGTTCTTGGAAAAACTGCATTATATCATTCAGGTTTAAGTGGCTGTGGCCACATGTTTTGAACTATAAAATGGCTGATGTGTTGAGTGGTGGTCTGACTGTAATTCTTCTAGTGTCCAGCAGAGGACACTGTTAATCTGGATGTCACTCGTGAGGCAATTTCTACATTGAATGGTTCAATTTTTATGAGTCTGGGAGCTTGTGGGATTTTTTTTTTATTATTTGATGTTGATAAAAAATCATACACATGTGTTTTTGCTTCATTTAAAAACAATACAATTAATTGAAAAACATCTGTTGTTACTACAAGAACTCATCTATTTCACTTGTATTAAAATATTTTTAAAAGGGAAAAAAGTTACATCTAGACCCAGTGATGTGTTTTATTAAATTTATATTATTTACTTATAACTCATGTTCTGTAACGCTCGTGCAGACTTTGTTGATTCTGTGCGACTGGAAGACATTTTACAATCCAAAACATTCAGTCCTCACACTATTTTTATATTTATAAGTGTCATCACATATTTTTGCAATATAATCAGTGTTATTCAATCTTATCGCCTTTCCTCAAGAGTCTAACATCTTGTTGATGTTGCTGAATCATGTGCGGTTATTTGCAAGTTATTGTTGGAAAAATGGAATATCATCACGTTTCCTCACTCCAATAACCATGTTTGTTAGAGGAAAGTGTGTAAGTGAGAATCGGCAGTACAGTGCCGTACTTTGCTAAATATTTCACCTTGTAACAAGCCACTTGTGAATGATAAATGATTAATGGTTAATAATTAAGCAGATTATGAGAGAGGAAAGAGAAAATAAAACAGATGCAGGGGGCTAGGTCACATGGGCATTAAGACAAATCACCATGACGACAAGTGCGTAGATTCGAGATGCTCTTGCCAAGTTCCGCTCTCAAACATCTAAGCCACTAGCGTGCCTTTGCTTGGACAACAGTGTGTACCATGAGGGATCTGCGGATGGAGACTGACGGAAACATTATTGTCATTATTCATATCTGCAAATTCTCTGGTGTCACTAATAGATTTGGAGATGGTGTTTGTTTCATGGGGCAGATCGCTTCTTCTCGTTGGCTTTCCATGTGGCGTGTCATCCTTCAGCACGTCATGCACAGCCATTTGTAATCATGCAAAGAGCACTGGTGCCATGGACATTAGTGGACTGGATCAAATTCAGGTTTAGTCTCAACTGTTCAAATCCAGTCCAGAAATATCATTTGGAAATATCGTTTTACAACGCTCTGACAATTGGTATATGTACACAAAGGGGAATTGTAGAAATAAAAACAAGTGTCAGGGACCTGGCACTTTTACACGGATGTCAGAAGAATTGTTTGGTCGATATTGGAGTTGTAAACTAGACGTGTAACTGGAAACACGTTTGCTGATCCACAGTCATGGGAAGGCAGATTTCTATCATCTACACTGACTAAATGAGTAATGGCCTCAGCCTGTCTACATTTTTTCCCCGTTCTTGACAGCCCACTAAGGAGAGAGAGGATTTTGCTGCTTCTTTTGCACCGGGGTGTTCTCTGACCCCTCTCGCAGTCCTCTGGGACAACGGAGGAAGCCTTATTATTTCCAGTGAGCTCGCAGAGAGATGGTGAGAAGGACAGGTGAAGAGAACGAATGAAAATGAGATGTCCCGTGTGAAAGGAGACCTGGAGAAGCTGTCATGCATCTTCCAAACAGGCTGGGAGAGGGGTGTGCTTGGCCCGGCGCCCTGATGGGGTCTCGGATAAGCACCCGTGGATGATTACAGCCACTCACCTATTCAGAAAATGTGTTTCTGATAAGTCAGTGCAGAGATTATACCCTCGGAGCTGTGCTTTTCCCTTGTTTTTGCCAGACTCCACCACTCCTGGCCTGAAGACCTCAGAGAATCCCATGAAAACATCACTGATCAAAAGCCAAAGATAGATTTTTTACATTTTTACCATATTTGCAATCTCTGTATCTGTAACAGACACGCAGTTACGCATTTTTTTTTTTCAAAATTTAGAAAGCATAAATTCAAGCGTGAGTTGTTAAAAAATTCCCGACAGATGGCTCTGGTTGTCTGATTTTGATTTAAACACACACATATACACGGCAAAATATGATTGTTTATCATTTGGTACTGGTACTTCTGTAATAATTTCATTTAATCAATTGGTTTTCAAGGGTTCATGAAAATGCACAATGTTTTGTATTATAATCAATTTTACAACAAGGTAAATATCGGACCTAAAGAATTATTGTAGTTATTATTTAAATCAATGCCTATATATATATATATATATATATATATATATATATATATATATATGTACATATATACTGAACACACATACATTAAATAAAATCAACTTTACAATAAGAGTATCACACACTAATGTCATCGCAAGATTACATCGCAAAAATCCCCACAAAATTAGCTTCAAAGAATAAATATTTATTCATCCGTTTTTGAAAGATTGTGAAGTGTCGTACTGTATTCATTACCAATGACTCCAGTATCTGCAAATGAAAATATGGGGTCAGTGTTTCATTTCGAAGGCTAGATGGTTCAGCTGTTGCTATGGTCACGGTGCTGCCGAATGATTTGGCCATTGTGTTTGCCGTCTTTTAAAAGTGATGGTGTGAAGACATTTTAAGAGGTTTATTACTGTTCTACATGTATAGATTCGTTTTGAATGATCTTTTTGTCGAATACATCTGAATGCATGAATAGTAACAAAAACGTTGACGTCAGGTTTCTTTGTGTGTCTCTTTGTGTGTTTAATTTAGTTTCCAATTTACATTTTTTAGACTAGGCTTTATGGCACTTTTATAGACTAGTACGTTTTTTTTTCTATAACACTTTCATAGCCTTATGAACACAGCTATATTGGCATGCACTGTCTTTGTTGCTTCAGCTGTGCGCCGAAAATAAAGACCAGGAAACCAGTTAAAATGATTTTAAACATAGAAGCATGGGAAATAATTATGGCATTTGATCGTTTCTCGGCCAAGGGTCACAATGACACTTCAGCCAATGAGACAAACGCAGTGATGCAGTCTTCATTGGTGAAACGATCATTTTTGCCTAGATTGCCAATTCAAGATGGTAAAACCCAACAAGAACTCACCAGGACAGAACTGATATCCTCTCCATCCCAGATCGACCTTTTCACACAATTCCTAGCGCTCTTCTGTGATGCGGTGGAGGCCAGTTGTCAACAGCGTGTTTGTGCGATGATGTCAGATTTCTTTCCTTGAGTGTGAAGGACAGTCTCATTTGTTCTTGTTTATTAGATATCAAATGTAGGAGCATAAATGGCTCAGTTGGTTGCCATTTATATCACACTGGTGTGCTACCATGCGCAAACACGCTCTCTCTGAGGCTGGATCTGCTTGGTTGGGCTTTCTCAGCCAGCTATATGCTTCTGCTCTTTGTGTCCATGTGCTCATGTTTCCTCAGTCTGTGTTTCTTTGATTCCAATGGCAGCTATGGCTTTGACCATAAAACCCTTTCCTGTTTTCCCACTCGTACCCCTGCTGGTGTAGTCTGGTCGAGTGCGCACACAAACATCCCATACCTCAGACCCTGCCAACCCTGGTGCGTTGGGGCGGAAGCCAGAAGACCCCACAACATTACTTGATCACGTCATTTAGCGAGGCCTCACAGAGACAAATGTCTAGAAAGGGCGAAACAGACATTTATGAGAAACGGCACGGTTCATTCGTTCCCTCTTGATGAAGAGGATGAGACCGTTCAATGGTCCGTTGCAATTTGCTTTAATTCCCTTCCATGGATCTGATCAATGCCATTGATGTGGAACTCCAGGACCAACTCGTTCCTAACGAAACATAATTGAGTAATTTATCTCTCAAGTACAAACAGTTAACCACTGTCTCCTCTCCTCTAATGGAGGGTTGTTTCCTTAGAGCGTGTGTTCTTTCATTTAATAAAACAAAAAGTCCAGTTGTTTCAGACAGATTGATGCTTAACACAGTTTGATTTATACAAATTGCTCCGAATTCGAGAAGCAGAATAGGAATAGATTAGAGAATAGATGTGAACATTTTTCTTCCTGTCCGCTGACCTTCATAGCTGATATTGGCGATCAATGCTCCTTATCATGTTCCTTGTGTGTTAGATCCAATACACCAAACATGCCTTACATTATATAAACTTGATTTAATGTTTTTCTTTTCTGTCTGCTTATGACTGAATTCAAAAGATCCATTTATGGTTACATTTACCAATTATATTTTTTTTCCACCTAGCAAAGATAAACTGAACCCATATGAGACTCTTAAGCTGAGTATTTTTAATACTTGCAGGATTTACTTGTGTCTTGGGTTTGGAATTTTGTACTTTTAAAACTCACGCAGGACTTGACCACCAAACATTATCCTAAATCCCCCAATAAACTGAAAGCTCATGCTCTATTTTTTCTGATTATCTTTTTGATATCAAAATGGGAATACACATTTTGTATTGTATGAAAACACACATGAGTGTTCACAGTTTTTATATAATAATTAGCTTTTTTAGAGGTTGTAACTTTGCATATAAAAAAGGGTTTTTTTGTAATGTAAAGACTTCTGTACAAATATTTTAATTAAAATTTTGTTTTCATTTGCTGTAAGTTGTCTCGCAATCTGCATCTCCTTCCTCTGGGATTCATCTATGTTTTACATGCAGTTCTAAAGTCCAAATATTATGAAAATCCCTTACCGAAAAAGATTTATGCATCACAGATTGACATTATGTCCGGAAGCGAAAGGTGCTGCTGGAACCGAAAGCCGATACTTATTTGAGAAATGCCAAGTCCTCTGCTGAGGAAGAGCGAATTACAGCCGGGTCGTGGAACCAGCTCTAAGCTTTCGTTTTAGCCCACCAGGGACCGGCGATCGTTTAATCCCACTCTGCAATTGTTGGACAGATCATGTCATGTGCTCTTTAAAAGCTTGAGCTGTTGCAGGAACACAGACAAGGGACTGTTAATGGGTCTTTGGGGAGGCCAGGATATGTTATCAATCTGAGATACACAGGGTGCCAACACTTTAATGAGTAACACACATTGCTAAATATACCGTGTATACGTTGTTGTCCCTCACTCATATTACGCTCTTCGTATCATTTTTATTTTCTCAGTTTTCCGCAGATGATGAATAATTTTGTTTTGCAGTGTGTAGCCTTTTCATCACAGCAAGCAAAACCAAAAGTTTGCGACACTAGTTTGGCGTGTTCTAATCCCGGGTGTGTCCTTGGAGTTTGGATGTTTGCGTGCAACTCACAGTTCAAAACCAAAGACACATCCAGGAGAATTGAAATACTTAAGCACACAAAAGTAAGTGAGACTGCGACTGAAAATGTCTGGACGTTAAGCAGTGTGAGTACTTAAATACTTAATTGTTTGTTTCATAATCCACTTAACGCGTGAACTGGAGAAATGAAGTACAATTTGTGAGCACTACAGAATTTGGCAGACCTTTTTGAGGAAACTTCTCATAGTACTAGTGGCAGTTGTGGTACAATGATAGGGAGTTGCCATCCAAACATTTCAATCCGGTGTGTTCTACAACTGAGTGAGCTTGAGGAACTTGAGCAAGACATTGACCTCCACTTGCCCCCCAACACTATGACATAAGGCTGCCCACTGCTCCAGGAGTGTGTTTGCGTGTGTGTGTGTGTGTGTGTGTGTGTGTGTTAACTTCACTAGATGGTTAAAAGCAGAGCACAATTTCCACTAAAGGTCCGTGAAGGTCACATTAAACAAACTCACTTTACTTTACTTAGTAGTACTCTTTACTTATTTTGAAAGAATAACTAAGGGCTAAACCCGTGTACCTTGGGATTTAATGACCTTGTGATGACTTTCAAGAATTTGAAGTATTGTTTGTGTGTGTGCATGCAATGTTTAGTCTTTATTCAGTAGGGTGCTGAATCAACACTGTTGTGTCAGACATAGTGAGCTATCGATCCACCAACGACACCCCAGATCCTTACTACTCACACACACACACACGTTCAGAGGCCGGGGGCTGAAAGCTGCAGAGGATTCAAAATTGCTGAGATAGAAAGAGTGTGCACTCATGTATGGATAAAACATTGCTTCATGGTGCAGGGAGGAAACGCGTCTCCTAAGACCAGAAGTAGATCGCCAACGCCCTCCGAACTCTGCAGTCTAGCTGTATGAAACAGTAGAGTTCTTTGGAAAGTCACTACACATGTTACAAAAGACAACGTTTGTTGATTTAGAGCATTAATGCACCTTCTATAGACAATTGTTTCAGTCTCATCGTCCCCCCACCCCCGATTCCCACAGTTCCCATTCAAACCCAGCAAGGATGTACACTATTACCTCTTCTCACTGACATTCACACCAGTGCCATCGCAGCCACTCTCAAATGACACAGAGTCATTTTCTCTTACTAGACTGTAATTACACCAGATAAGGGGCTATTACAGCTAGTATTTGGTAATGACCGTTACTTTACATGTTTAATTACAGACTGCTCTAATGCAGGGACTGAATCCTGCAATGAAAAAACACAGATTTAAAGCAACAGAGAGTGAAAGGTGAGAGAGAGAGAGAGAGAGAGAGAGAGAGAGAGAGAGAGAGAGAGAGAGAGAGAGAGAGAGAGAATTTAAACCTCCTAAACTTGAAATAAACAGCAATGTATTTCACATGATAAATAAGCACCCCATTAGGGTTTCCTCCGGGTGCTCCGGTTTCCCCCACAGTCCAAAAAACATGCTTTTCAGGCTAATTGGAATTGGAAGTGTGAGTGAGTGTGTGTGTGTGTGTTTGTCTGTGTGTCCCGCTCTGCGAATGGTTGGCCACCATTCCAGACTGTGCATCCTGCTTCCGGCCCCAAGACGCTGAAATAGGCGGCCCCAAGACGCTGAGATCCCCGCGACCTGTAAAGGATGAAGCGGTAGAAGATGTCTGACCGCGAAATTATTTACTTAAAAAATTTACTTAAATTATTGTACCTTTTACTTCACTTAAAATATTGTTTTGTTGATTGATTGATTGATTGCTATACAGAAATATGCTTTGTGAAATACATATTAATGATTTTTCAGAATACTACGTGTGTGTGTACATGAATAGACAGAGGGACAGACAGACAGAGAGACAGACAGACAGACAGACAGATAGACAGATATATACAAAGATAGAAGCTTGGGTTCTACTTTGGCTCGTGACCTCGTGGTCCATCCTGGTGATGAACTGTGATGTGCACATCAACTATAGAAAGGCCAAGGGTCAAGTCACATGTCCAGGGAAAGAATCTGTGCAAGCACGAAAGACGACCCCTGTCTGTGGCCTGTCTCCACTCGTCAACCGGAAATAGTGTAGAAAATCACAGCACGCATAAACTGAGCCCCTGCTAAGGCAATCAGAAGGCTATTCTTGAATTTCTCTATTAATATATTATTACTATCACATCAGCACCACGACTAAATAAAATCATTAGGCTACTGGATAAGGTCTCTGTCTTCCCGAGGAGCTTCTCAAAGCTTTTTGTTTCCTAGCAAGCTCATAGTTATTGTGAGATGGATCATTGCCAAATGTCTGAAAGATGACCAAAGATGGCAGTTTACTCATCCAGTAACAATCGACTCCATATTTTAGCTGCATTGACCATTGTCAGAGTTGAAAAATGTGTTACGACCTCCAAGAGGACTTGAGCATCACCCATTTAGCCACTTCAGGGTCAACAGCCCCATGTGTGTCCATGTCCAATTTGAGTTTTTTTTGAAAACGCCTTTAGTTTGGATGTTGGTGAATAATATCACCCTTGAGCTTGTCTATAACAAAAGGTAAAATGCATTCTAACATCTGATGAAGACGTTAAGAGAGAGTTTAGCCAGCTTATGTATGGGGGTAGGCCTCTGACCCCTTGAACTTTCACCTTACCTAATTCCAGTGCTCCATTTTTAGATTCCTGTTCTGGTGGTTCCCGGGGGAACCTGGCCTGGATGTTTGTCCAAGGCATCATACACTCACAAAGCTTGATTGGCCCTAACTGTTTTCATTATGGTTATACTTGTCATATTTCAGGCATGTTTCTATGCCTTAATTAAGCTTTTTATTATAATCAGAGCCTGATCCCCCATAACCCCCATGAACCCTATGTCATTGTTTTTGGTCTGAGAAAGCAGTCAGAATAATACACTAGTTCAAATCTTCTTTTATAATTCAGGCTCTGTATTAATTTGATGAAGGTTTTTTCTTCAACATAAAAAATGTGAATAGATCCTTGTATGTTCACAATAATTCACAATTTGACCAACCCAAATCAATTTTTTTTCATCTTCAAAGCAAGCTCAACAGCTGGTCGCTGATTTCTCCATGTGATGACAGTGTGAGTCACCTGAACCTATAGTACCTGCTCATTCAAGATGGTGAGAACATAGTTTGGACTGTGATGGTTGAAATAATACACATGGAAACAGCATGATAATGGATTAAAGATAATGGTGGAAACGAAGGATCCAGTTTGGTATTGTCCACTTGTTGTGGGTTCTTTACGATACTGAATATTATTTGAATAATAAATAATAATTCATTTAATTTATTTGGACATTTCGAGACCCTCAAGGTCACCATACAAACCCTAGAAATGAACAGTTATTAATATTTGTAGCGACACTCCAAGCTCTCATAACTCCCCCTGATCTAGCATGGGTCCTGGAGCCCAAGTTTGTGATAAAATAAAATACACAGTGAAGTTAACAAACCAACATTTTACAAATTAACAACTTTGTGCTCGTTGATCTTTGCGAATCAAACCCATGATCTGGTGTTAGCTCTCTACTGAAGCGCCACCTAGTATGAGGCACACGTCACTCAGAGGTGTTGATAAACAAGACCCACTGTACATTATAAATGTAATTTTAACTATTGGATTTAATTTAGTTTTTTGATATAGTTTTTTTAATAGGATTTGAATATTTAACATTAAAGAGCTACAGAGAGACAGCATTACACTGCATAGCATGTTACACAATCTTAGTTTAATAGTGAAGTTAAATAGAAAGAAATTTTAAATTACAAATAATTGAATAAATATGTGTCTCCCCAGTCTCCCCTGACCCCTCGTCACTGGTTCAAGTTTCTTTTTTTCCCCTGTCATGCAGTGTTCCCAATTGATTTGTTCTATCAAATCCACCTATCACATTTTGGTGGAAACCTTTACTCCTGCTTGTTTGAGAAAGTGTTCCGTGTGCTTTCCCCAATCTCTGTCTGGAAAGTTTCTAATTGCTTAAGATCTTCTTCATGATCTCATGGGTTAGGAGTATGATTCATGATATGACCCACAGTGATTTGGTGGGCACCATTAACAATGCTGGTTTCTATTAGTTTGAGTTTTGAAGAAGTGTGTTAGGTGAAAACTAGCCAATTGCATCGGTTAAATGAGAGCAGTCAGCGTAATGGAGTCAGGCGTGGGTTTCCTGGTCACTGAAGACCATGGTCTACAGTAATTGGCTCCTTTGTGCTGCTCATCGAGCTGAAAGGTGTTGAGTTGGCCCTGTTAAAAGTGTGAAGTTTGAAAGTGTGAGTGTTAAACTCAAGACAGATTGTTCAAGCTTACCTCTGCAGCTACTAAAGGAAGAACAGACTGATTTAGCTGAGGAGGTCTTAACGCATTGACCAGATGACAAATTAGGACCCTCCAACACTGGGTTTCCACAGGGTGTTAGTTCTTTTTGCTTGCGTGTGTGTATCGAATGGATCTTTTAAGTCTTGCACTGATGTGTCTGGGATTAGTTAGACAGATGACCCGTATAGAGGTTCTGCTGGAAAGATCATTTGATGTCCTGTTCTGTGATCACTCAACCATTTGTGCCCATTCAGTGTTGTCACCCTTCTTTATGGGTCTTATATACTCAAAGTCTCCTGCTTTGGTGATGTTTTTTTTTCTCCTTCTGGTACTAATAACATATATTTTTTTAAATTTGTGCACACAAAAACATGCACATAATAGCGTCTGCCAGCGTCTGCCAAATTAATCAGTATTCAGCAAATTGTCAATACATTTTTAAACTTGCAGATAATTTGTTTACAACTGGTACAAACTAAACATCTGGTTAAGTTTTAATGATTTCTACTGACTGAAACAAACAAGCTCTAAATCCTAAAGATTCTATCTAGTTCTTCAGATTTAAATCCTTATTATTGGTAAAAAATTAAAATGATATGAAGGTACAGCAAGGGCTTTTGGCAAAGTGTTACACTAAAAAGTGTAAAATTCTAAACTGAACAAAGTTTGTGATACAAATAGAAGTTTATTTGTCGACTATATATATTGTGCATCTAACATAATAGATTTCATCAAAGATATCCAGCAAACAAAAAAAATCCAAATTGTTTTTTTTTTTTGCAAATTATCACAGAGAGAAACTAAGGAGGTACTGATAATAAATTAGATGGATTCTCAGCAACCAAACTAACCCAACTAAAATGTTTCATTTTTCGGTGCACATTATCTTTGTATCTTTGTTTCCGTGCACCATTGTTTTGTCAGAAACTAGCAGAAAGCAAAAAGCCAGCTGACCTTGTGCTCAAAACATCTCACAGGTATTGAATTTGTCAACCTTGATCAACCCAAGGTCAATGATTCTGCTCAAGGGTACAATGGTTTTTGTCAAGTGAACAGGGCTTGTGGGGTTTAACCAGTATAAATCTTCTTTGCTTCTTAAAACTTAAAAGCAACTCCGTAATTCTCTTCCTCCAGTGGGTCTCAGTGAACATCTATTAAATATGAATCAGATGGTTATTGGGTTCACGTAGGTCATATGGAAAGCAATAGAGCCACTCAGATTTAAGATTGCTTAATTGTTTTACCACTTGGAGATTTGCTTTGTTTGAGTCTGAGTACTCAGCAGGGTAGAAATCTACCAGCTGAGTAATTTTCAGAAAGACTGATAGTATAAGTAAATGGACGGGATGGTTGTCATGGAGATTTGAACACCTGCTGAGTTCTTCCAAACAGGTGGGCATACCAATGTCAATCAAGACGTCGACATTGTGCCAGATGTACTTTAAATCTTCAACTGAGATTTTCTTCCCATTTTCTGTGTGATTTACATCATGTCAGCATCACAACCTGGATTTTTAAGGCAGATGTGATGATTTTCCAGTAGTTCCTAACTGCACAAAATTAGGGTGGAAATTGAATAATTACGAGCAGCAGTGTTTTGAATTATCGTGGTCACGTATTAATGCAACATACTAATGGACATCTTTTCATTTATGATGGAAATCAGCAGCTTCTCACAGCTGTAACAAATTTTATAGTCCATGTGGGAGCTGCAAAATCCCATTTGGTTAAAGAATTTTCCGTGACAACATTTTTGTATTTTATTTATGTCAGCATGGCACTACAGCTGGCAATTTTACATGTCATACTTTAATTTAATTTATGTAAACTGGTTTATATTTAAGTCCAGTATGGTTTTTAATCCGGCTGTTTTCCTAACCTTTTTTCATGGATTCATTAGCCTTTATATATCCCACTGCTTTTCATTGACACGGATTTTACCCATTTTGCTTTACTGTCGTAGTTTTTGTGAGAAATGGGTAGTCGTCACTGGTTTTTTTACTTTAGACCTAGACCAATAGTAAAAGACAAACCACTTGTTTAAAAAATGATTTAGAACCAGTTGTGTAAAGCACTTGAGTAAATGGAATTTGTTACTTACGGTAAGTACTTTTTGGTTACTATGTACTGAGTATCAAAAATATAACAAACCTTTACTCTCTACTTGAATACATTGTTAATTGAGTGTAAAATGTACTCTTTACTAGATTTGATTGGACACTTTGATAACGTTACTCGTTACATTGTGACACAAGTTGACTTCTTCCGCAATTAATTTCTTGGGCAGACAAGGCAACTCAGCCATCTGCAGGGTGCTGAAGGTACTGGATGCTATTTATGAGCTAATTCATGTGAATGTGCTTCACGGTTGCACTTAGGTGCACATTTGAGTTGACTGAGACTGCCTTTTTGTTCCACACTTTTTTGCTTTTTTGTTCCACTTTTTGTTAACATTTTATATTAGGAAATAAAACGTCATATATAGTTTCTTGTTTTTATCATTTCTTTTTGTTTGAGCTTGAGTCTAAATGCAAGCTTAAGCTCTTTTAAAATTGGATACTTTATGACTTACTCTAGTCTTCTTGGAGTTGGCGACTTGTAACTTGTAATTTAGCAGTTTTTACAGTAAGGTAGCCATGGTTTTCAGGTACTCTTTACACCTGTGTTTAGATCTCTGTGTCAACATTTAAGGTGAGTTGGATTAAAAATGCATTATTCAGTCAACTATGCGGCATTTGCAAAGCAAAAAAAAAAGTGAAAATGGCAGAACATACGGAAGGCAGACTAAATCAATAACTAAACCGAAGGCAAAGTTCAATAATAGGGCACAATGTCAAAGACCTTTCTGTTTAAAATGCTTTGTACTCCGTGGGGCACCATAACAGGGATTCTTCCAGATTTCAAACTCTACAGTCTGGTTTGTTAGATACGCTGCCCTCAGAGTCCTGGATTTCAGGTGGTTGTCATTGTCTGTCTGTCAAAACTCGGCTTGTGTTGGGTCCAGTTTCTAAAACATTGATTAGGCCTGAGCCTGTAACAATAAACAGTCAGCGAGACTTTGGCAGAGTTTTGTTAGTGTTACGTCCATATGGAGTAGATAGCAAAGCATGCTGGGTAATAGCTCTCATATGCGACCTCTCATCCCAGGACAAGCAAACCTCAGGGAAATAGTAATATATAATATAGTAATATTCAGGCCTAAATATCGAATGCAAATAAATGCATTTTAATTACAAATAAAGTATTCTGAAATAGAGTATTGGTTTATTTACCCACGGTTTTGTCCAAATACACTTCTTAATGTCTGATCTTGAGTGAGTTTTCTCTAATCTTGGACAAGAATTAAATTCAAGCTGAAAAATACACAGAGGTTATTATCATAGTTTCCACTTGGTTTCCCAAACATTATAATTTACTGCCTTAAGACACATGCAATGTCTTTTGCTCTACTGGGATACATTCAAACAAGGCGTTGTACCTGGTTGCACTTTCTGCGGTTACATAAGACTAATCTTTGTGCTAGAGCCAAGTTGTGATGGTAATTTAACGCTACATATCTTCATATGCTAGACGGTCATAAATAATTTTTTGATCTAAGACCTGCTACATATGAGTTTGAAGTGTTACCGAAACAATGTCACCACAATCATGGTTGATCAGGATTTTTACTGAACAAATGTGACACATTCGAGATAAACAACTAAATTTCCCATCTGGACTCCGCTTGTTTACTCTGTTATCACATTCAAGCCAATCAAATAGAAACAAATCATATAGGATCCCTCAGCATGCATCATTTGAAATGCAAAATTTACTCAATTATAATAGAATAGAATAGAATGCCTTTATTGTCATTGTGACACAAGGTTACAACGAAATAAGGAACACTACTCCGTTTGGTGCAATATAGGAAAAACACACACAAAAAAAAATGTAAAATAAAATATAAATAATATATTGAGTATAAAGTATATAAAATATAAAATTAGAGCAAACGTTTCCAAAATACAAAATATGTTTCACATAGACATATTAACAGTTAACCATAAACAGAGTAAACAATCGACAGAGTAAACAGTATTATAGAAAAGCAAACTTTGCTAGTTGCACGGAGGGGATAAAGTGGCATTGCCATTGGTGAATTACACGGGGAAGAAAGTGACTTTCAGTGCAGTTGTCAGTGTTCTAGCTTGACTTGTTGTCAATTAGATTGGTGTGAAAAGTAGTGAAAGTCAAAAAAATCTTTATAATGTATATAATGTATAAAACCCAGCAAAAATCCCTTTAATGGCTAGTAAACAGCCGCCGTCTTGCACTATGCAGGAGTCAGACGATTAAAGCCTTTTACACAACAATTCTTTGGCTTGGGTCATGCTTTGTATTCTAACACTTTGTTCCAAGACTTTAAGTCTCTCCCGAAAACCATCAAAACTCATATTAAAGCTCAGTGTGGTGATTTTAAATAACTCTATAGCGTGAATAGCTTGTGTTTATGAGAGTAGACATGATCTATTTATGGTTTCACAGATATTGTTGAACTTTATAGGTGTAACTGCATTGGCTCTAGTGGCTTGTCCGGATGCCTGGACTAGAGGGATCTTTAAATAGGGCTGTTTCATTTTATCACATGCTAGCTTAATTATGCAGTAAAGGCAGCAAGCCTCGGACAGGACTTTTGGCAGCATCATTTACATTTGTTTACCCTCTGGAAATCGGCACGCTTTCAAAAGGCCGTTTATCATGAAATGTCTTTTGGGAAACGCTCCAAACCTTTGCAACTTTCGACCTCGCACTCTTTTGAAGATGCTGGCTTTTGGCAAAGTCCCTTGGGTGTGAGTAGTTTACCTGGTGGAACACAATGTCCAACAATTCCTATTCGGAGGCTCCAGCTCGATTGTGTTTGGGTGAAGCATTCTGAGATGTTTGAGGGTTTTAATTTGAAGTTTTGTCGAGCACCCAAACGATCTTGTGGTGGCCCCAGAATAACTTCCACCCTAGTGAAACCTGGTATGCGGAGAGAGAAGATGTCCCTCTACTGATGCCTCACAGCATGATTAAGCAATCATTCCTGGTGCTGAACCATGGGAAAGGTAAACACTTCCACTGAAATTCCCATTACGAGATTTGGCTTTGCTAATTCAGTGTGGCTAGAGAAGCGAGGTGAGGCACAGCCTTTTTTTTTGCCTCATTAGCTGTTGTTATCAATGCTAAATGCTAGGCTTATGCTGGATCTTGTGGGGTTGTAAATACATCTACATGTTTCTACACAGTAGTGTAAAGTACTTGAGTAAATAGACATTGCTACTTTACTTATTAAGTATTTTTGGATACTTGTACTGAGTATCACAAATATAAGCAACTTTTAATCTCTATTTGACTACATTTTTAAAGGAGTATATGTACTCTTTTTTTCCACTACATCATGGACATTTACCGTTACTCATTACATTGTTATTGTGCGCAACAAGTCGACATCTTTTTCTACTGTGAATTATGTATTGGCCGGATGAGGCAAAATCTGCAGGGTGCTGAAGGTACTGGATGCTATTTATGAGCTAATTCCTGTGAATCAGCGGTCACACTTGTTTGCACTTTTTTTTATTTGCTTATTAAAGATAATTTAATCTCTTTAGCTAATTGCATACATTTGGCAAGTGGAAAAGCACAACTCATTATCAGCTTAATCTTAGTACAGTACTAATGTTTGCAGTCGTTTATAAAACAAAAAACAGTTAATAATATGCTATTCTGTTATTAACATACTACTAATATTCAATGTATCTTGAAATTCATCTAAGACAACTGGACTATATTGAATAAAAATGCTGTATTGTCAATTAAACATTTGTATTATTAGGGGTACAAAATGGACAATTTAAATACAAGTTTACAGATAAGGATATTTAAAAAAGTATAGGTTCTAAAACATAATACAATATTATCTTAATCAAACATTAACAGAAACTCTTAAAACTCATTATGATGAAAACTCATCTATACTCAACTATACTCTTAAATGATTAAATAGTTATTATCGAGTTATTAACTTTCATTATAACCAATACATACCAAGACCAATATATTAATTTACATTTTAATCCTTTTATCCCTGTCTTTTTATTGCAGATTTAGTGCTAACAAGTGTGTATCATTGAACTCTATTGATAATGGTAAATGAACTGAATTAGTTACGATGAAAGCTCTTACTCTTCCTGAATAGAGACATTCTTCCGAAGAATCCGAAGAATGGCTCTGTAATTATAGTAGTTCGATTGTAGGATAATTATACTTTACGGAACAAGTGAAGTGTATTTGCTGTTGAAGTGTTAAGAAATGAAAAGCCCTGATGCAGACTCAGAGCTAGGTCACTAAGAAAGTAGGTTGTTGTCACATTTATTGGAGTGTGTTAAAGTTCTGATTACACACTGAAGTTGTAAATGTGAGGAGAAAGTCTTAAAGAGGCTGATAAAACTAGGCTGTATTCACACACGGCTAACCTTTTGGCTCAGAGGACAGCTTTGATTCATGTGTTTGTCTTTTCTTTCTTCAAATTTGGATTCAGATTATTTTTCTATCATTGTGTGAAAAATGAGCAGACTTGCTTCTAATTAATCATAGAGTTAAGGCTGTTGCCTGAATGACTGGTTTGGAACAGAACAAAATAAGAAAACAAGAAAACAACTGTAAAACAATCTTTGGTATGCTTGCTTGGGTTCGTAATGGCACTGGACACCGCAAGCACAGAAATTGCAATCGTTCTGAAAGTTGTGTGCTTTTTCTAACAGAGCGTGACTGCCAGGACTCTTCACTGAGTGTGAAGGATATGCTATGACAAAAACAAATCGTGACTGTCTGGAGTGTGTACATGGTCACTAAACAAGACTTTCATGTTTAGATTTGGGTTTCGCTCTGTGTGTTTGGGACAGTTTGTGTAAATAAGTTAGAATGTGTTATTGTTTCTTTGTTTCTCTTCAGTGAACCCTTCTACAACTCTTTTCCTGCCCCCTCTCTTCTTCTTTGTGGCGCACACGGGTGTTTGGCAGTTTTTTCTGAATGCTATATCAGCTGGTGAGTCGGGATCGGGCTACGGGAAGGTGATTGAGTTTGAAATGGAGCAGGTCAGCCCCAGGGTATCTGAACAGGCTTAATGGACCCGTTTGAGACCCGCAGAGTACGGGAGCAGTGAGGGTCACCATAGGGTCATATTTACTCAGAGCCTTCCAGAGCGTGCCACATGCCAATTCATTTCTCCCCCGACCGAGCAAGTGCAGCGCGGCATCTGGATGCCATTGGAGTCACTGAGGGACCTTCACTGTAGCCCCGCTAGGAAAAGATTGGTGTTTTAGTCAAGCGTTGTGGCGAGAATCATATCCACCCTGAAAAATGTTTCAAAGAATGAAAGTTTGCTTGTTTGAAATTTACTACAGGGTCTTTGATACAAATGACCCTCAGCACTGCTCTCTGTCAGATTTCTCCAACATGTTTGAAAGTGACATATTTATAGCAATAGGCACTCGGGATTGAGATCGCCAGCAGCAGCGCGATTCGTTTTCAAGCCACACGGTAGAGCAAGTCACATCTCATTAAGTTTGGGGCAGCTTTCTGAACACATTCCAGCGGTTAACAAGAGTAGAAAAGAAAGCCACAGTGAAGGCGTTCAACAGCGAGGTGAATGGAAAACTAAATGTGTGACAGCAAGAATATGGAAGGTGAGAAGCTTGGCATGTGCCAGACTGGGAATCGTTGTTGCCGGTGGAAAGTTTGCCATCCCTAATGGATATAATCTGGGTTTGAAACCACTGGACCATTACTTTGCTGGCAAAATCCAATTTTCAAAAAAGAAACGCATGTTGATCATAAAAATATGAACAGCGCCATTCACTGAAAGTACTCTATGATGTCCCCAAGAGTGTAGAGAAAAGAATGGTTTATGGTGCAGCGTTGCATTTTTGCTAACATACATAAACGTCAATGGTGGACCTCTGGGGAAAAGACTGAGTGGAATGTGTATGACTACAAACATAAACATTCGCGTTTAGGTATTCCATTTTGAAATCCTGTATAGAATTCAATACAACACAAATCAACTTCTGTGGCAGTGAAAGAACAGCTGTGTGTGTAAGAGGAGATTACAGTTCCTCGTTCTCTTCAGGGGGCTTTTTATTACGTGAAATATACCTATGTATATTTATGTTTTACTTTGAAAACTTTAAATATTTATAGCCTTCACTAAAATGAACCAATTATACCAAAGGTCGGATATAGTTATTTTACACTTACAGATTTTCAACATGTACGAGTTGCTGATTTATTTGGGAATTCTGCAGAATTTTCGTGGAATTATGTTCCGCAAGCAGTGCTATTCTTGATGCAAACTTTCGGTCAACGTTACTTGTTCTCACACAGACCGAAAGAGTGAGGGAGGACAATTTATGGCTTAAACGTCAAAAGCCTTTCGCAGAAATCTCCGCTCATTATGTAAATGTTGCTGGAGGCTTTTTAAAACACCTCAATTAGCAAGTGTCTGTTATTCCGAGTGTGATTTAGAAATGTCAAGCACGACAGTTTAAGGCTAGAAAGGACAGCCAGGTTCATTTTGATGGAACGTCCAGACCGAATATTCATATGTAATTCTGATTTATATGATGCAGGTTATGAAATAGGATCCATAGTATTTTGCCCAATTCAGCAAAGTAAAATTCCGTACCCGATCTGTATTTCTAAGTGTTACTTTTTCAAGGAACATGGAAGCCCTAAAGTGTTTGTGATCGCCTCAAGGTGAAAATAAGTAAATTCAGGCAGGAATGCATTCATATCCGTCCTCTGCTGCCTCAGGAGGAGCTTCTGAAATCTGGATCTCAAGGTGCTTGGTTCATGAGACTCACGCTTCTTTTCCCAATATGCTGCTGACATGTGAGGTATAGAAATCAGCAGGAGTGTGTTAGTGCGAGTACTTGAGAGTGCTGAGGGTTATATGGTGGGGGTCCGGGGGGATTTTGCTCAGGTATCGGCCTCTGA
>CM051496.1:9724511-9773780 GCA_028031935.1 Paedocypris micromegethes
TGTGTGTGTGTGTGTGTGTGTGTGTGTGATAGAGTGTGAGACTGTTAAACCTTGACCTGGCTGCAGAGAAATCAAACCCAGCTGAAGGATGCTGGGATTGTTTTTTTGCTGGTTATTTTTTTTTTCACCATGTGTACAAGAGAAATACTGGAGCAGAGGGAGGACAAGGAAAAAATATTCTGATGACAAATGCCGTTAGAAGACAGTTGGAAATTGCATAAACATGCAGAAAAAAAATTGCTTGGTTTCTGATGATGACGAAAGAGCGAAAATACGTGCAACCAAGTGAGCAAAATGAGCAAAAATGTTTAGTTACTGGGATCGTATTCAATACATGAAACTAGCTTGAGTTCAATGCCATTCCATTCAGTGTTGTTATCCATGTATTTTTACCATTTTGTTAAATGTGTGCTATTGTATAAATCAGTTACGTCTATTTTAATGGCACGTGGTTACTCATGCCCCCATGCTCTGATCCCTCACTGTTCCTTCCTCTGGGAATACATTCATTAGGAATTATGAGAACCAGATGAAGGCCTGGATTCTACACTGCTTCATCCTGTTTTCATTTCAGTTCATTTACAGCTGTTCGACGCAAAGTGTTTTATGCGGCAAAGGTTTACTGTGATTTAGTGAATTCCTCCTATGCAAAAACAAATCCAGGCTGCTTCCTACAAGTCATTAAAGCGTTTCTTTTCCATGGACAGAGAAGACTATTGTACTTCTTTACTGTCACAACACATTCCTTCTTTTTTGTTCAAAGCAAAACGAGAGTTGGTTGGAAGTGCCTGCTTCTGTGAATGATCTATAAAAGGTCACGGAGAAAGTCTCTGGCCATGTGTGGATTTCCTCTATGCGAAGCTGTCTTAAACACCAGTGTAAGTTTAATCTAGCTCTTCGCACTGGATTTAGCTATCGGGTTTCATTTCATTTCTGAAGAGATGCCCTCAGCATAAAGGATGTAATTTCAGGACTAACTCTTGATCTATCTCGCCTTGGATGAAACAGGTTTATTATTACAGCACGGATGTAATATCAGCCTTAGTGTTTCCACTGGCTGGGAATAATGCCCTGAACATGCTGTTAACCGCTCTTTCGCCACACACGGGCAGCGTATTGGAAGGTGATTCAGTTTGCTCTCAAGATGCCACACTCATTTCCTTGACTTTGCAGGGTCGCTTGTGTTAAGTTGGCATGCGTGTCCGTTTCCTTGCGGATAATGTGCCAAAGATTATTTCGCTCTGGGCAGCTGTAAGGATGGCAGAGTAGAATCATAATCTTTTGGAAAATGCACCTAAAACCAGTTGAGAGTGAAATAAAATGGGCATTAAATGGTCTCAGGACTCTTGAACTGTGAAAGCCGCAGAGTTTTTCATGCCCAGCCAGAAAAATCTTGCCGTGTTGCACAAGAAGCTTGGCAAGGTTAGAATCCTCTTTTTTTTTATTTTTCACATTTTAATTTTTTTTCAAATCAGATTGTATCTGTTAGATGATTTTTTTTCTCTCTCAAAAGGCACCTTATAAATGGAATTAATCACTAATTTTATATAAAGTTCGTATTTTAATATTTTATTTTTCAGTATTACTTGATATTTAAGTGACAGGTCATGGCTTCTACAGCTGTTTTTGTGAATGCAAGGCTAAAGTTTTTGTGTAGTCAGTTCATTTTCCCTTCACTCTGCGATGTTACCTGTCTTTGTTGTATCCTAATTTTAGTAAATCTGGTCATTCCTCATCAATGTTAGATAAGGGTCAGTTATGGGAGACTGGTGTGTTGGCTCTGTCCATATGAATCTCTCATCTGGTCCAGATGTGGCATAAGGGCTCGTTTGATCCTCGTCCAGGTCTGTTAACAGTTAGTGAGTTACTTGCCCACTGCACTAAAAAGAAGAGCATTTGAGTGGAGCTGGAGTAGAAAGATGTCTTAGTCCAACGAGAGAACTTTTGTTCAGCTGTTGGATAACATCATATCACACTTACCTCATTCAGTGAATGAGCTTGAGTAAAATCTGTACAATTTCAGACTCAATAATGCTGAAACTTTGCTCGTGTAAATGACATTTGTCTACATACTGCCAGTCTTCATAGACAAATTGCTGGAACTTCATAAGATAAAATAAACCAATTAATTGTCTTTCTTAAGGGCTCAGAAAAGCACAAGAAACATGACTGACAAGTTTATGGGATCCTTTTAATTGTTCAAATTAATTCTGTTATACAAAGATTAGACTTCCATTTTTAGCCCAATCCTTTTCCTTAACAAGTCTGCGGTTTTTCATTTTTTGCCTTTCCTCCAGCCCATGTACCACACCGTTGCCTGAAAACGACTGTTTCCTCATGTCCCTTTCCCCGTTTCAGAGTTTAATAGACCTTAAATTTGCCCAAAACTGCCACCCAAGCTTAGGACCACATACGTGTAGGATATTCATTTACAGCGTGGTAACCATCCAGCCTCCCCACGCTAAGGCATATAAAGTGGCATATATGTCTGCACTTGTCTTTTCTGACTGGGGAGTGTGTTTTTGATGTAGTTTAGCCAGATCTTTGCCAAGACTCATTAAAACTCTCATTCGACATGTATGAACAGCAGATGATTCAATCTCAGTAGAGAACAGTGACATAAAAATTGTGATTTACACAAGGCTGGTGGAGGTTTCAAAGTGTCTCCCTGTAGTTGAATAATCTCATTTCTCAAGTTATGTAAGGAGAAATTGTTGAATGTTTTGATTCTGCTGATGCTGTAATAAAACCATTAAAAGGTAAATTATCATCTTAATAATTTTTTTTTTTTAATAAATCAGATCCAGAAAGACTTTTGAGGTAACATTGAATAAGTAGATTGGTGGAATTTATGTCCTTGCATAAATGTTTCAGTTGAATAAAAAAAACTATTAAAACTTTTCATTGCAGGAACCCGAGAAAGGCTCAATATATATACATATTTTATAGAATAAAAATACACACATTTTCAAGTGTATTTTTGGTGCGCAATCACTATTCAGATGTATAAAATCTCCAGTCTGTATAACAGTGTTACAACCCTTACTGCGTTAAACATGTTACAATTTGCTGTATCTATCACTTCCTTCTTTTGTCAAGTTACTGTTTTGTCAAGTTTTTATATATACATCCATTTTCCCTTGGCAACAAGCATTAAATCTTCGTAATGGACCAGCCTAGAAACTAGGTTTTCGTCTGTGGAAGACCTTTGCAAGGATATGGGCTTTATATTGATTGGATTCTCTTTAAATATAGTTTGGTATGCTATTGGCCATTATGTATGCTGGCTTTGTTGTAATCTCAAACAAAGGTGTTTTTCTAATTTGACTAGACATTAACAATAACGGTGTAAAATGTAAAACAAAAACTACGAATGGACTAACCAACATATCAAAATGGAAAATGTGTTCTCAGTCTAGAACAAGTTTTGTTCAGAGTTGAATCCAAATCAGTCCTAAAGATCTGCATAGTCCGATGAAAGCATCAGTCAGCATCTGTGAGTTTTTTATCTGCCCCGGTCTGTGAATGAACTCTAGGCGGTCCGAGGGTGCGCCGTCCATGGCTGAGACTGGGATTTAGGAAGCTAAGGAACAAGTTTGAGATTAAAGAGAAACCAACACACCTCTGTTTGAGCATCTATTGTGTGTTCTAGTAGATCTTAAAGATGATCCCCCCCAAAGGTTTGCCTTTAGTGACGTGTCGATGTGCCAGTTGTGCATAATTCCCACCTCATTGTCGGGTGTTTCGTTTCACGCTTCCAAACATGTGCAGATGAGTTCGAGGGACATGACAGGGTTGTATTTATCATGTCATGAGCTTTTCTTCAAAGCTGAATAAAATCGCCTCTGTGTTTTGTTCTCTCCATGGTGACGGGAATCCTAGAGGAAGACCAGATCTGTCATAGACAATTATGCCAAGGTGCTGGCAACCAGGAAATTGGAAGTTACTTTAGCTTGGGAATAGAGTGGGGAACAATAATAAGAAATAAAATAGTAAAAGTAAGTACGTACTAGCAGTGCTTTGACCTTTCTGTTGGGCCATTAAGAACAAACGAAGGGTAGATGTCTAAGTAAAAATGGGGGAAAAATGTACGAATGAAAACACATTTAGGCTTAAAAGAAGCCCGATAGTGAATAAAGTGGGATTGAATTAAATTCTTTTTGAAAAATTGCAAGGCTGGGATGTGAGATCAATCCTACTGAAGACAGGAGGCTGATGTAAGGTAATCAGAGTGGTGAATGAGACGCAGCCCTCTCTGCTGAGCCAGCAACACCGGCTTTCTTCATTTGGACTGCATTTTCCACTTGTCCACCAACACAATCACCCACAATCCTTTACAGTGCACAGATTTCGTCCTGGTGTTATTTATGAGTCAGTATAAGCAGAGACAGTGATGTATCTGCCCAGTTTTGATTACCATGCTGATTTGGAAAAGAACATGTAGTGGAAGATTGTTGAAGCGTGTAGTTGCTGTGAAACTCAGCTAAAAGGAAGCAGTGCCAATTTGGAACAGGGAACTACTAAATTATAGACACACATGAACACAGGAGCATGTTCAGATCATATAAACGTAAAGATGTTTAAGCCTTTGTTGTTTTCTCCACAAACTGACATGTTTGACCCACTTTTTGTTCAGCGGTTGGAAATGTTCACTTTGTGCCTGCCTAGTTTATTTAAACCAAATCTTTAAGAGAAAAAAAATGCCTACAAGCTGCCAAAGTTGGCCTTTTACTACAGAAATGCCTCATAAATGCACCATAGGTATAAAGTAATGAAACATTTGCTACTGTTGGTTTTTGTTGTGTGTTGCAGAGAAGCCAAATTAAACTTTTACTTTTCTCACACCTTTCAACTAGAATTTTTATGACTTATTTTAATGTCAGATTTTTAACAATTATATTATATAATATACACTGCTATTGTTTTTGCTTTTAAACAGTATACTAAAAAAGTTTAGCATGTGCTCAGTTTGAAACAAAATATTGAAATATTATTACACATTGTGCCCACTGACAGTCACATGTCATAAAACTCAATTTCTTGAAAAGACGATTGGTGCTTCTTATTTGTGAAGAAACAGACTACTGAACTACTGGAAGGAATGAAAGTGATTTAAAATTCACATCGTAAAACTTTTTTTAATTTTAGGTTTAGCAATCTCCTAAAATATTATTGGAAACTTTCTGTGAATTATACATACGCACAGTTGAGGACAAAATTATTATAACTCAAAAATAATCATGTTAATGCTAAGGCGTAATGCTTTAAAGGTTAGGCCCTCTAAACTTTTTTTTTTATCTTTCAGTGGAAAGCTATTAAGTTATTATGCGCGTATTTTTTATTATATTTTTTTAATTTACCTATGTATTTAATTCTATTTGAACGCTAGGTTTTATTGAATAAGCTTGACTGTTTGAGGTCCATCACTAGCAGGTGCATAAAATCTAACATAAAGCCGCTCACTCTCTTCCCACAAACAAATTGGGAATGCGGGCCCCCTGTCTGCATGACAATACCCATGTGCCTTTAGACCTCACAATGCCTGAAAAGAAAGGTTCATATACACACCGTTTACTAAGACTGTTGTGAACGTCATGCTTTTCTTGAATTGAACACACAGCGTTGATGTTGCTAACACCAAGATGTTACTGAGCTACAGAAAAAAGTGTGAGTATTTTTATTGTGTATGATTGCAAATATGTGGTTTCGTTTATTTATATGCACACTTGATCACGACGAATTTTTTTACATCAGTGACTTGAGTGTCTGTCAGCGCTAAGCGCACTTCTACGGTCACAAACATACTAACTCTGGTTGTGAAGGGCATTTGTGTTTCATTTCCTTTCACCCTCTTCCTGGCATCCTCCATAGATGCAGCCTCCTACTGAGAGGAAATTAAAAAGCGATTTATGGCAATAGTTTGAGGAACAGTAATAAAGAAATGACTCCAATGTAAACCTCTATGCACCAATCCAATTTTTGTTTTATGTTTCGTGCCTGTTATACTTTTTTGTGGCAGTTCCTACATTATCACCAAGTCAAATGTAATATAAAACAGCACTTTCGGTAGGATGATATGATATTATAAAAAAGTAATTTGAGAATATTGCAATTTCTAAATTGCAAAATTCTGCAATTATAATTTTATTAGACGCAAACATAATTTCAAATTAATTGGCCTTTCCATTCATTATTCTTGTGGACATGATGAAGATGTCAGCCAATCAGAGCTCATTGGCCCAAACACTTATTGTTCACAAAATGTTCAATTCAAAATGAAAAATTCAGTTCTCAGTGTGTTTTTCTAATAATTACTTTTTATTATTGTAAATTTTTTTAAACAATCCTTGTAATCATTGTAAATGAAATTGCAATCAAATGTGTTCTATGAAGCCTAGTCGATTTCCCCTAAATGAAGTCTGTCTCCCACAATGTCTAATCCCTAGTGGTGGAAGGCCTTGTCAGTTTAAATGATTCGAGGAAGTGGAGTGATGGTGTGCTCAGTGTCGTGAACCATTATTCGAAGTATCAAGGCAGGTAATACGTCACAAAGTAATCTCACGCTGAACAGCTTGATCCAAGCACTATTTAACGGCAGTCGATTTTTTTCCAGACTGTTTGCCGTTCCACACTCCGGTGGGCCACAATCACCTAAGAGCTGTCAATAAATTACCAGGACCAGTACAGTGGGTTGGCCATTCATTTAGAAGGGGTCATATTTCATCATGTACAGCATTGTGATTTTTCCTGTACAATGTCACTGTCAGTGAGATGTCTCTTTCGGCCTTGCTGGTTCTCTGTGTAGATCAAATGTCACTGGAGATTTGATGTTCTGTGCTGAAATGCTTAACTCCACTGAAACACAGGTTGTTCTCATCAGTACATGGTTCCCCTCTTCTTTTTTTTCGGCTCGCTACCCGCTCCTCAAATTACCTTCGATCTCTTTGGGGTATTTGGAGTCAGACCTGGTTGGATTTGTGAACAATGCATTTTTTGTGAAGGCCTTTGGTCTTTGTGAATTAGCACCTTGGTGTAATCCACTGTTCATTGATTTACTCCCACTCTGGGTTTATGAAACATATGTCAGAACAATCACGTCAATTGACGTCTGTCAATAAAAACCGAGAAGGCTGACAAAATGTACTTTACAGGCACTTGAATGTGTTAAACCCAAATATGAATATACTGGATTTAATATGACACCTGGAAAATGTTTAGCATCCATATGGGAAATAATGTCTCCTACGGTTTTCCTCAATACGTTCTGAGTGAATGAAAATGACAAGCAAGTGGGAAAAGAGATTAGAATTCAGTGGCGCTCCAGAAGAAAAATCAGCATGGCTTCCTTTCCTTCCTTTTCCGAAGTATGTCCAAACTCATCAGATTGTTGTTCCAGTGAGGTGGAAATATGGTTGTGGCCACTGCATACCGTACGTCCCAGAGTCAGTGTGTAGAGTAGATGTGTTGATGCTGAGAGTGTGTGGCGAAGTGTCTGGGTTAGAAGGTCAGCGCTGAAGATGAGACATCTCTTCGTTAGTCTGATGTGAAGTCGAGATGTCACGAGTGACAGTCCACACCAAAAATTGCTTCCGTTCTGCTGTGTCATGGCCTCTTTTAAATAAATAATTGGCCAGATATAAATAAATATTACCGCAGCCATCACTCATTTATAATCCTCATTTGTTGTTTTTTCAGGGCCAAAACGAGTTCTTAGTCATGCCTGTTTTAAAATGTATGTAAACAATCTCCTTCAGAATAAATAATAATGTAGATCATAATCAGAAAAGAGGTAAAGTAATAAACACTTGATTTTTATTTGTATTGAGTATTAATTAATTAAGTGTTTTTTTGTCACTAAAATATACTTGTATGTAATGTTTTCTTGCCAACCTACTAGACTTGTTTTTATTTTCTTACAAAATTCACTGTGCATCCTAAAATGTAAACCTGTCAGAACCACGGACAACAATTCCCTTGGTCCCCTGTTCCTGTGTTTTCGTGTTTCCGGTGTGTAGTCACGTGGTTCATCTGTCTCACCTGTTGTTCATTGTACCTCGTTTGTAGTTGTATTTAAGTCTCACCTGTCTCATTGTTTCCCTGTCGGTTATTGTTGTCACACCTGCGTGTTCCTGTGTCATGGTTCCGAGTTGTCCCGAGTTGTTCCTGTGTCATGTTTCCGAGTTGTCCCGAGTTCTTTGTGAGTTATCGTCAGTGTGTGAGCACGTCCATGTATTCCTGTGTTCCTCGTGTCAGATCTCAGACCCCAGTGTGATCCCGAGTCCCGAGTTTCTTCGTGTTCAGTGTTTGTCTTCATTAAACCCTTTGTGTCATATCCCTGTGTTTGGATCCCTGTCACTCACGCTCCTCCCCGAGGACGCGAGTGTGACAAAACCTTTTTTAAGTATTCACATAAACTCTAAAAACTATCATAAACTATTTTAAACTTGCAGCTTTTAGTAATTTTACACATAAACTTGTAACATAAAGTTATATTTATTTAGTGCATGACTTGCCCATAAAATTCTTTGCAAAATGCTTGAATTATTTTGCATATTAAAATCAAAACATATTTGAAATATCATAATTCACAATATTTAAAATGTAGTGTTTTTTATTTTAATAATAATATATCAAATAATTTTTAATTTTATCAGTAAAACTGTTATATCAGCTCGCTCCAAGTGACTTGCACTCGCACAGGAAATGACAGGAAAATGGCCTGCAACTTCTCAATCTGTTTATCTATCCCCTCTTTACTCGTTTCTTAATTGCGCCGACCAAACTTTCAAAAACCACATGCTTCTTTTCAATTCACCATCCAGTCTCTGTCCAGCCAATCAAACACTCAGTAATTCTCCGCACACACATCTGGTTCGAATCTCCAACCCTTCTATTATTTTCTACCTCCTCGGCAGCTCACAATGACTTTTTATGAAAACGTCAAGCGCTCTACTGTATTAGTGCTGATTAAATGCTTTCTTTAATGTGTTGTGCTTCCAGAGATATGCACTCAGCTAACCAAGCAGGAATTCAGCTAGTTTGACAATGATTTGAGTGGTGTTTTTGCTGTCTTTTTCAAGCCCGACTGTCAGTGGAGTCGCCTAACATTAAAATTGGAGATTATAATGCTCTTAAAGCGTGCAAGCTTTTTTCATCAATCACATGTCTTGGAGTTGTAAAGAGAAGAACCCAGAGGTGCCGTTCTAGTGAGACACTAAATGCATCTTAGCTTTATAATTGATACGCAAGGGTCCAAGAATGTGATTTGTTGATATTTCATCCTTTAAAAGCCAATAAATAGCTCAAAGCACAATATTCGGTTTCCTTTTGACAGTGGCTTTAAGTGTTTTCCAATGGCCCTCTTGAATTTTTTTTAAGTGGAAGAAGCTTGGAGAAGTAACCTCACTCATCCGTCTGTGTTTACAGTCAACAAGCCCTGGGTGCTTTTTCAACCCTTTGGGCCAAAGGGTTCTGACCCCATTTCTCAGCATCTCTGAGGTACAGGAGCGTAGTGTTTTCCTTACTGTCTCGTCTGCCCTTTCCACACGTTCATTTCAGCACACTCGCACTCATAGATCAATTAGTGAATGGGATGGAGAGTCTCCCTCCAGCCTTCTCGCCATTGGCTCACAACATTCCTGAATTACGCAGGCGTTGAGAAATAAGTCATCAGGCTTGGAGGTCAAAGGTCAAGGGTCACCCAGCTACGAGCATCCTCAGGGCTGTTTGAAGTGTGATGACTTTAGCTGTTTTAAGGGTCACCTGTATGGCGAGAATTTATTTGGTTAGTGAGTATATATTTCAAAATATATAATGACCTAACTAGTTTTTTTTTTTTATGGAACCGATTTTTATGCAATACCTTTATGCAACTGCCGTTTTTTTGATGCCACCTTTTGCATAATTTCAAATGTCATCTTTAGGATTGCGTCACATTAGACTAGTTTGTCCTGTCTTTGTCTTGCCCACAGAGGTCAAAATAATTTAGAAGGTGAGAGAATTTTCAATTTAAAAGCAAGAATGATTATTCTGCGTTGTGTTCGTCTTGTTAATCTTTGTCTTTAAATTTAGAGAGTGTGCACATTCTTTTTCAGGGAGTTATTAAGAGCTAAACTAAAAAAAATCATTGTGAAAATAAGATGCTTACATTTTGTGAGGCTGTTGTAAAATTGTTCTCACATCTATTAATTGATCTTTTGCACTACACTGTTGACTTTTTAAAATCGACTTGTTTTATTCAGAAATTTTTTTTTATATACCAGTTGTGATTAATTTACGTTTTTTTCTTTTACTCTGATTTAAAAAAAAAATGTCTTTTGAAAACGCACCTTGATAGCATCTGTGTGTCCTGTGCATTCCTTGTTTTAAAGCAGTGAAGATGTCTTGCTGTCAGCAGTAAACCGACTGACCCTATAACAGAGCCGTCAGCTGCGAGTGTTTGTTTCTACAGTTCGGCCATTAATGGCTGTGGCTGCATTGCTGCAATGGTTTCTTCACCACAAGAGTCTGTGTTTTCTAGTCTCACACTGTCTGACTTCAGTAATCTATAATCAACCTCTGCATTGCTGCATCAGCCTGTTTCCTCCACACGTGTGTGTACGTATGTGTGTGTGTGTGTGTGTGTGTGTGTGTGTGTGTGTGTGTGTGTGTGTGTGTGTGTGGCGCGCAGAAAATTAATTATTGCCGCTGAGCAGTTGCTGTGATCAAAAACCTGCCTGAAAACAATTTTCGGCTGTGTAGTGTGTGTGTGTGTGTGTGTGTGTGTGTGTGTGTGTGTGTGTGTGTGTGAGTTGTGGTTGGTACTGTAAGCATACATCACTTTCAACATGCGATGCAAAAAAAAACAAATTAACAGAATTATCACAAGTACATGCTTTGAAATATTATTATTATTATTATTATTATTATTATTTAAAATAATCATAATAACAACAACACTTTATTTTTGTTTGAAATACTTTGTGTTAATTATGTAATACTAACTGTGTTAATTTGTATGCAACAATGGTATTCTATGTTATTTTATCCCCATCTCATTTCTTGATTTATCATATATTTGAGCATTATGTTAAAATTGAATTGGCAGAATGTCATATGTTATACTTACATCATAAATTTTATACAAATTATTTTAACATGTGCAGAGACAGAGAATGTGTGTGTGTGTGTGTGCGCGTGTGTGTGTGTGTGTGTGTGTGTGTGTGTGTGTGTGTGGAGACAACCCACTACATGGTCAGATGCAAGTGTTGAGACACACGTACACATGGAAGAAAGGCATTTAAAAAGTGTTATTTTCTCCAATACTTTGCTTTGTAATTATTTGGCAGGACATACATCTACAGGCAGGACGTAATTCTGTTTTATGGAGTTGAAGCCCACACATGCAGGCCTGACTGCAGGTGTGTGAATGATGGCAGCAGTTCATTAGGGGGACGGCCAGAAGTGGAGAAAGACCCTCAGGAGACACATACTGAGTGTTATGATGGATGGTTGTATCAGTCACAACGGAGTACTCACTTTTACTGTCAGAGGCTCCTGTTTTAATAGACCCACTGCAAAATATGATAGGAGGACAGAAAGGCAGAAGGTTGTAGGGTGGATGGAATTATTCATGGGAAAAGCTTCTAAAATCCAACAACCTCCAAATCCTGGAGCAAGACTGGAAAGCCAGAGCTGATCGTGACTCGTAATGGTGAACAGAAAAACATATAGACAAGTGTCATTGAAAAATATTGAACAAATCGAAAAATAATATCACTGCATCATCGTCATGATGATGATCAACAACATTGTCAACTAGATGTAATTACAAAACGCATTGACGCCACAAAACAAAAAGACTTTTTCTAAACTTTGTGGTATAAAAATTGCCACCAATTTTAACTAGTCCTGCATTGGCACCTCATATTTCATGGCATAGTTTGCACTGATTTTTTATCATATTGAGAAAAGACATTTTTGTTGTATTGAAGAAATCATCTCTACCTGTCATTTTAGCTGATGTCTCTGCAAAAATAATTTGGCTTATTCTTGATGGTATTGAATAGATTCAACTATTTAAGCCAAATACATATTTACTACTAAAGAGTATTTGTGTTTATTTTTTTTTTTCAACTTGACATATTTATGCAATTTTTGCACATTTAAACTAAAAGCCCAGATACCCGTTGGTTCTTACCCACTGCATGTTTATGCCTTGAAGTGAAGTTAATAATATGATCTAGCTTTTGTGTGAATATCATATCACATCAGCAATCGATGAGCTGAATATTTGCTGAGACCGCTAAAACGACAGGAAGCTTTGATTTGTTCAAGTTCAAGAAACATGCAATCCCAGGTCTGTGAAGAAAAGGTCATAGTGCCATTAAACTGTCCGACATGTGCAATCCCACCAGCGTGCTTGGCACATAAATAAATACCAGAGCTAGTTGTTGGAAAACATGTCAGAATGAGATGGATGGGCTTTTGGAACCTAAAGTTCTCATTGATTATGCTGCTGATGAGCAGGGTTAGAACCTGTCTCGCTGAGTGATACACATCGAACAGCCATCTCTGTTTGACAATGTCGCTGTATCGATTAGTAACGTGATTCTATGCTAAACCATTTCTACATCGATTGACCAGACAGAGGTCATCGTGAGACTCCCAGATGACCAACAGCAAATGTCAGCCAAGGTCAGATATGCTTTCCTGGAGCAATATCTCGTGTATGTTGTTAAAGATGCCTGCAGTACTTGGGTAGTTGTGGCCTAAGTGGTGGAGATTTGAATTTCTAATGAAAAAGAATTACTACAACTGAATTGTCTTTGACCAGTGGTGAACTTGAGCAAATGGACTTTGTTACTTTACTTGTCTACTTTGTACCGAGTATCAAAAATATAAGCAACTTTTATTTTCCACTTGACTACATTTTTGATTGAGGATTTGTACTTTTGACTCCGCTACATTTGAATGGACATTTAATGTTACATTGTGATTGTGTGTAACAAGTAGGAATCTTTTTCTACTGCGGTTAATTGGGCGGACACAGCGATAACGGCATCTACAGGATGTAGGTGCTGGATGCTTTTCATGAGATAAATCACATGAACGTGTAGCGTGTTGCACTTTTTTGTACTTTTCAGTTTGACTGAGACTGACTTTTTGTTCTTCTTTTATCTTTGTTTTGCTATTTTGAAACATCAAAACTCAAAACTTCATAACTTAAAAAAAGTGTATTTTTTAGGCTAAATTCAGTATAGGTATTTCAATAAAGTGTTTCAATAAAATACTTAGCTTCTTTTAAAATTATACTCAAACGACTTTTCCTCAAACCTTTGAATTGGTAGACTTGTAACCTGTAATGGAGTAATTTTTACAGTAAGTAATTTAACTCAAGCATGGATTTCAGGTACTCTGCTCATTCTGTAAATTGCTTTGAATATCGCCATATGAAAAGTATACAGTATCATGCGTGTGTATATATATATATATATATATATATATATATATATATATATATATATATATATATATATATATATATATATATATATATATATTAGGGCTAACTCGCGCAATTAATACAATTTGTTTGTCGCGTCAAATTTTATTATCGCCGTTAATCACTTCCGTTTTTTTTCCCCACTTCAGTTTTGTTTTATGTGCAATAAATGGACATTTAGACGGATGGTTTCACTTTAAAACATTTCCTAAACGTTGATAACTTTGTATATATGTGTACAACATTTTGCAAAGCTGAAATCACGGTGCACTTCGCTAATAAGGAAGGGAACAACATGGAAACATTCAGCCGTCTCTCAAACGAACGACTGCGCATGCGCACGCAGATCATGGAGAAGTGTAGAGAACAGCACGACCGACCGTGTTTAAAACACAGGTTTTCTGCACTGATGACCGCACGGCACATTTTACTCATTCATTTATATTTTACTTAGTTCATTTTCTTTTGTAAGCTGTAAATGCTTGCGCATGCGCTAGGCACTCGCGCCTGTAAACGCGCGCGGCTCGTCTGCTTGAAGACGCTGGTGAACAGTTTGTCTATACGATTCCCTGTTAGAAGCTCTATATGCTTCACAACAAGTCAAAGTTGTTGTGGCCAAATGACTGATAATGCGATTTTTTTTTTAAAGAGCTGCAGTTTAAGCTGAAAGTGGTCACGGACGCTAAATACATACTATGGAAAAGACTGTGATGCTGCGCTGAACTTCACTTGCAGTAAAATGCGGATACTCCTTGTTGTGCACGATGATGATGATGATGAAGAAGAGTACTGTAACAGAAACAGCGATGTCCGTCGACTTTCAGCTTTGTTTTCTCCTTTGAATGTGTGATCAGCGTTCTGTCTTTTTGATGTGAATATGTGATCATCTTTAGTTAAAAATGTGTGATCAGCGTTTTCAGCTAGAATAATTATCAGTGCCATACTTTTGCCACACAAATATACAAATACATATCTGTCTTCTCTTTTCCTCAATAAAATCTATTTCTTTTAAATTATGACTGGTTTACAAATTGTTTTCTTTAGTTGAAAACAGTATATTACAGTATTTAAACAGGGGTTTATTTTGTGTTGAGTTTACATTAATTTATATTTTACACTTCAATATTACAAATGTCTATACTTATTAATATTAATCATTAATAATAAATTCATAATAAGAAATTGTAATTTTTTTGTGCTTAATCGCGATTAATCACGATTAATTTGATTGGGGAAGTGCGATTAACTAGTTAAAAAAAATTATTGTTTGACAGCCCTAATATATATATATATATATATATATATATATATATAATTATTTTTTTTTTCATATATATTAAATCTCAAATAAACATTTCTGACATCTTTGCAGCGCAATCTCACCCCGCTGCTTTAAAACAACAAATAAGAGGGAATGGCGAAACAATGGAATATGGAATGGATTCATAGAGTGAGATCCCAACATGCAGTCTGGGATCGACACAGGAAGTAGTACGTATTAGCTGACGGTGGGCTGGGTTGGAGGTAGACAAAGTGCAAAGACCAGCAATATTTCAAAGCAGCACGCTGTCTGTGCTATAGCTATTCATTTCCTCTCCATTATCTAAGAGATCCAATCAGGAAGGAAGACATTTCCCTAAAGAGGGTCTGGGTCACGCTTAATAATGTAATTCTTTTTAGGGGTGTTATTGTTTCAATGTTTATCTTGACTTTATCCTGCTTTGTCCAGATGGGTCCGATCAACACCTGATGGCCAACACCAGTGATCTGCTTTCCAATTGTGATCAGTTATGTCTTCACGGATCTCATCTAAATATACCCCACGTCCGCTGGAAACGTATTCAGAAGTGTCTTGTGGCTATTGAAATATTATGACAGTCGTAATAAATCTCCCTGGTCCCTTGGTGGTTTGAAGAAAAATATGAAATCGATTGAATTACTGTGGCATCTTTACACGGCACGGTGGAACTCAAAGGGCTTGTTTCTCCCAGTGCGTCTGACCCCAGAGAGAGTTCATGTTGTATTTAAGTCAAATTAATGTCCAGAGGACTGACCTCTGTGCTTGTGTACTGGATGAGTTGAAGCGATGGATAGTGTGTCTTTTCAACTCCATCTGGTTCTCTGTCACACAAACCCACCTGCAGAAGGAACAAGCTGAGAACGGCGGCGGATCACATGTCTTTCTCGCCGTGTGGCAGTAAATTAAAATGAAGAGCAATTTCCTGAGCTCCAATTAGCAGAAAATTGGTCCTGTCTGTTTCCAGCTTCGCCCGCAAGCCTGAGTGGACGGTGTGTGTGTGTGTTAGTGTGAAGTGGGAAAGGGAAACAAATAGACACCAAATGTGCTGAAATAGACAGCAGTGTTAATGTAGTCTGAATAAAAAAATTGCTTTTATTTTGAAGGCCTGTTGGTGGAACAAGCGATTACTTTAAAATTTGAAATATAGATTTGTTTTCTTGTTTCTTGCAATATGTTTATTGTGCTCTTAACACCCTACTTTAGGATTCGTAGGAAATGTACTATTTTGGCTTGATTTGCTCAGAATGATTTTTCAACAACGTATTCACATGTTTTGTATTTATTAAAAGGACTTGCAGAAAATTGGATTTTTTATTTTAATGAATTATAAAATATATATGACCAAAATATATAGAAATTACTTTATCATCTACTTGATGAAATTCTCTAAACACAAATACAGCGAATAATCTCAACAAAGTTTTTCATGTGAAAAAAGTTAAAGCAAAAGTTCGACAATGCTTTGACATTGATCTCCATGTACGTATTGTACTGGTTGCCCCTAAAGCAAGATGGGTAATGGGCTGCACACGCAGCTCTGTCTCAAAAAGTGTCTATCACTTCGAATTGGAACGAATAGCTCATCAATGACATTGACAAGTCTGATAATACAGGCTTCAGGGTTTAGGTCAATGTCAGGCAGGTTCTTATCGATTTGATCCTGGGTTTTAATGAAACAAGTGATGCATTAAGGTTCAGTCATGCAAAGGTCGAAAGTGCCGATTTGAGATTAACGGCACAATTGTCTTCTGCTTTTTCATAGTCAGCAGAAAAGTTGCACTTGAAATGAAAATTGTTAAGTGCCTAAACTTGGCCCATGAATACGATTGAGCCTAATGTCGAAATGCTAAACCCGTGCTTGGTATTGATCTGGTCCAGAAGCATGTGCTGTCAACAACACGATTGGTTAGTAGTGTAGGTTAGTCTGGCTGTAAAAGGGGGTTAATGTGTTTAGATTGCCGTCTAGGGAGGGTGACGCCTGACTCTGTCAATAAAGCATCAGTCCTTTGACTGACAACATGCTGTGATGGATGGAGCTGGACACCAGTCACGACTGTCACCACTCCATTATCTTTTCCATCGCACATACTGATAAGACTCTACCTGTCCACATTTGCCTCCTGTTTGTCTTTATCCTCCTCTTCCTGTCCCAGGTTGAGTAACACCCTTTGATTGACTTTTACCAGATTCAAAATGGCATGTACCTTCTTTTTGTCTCTCTACTGAATTGCATTCTCTCTTGCAACTCTCCTTATTATATGTAGATAAGCTTTGACTTGTCCAAACATTGGCTCTTTCAACTCTGCCTTTTGGCTGCCATTGGCCCTGTGTGTTGTGATACGCCCCAGGCACAGCAAACATGACACTTTGACCCTCGCTCTTCTGCATGCGTCCATTAGGGGACTTTGTGTTAAATTGGTGACCCCTGCACAAATGCTGCCGAAGGCCTTTGGTGAAAATGTAATTTCGATATGAGCAATAGATGATTCGTGCTCCTTCAAATGCTTCTTTTTCTTAAACTTGAGCATTGAAATGATAAATTCAGCTACTGCTTTTTTTGTTGTTAGTAAGATATGTATATTTACAGAGGGAGCGGAGAAGTAGAGATAACTAAAAGAAAATAGCTGAGGATAATAAGAAGAGCAATGCATAAACAAGATACAGAGAGAGAGAGAGAGAGAGAGAGAGAGAGAGAGAGAGAGAGAGAGAGAGAGAGAGAGAGAGAGAGAGAGAGATGAAGGCCTGGGAATTTCAGTAGCTATTCTATCAGAACAGCCAGCCATTGTTGTTAAGTCTCAATCCTCCAGGAAAGGCATGTTCAGGAGACACACAGACTTTATTCACTTTTTTGAAACAGTTGTAGATTTTTAGTCTGGTAGGACTTGCTGGAGCCGTGGCCCCCGGGACCCCTATGTAAGGCTGAGTGTGATGTATGACTTGCAGTCCACACAAAACATCAAAGAACAGAAGAGTATTTATATGATTCCAGCTTTATTAATGTAATGCTCCATAAGCATTTGCCCTCCGATGTAACAAATTGCTAATCTGTGTGATTTGTTCCAAGTTTGTTGTTTTAACTTCACTTCTATACATTTTTCCAATGACAAAAATATGAATTTATTAAATTACTTTAATGGCACCTTAAGCATTTAATTTGACACAAAGCAGACCGACAGTGTTTGCTAAGAAGGTAAGTGGTGCCAAGGGACATAGACCTGCTGCTCACCGTGAACTACTCAACCCCAAAATGAAAAATTCCTCCATCGTTTACTCAGCCTCGTGTCTTTCCTGATGAAAGTCCAGATGACGTTCGGCCCTCTATGGTATGCAAAAGGACAACGTTTTAAGTGTGTACAAACTGCAGTGAACATGTATGACGTTAGTTCAAAATTGTAA
Organism: Paedocypris micromegethes; assembly: GCA_028031935.1. Lineage (NCBI taxonomy): Eukaryota > Metazoa > Chordata > Actinopteri > Cypriniformes > Paedocypris > Paedocypris micromegethes. The sequence continues at coordinate 9,742,691 of CM051496.1, forward strand.
GAATCTAAAATTGCGCACTTACCCTTTAGTAAAACCAAATTGAAATATTATGCAGTACAGACTCCCATTTACGATCATAGTTACTGGGCAAAATCAACCATGAAAAATGAATTGCCATGATGAATTAATGTTTTTCTCAAAATGAATTCCAAGTAGTGTAAACATTTTATTCACCTTCCCTCCCTTAAAAAACACACACGAATCATTGGAAGCATTTGATGCAATACTAGATTTCAAACCCATGCGTTACCAGTAACGTGACTCATTAGCAGACTAATTTATTTTCCAAGATTTGTGAACTTTCATGGTCATGTAATGAACTTCAGGTCATGCAATCCAAAACAACTGTTTTGTCTGCACAACATTACCCACAGTTCCCAGCGCACAGACTAAAATGATGGAACAGCAATTCCATAGAATTACAGAATCAGCAAGATTTTATATATTTTATAGCAGGGTATTGTATTGTGAAATAACACTTTTTTGGAAAATGTAAAAAATAAAACCCAAAACTAAAAATACAAAAAGGCATTAGACATATTTTAGCAAATATGTGTTTTGTCTAAATATAAATAGCATCTTCAAGTAAATATGAGATGCACATGAAAATTGTTACAAATGTGTTTTTTATTCTTGGGTTTACATCTTTTCGTTTTAATCTATATTAACAATATTTTCCTTTCTAAATGAATTGAAATTTTAAATAGAAATTGCTATGATAGAGAGGTAGTTGCAGTAAACCGAGCACACAAAACTGTGAGATGTTGGGGCGTTTGTAGAGTTGGGGCTACCACTTCGTGGGTGATCTCTCCTCTGCCTTGGTCTGCACGTCGGAGGTTAACAGCTACACATCATTAGCTGCACCGCATTGGAACACTGCCTTTGCCACCACAGTGCACGGTATGCTTTTCTTCAACAACTCCTGGCTCTTGGAAAAGTAGTGCACAGAAATAAGAAAAGAACCTTCATGGGAGTGAGGAGCAAGAATAAGACCGTCTTTCAATAGAAGATTGAACCGTAGAAGATTGAAGATTCAGGGCCGTATGGATTGTAGCTACAGACAGAATTGACTCAGCGGTCTGGAATTGAGAATATGGGGAGTTAAGGAAAGTGGAAAAGCATCAAGTGGTTCAAGGTGCCAGGAGAGAACGAATTAGATTTAAAGGAGTAGAGAAGTGGAAAATCTGATGATACACCTGGAAGCTCTCAGAGAGTCACAGAGACGGATTACACATTACACTGACTCAGATTACATTGATTCCCGGGCATTCACCACCCATGGCATGCAGTTCCTTTGAAAGATCGAAAAACCCTTGTTTCCTTCTGTGTCCTGTCTATTCTGTTAGTAATCGGACTGCTGGCACACTCAAGCACATTATGTTAAGATGTACCAGAATGGAATACTCAAACGCATTACCTTGATAAAGTGTGGCTTGAGTGTATGACAGCTTTACACACATTATGGCCAGAGGCTCAGACAAACACATTACGCAGATTGAAAGGAAGGGGGTTCATGTGACATTTCTAAACACATTATGGAGGAAAGGAGATGGGGTGCTTAAATACTCAACATTGACGAAGAGAAGAAAGAAGAAGGTCAAGTGAGACTCTGTTTTAAACCGGGTTAGTGATGTGCGACTGAATTTGGACATCCTCGCCAGGCGTAAGCAAACATGTATTGAACAGGTGATTGCTGTCTCCTATTCCACAAATTTTACTGCCGAGGGAGATGTGGTATAGTGTTGAGCCCATGTGTGACTAGAAATGATAAGACCCTTGCTGCTTCCCTCAAAAGAGTTAGTTTGAACAATTTACCACTTGTCTTGACTCCTGTTCTGCTAAAAAAAAATGCTTCCCATAATTTGACAAAATCCCATAAAAATGACCCTCAATGGCTTCCCAAGACTTTCTTCACCGTACCCATGGTGTACAAGAAAGGCATTCCGAATTGACCCTCTCTTCTTTGGCGGCATTACTTGAGTGGATCTTTTCTTTTCTATTAGCCAGGTTGTCTTCAGATGCTTAATTAAGTCTTCAACTTGACAGGTTGTCAGACTTGTCCAAGCCTCTTACTGGAGTCTTATCGCCACAGGGCTGCGGCAATGTAGTGCTGTAAACTCAGACGGATTGGGTGCAGCTGGGATTGGATTAGCCGAAGGGTCGGGGGGCCTGGAGCAGGTCTTTCTGTAGGACCCTAGAATGTTTTGCCTGCACAGCTTGGATTAATCTCCCACCGCCCAACAGGGCCAATGCGCTCCAGACCCTCCTGACTGACCAAAGTCACGTGTGGCAAAATTGATGATTTATTATTTTACATTTTTTTTTTTGTTTTGTTTGCAAGGTTGTTTGCTTCATTGACACTAGGGTAAACCAAATTTTTGATTATTATTCAAGCTATGTGTTCCTGCATGTATTGACTAAATCCCTCTGGCCTTAAGTTTATTACGCAGTATATAATCTCTTTCAAATGATTCATAGCTGAGGATCTGTCAATGTCAAGTTGTCAGAAAGAGATATTGACTTTGGGTGGTCTCCCAAAGTAAGAATTAGAGAGACATTGCATGAAATAAATACTATTTGTTTTAGTTTATTGGCTTTATGATCACATACTGACAGAAATGTATTGATGGTGGGCAAGCCTGTTCATTGCACAAAGTTTTTACATATTTTCTTGACAAATGTTGTTTTAAAACAAACCTCGCGAGTATAATGCAAATGCTACAGTAATCATAAAGGAATTAGCTGAAAAGGTGAAACTTGTCTATAGCACAACCATCGTTTACAGAAACATTGTCTTTGGGTGGCTTATGCCTATTTAAGGGATTACAGTTGCAAGCCCACGAATGCAAAAGTCAGTCTTTGTTATCCAAATCTGGCTGGTCAAGTTGAAACTTGAGACACATCAAGTGGGATTTTCTTTAGTAACTTGTAAAAGGAGAAAAAATGCTGCTAGTGACTTTTTTTTTTTTAGCTAATTCTACAGTTAGAATTAAGTTACACAATGTAAAAGTGTTCCTTAAAACCTTAGGCCATAGGCAAAGCTCTCTACATCAAAGCAAGCGGTTCACTTAAGATTAAACAATATACTGTATGTACGGTCGCATATGATTTCACACAGGTGGCTTTGAGTCAAGTGACTTGTATTTCATCCAAGACTAACAAATGTAACCGAGATTATTTTGTATCATACGTGACAGAAGATCAAAGCTATATTGAAACTACTCATATGCAAGTGAACTAGTCTGTTTGGAACCACCACTAGCCTTGTAAGTAATTGCCTAAACATAAGACAGGATGGAGCAAAATGGCCACCACCGGACTTTTAAGTCAAATACAAAGCTGCTGTATGACAGACTCCGTTATTAATGCTTGGCTGGTTTCTTAGCCCGGGGACACAACTGAGTCTACTTTAGCTAGAGTAAATGGGTGTGTGTTTAGCCCCATTGTACTTTTCTTTCTAAAACTGCCCTGTTACAATGGCAGGTAATGGATGAAAAGTTGACCCGGATTTTCCATTGTGAGCAACAGAGATGACTTGATGATTGCGAGAAGAATTTGAAACACTGTTGTGTGATATTTAGACTAAGTGGAACAGACACTTGAAGTTCGCATTCCTTACAGCACAGGTTTGCCAGTACATCGTGCGAACCTAAGAGATAACTGATGTGGCTTTCCAGCCATCAGCCCCTATGTCTTACTTTACAATCTGCACCAGTCACATCAAAGATGTGAGTCCTTTAAACCGGATTTTTATCCAACCATTATCACATTTAAAGTTAGCATGTTGGAATAGCTGGGAAAGGTAGTAAACAAGTGGCATCTTCTTTACTTGCTCTTGGCACAATATAGGATTGACCGAAACGTGAATTTACCATGAAAGCGAGCGATAAAATTGGTTTTGAATTTATTAAATAATGGACCTAGCCTTAATATCAACAGTACACGTCTACAATATTTTACCAGCCACCAAATGCATAGTGTGGATGTGGTTTCAGCAAGTACACATGCTTCAGAAAGAAATAGGTTTGCAAATAAAGATTTATTTAGAAATTATTATTTTATCAAATAATGCCAACCCAGCGTTTCGTTTCAATCATCGTGTATTATCAATGGTATTATATTTCTTATATTTGTCAAATGTTCAAAACATTGGCTTTGCCCTATTAGGTTCTTTTGAACAATGCCCATGTTCACATCCATCTGTTATTCTTGAGTTCATGTCTCACATTAATGTACTGTAAGAGCATAGACCGTGTAGATATAAAGAGGTATAATTTACGGTCATTAGCTGATCCTTAGCTCTGTTCCCACCAGCAGGACAAAGGGTTGTTTTCAAAGCACAGCACATCAGTTCTCTGAAGTGTCTCACTGATGGGAGAGAGGATGATGTTGTCTGGAAAGGGATGAATGAGACTGATCTTCTGCCAGGGAATTTGCTAGCAGAATCATCCAAAAGAGCCTTGGTCGATCGGTAACTCTTCCCAAAGAGCATCAGGTCCCAAATACCTGATGATAATGCAAAATCTGCTTGAGGTAGCTTAAGGCGTTGTGGAAAATCATCTGTTCGTGATTATACAAGTATTAAATATTCTAATTGTGCTTGAATGGATTTAGAAACGGTCCATCAATAAGACAATTGTAGAATCGTCATGTCATCAGATGCATTACTATGACAATGAGAGATCACTATCCCGCCAACTTTCTCTACTCCACAAGCCAAACGTATTGTCATGAAAGCCAATGCCAACAGTTGCATTGCCAATATGTTTCTCCCAAGCAGTCGCTGAGTGCACAAATGATCCCAGATGAATGGCCTGTCATACGTAAAAAAAAAAAAAAAAGTATTAAATACGCAAAAATATTTTTTATGTTTAAATCTCATGACATTTTTATCATGCAAACCATATCAAAACTGTGATACATTTGTTGACTGAAGAAAGTCTTTGAACATTTGCATATTTGGCATAAAACTAAAAACAGTGGTTCAATGGGGTTCAATTAGTTTGTGGGGACATGCACAACAAGTGACTCGCACCTAAAAGTAATAAATTATAAATAATAAGTTATAATAAATAATACATTTTTTACATAATTTAGCTGTTTTTAGTCATTAAACAGAAACAATCAAAATGGGTGAATAAAGTCCAAATTTAAAATCACACAAACCAGTTTCATTCTTTTTGCAATAAAATGCCTTTTCTGAAATGGCAAAAAATTGCACCACTTGAATATATAATGCTGAGCGATATAGCATACGCTAGTGCCTCATTAGCATTCAGAAACATCCCTTCGTTATTCTAAATGGCAACGGAACAATTTGTCTAACCCTCCATTACTTCCTGAACAGCTCTTGACTTTCCTCTTTCAAAAATGTGTGCGGAACATGATTACAGGCTCTAGGTAAAAAGACCATGTTCTTTGTAAAAATGTATTTTTCTCTATAGTGGGGTTCATGTACATAGAGGAAAGCACAAGAACTATCTATACTGTGAATACACTAAACACTACAAATTTTTAAAGGTAATAATGCTGAAAATGCTTGGAAATAATATAATTAAGGTAATGGTAGAGGTGCGTATTACAGACAAGACTGTAAAAAATTCCTTTATGAAATTGTAAAGTAAAGTGAGAGTAAAGGCATCATATCACAATTGTGCTCTGCATTAGCCATCCTGTTAAGTTACACACACACAGTAAAGTAAACACACACACAAACCCGGAGCAGTGTGCAGTCTTAAACTGTGGCACCCAGGGAGCATGTGGGGATCAGTGTCTTGATCAAGAAACTTAACAGACTGGGATTCGAACCTGCAACGCTTGGGTGGCAAGTCCAACTCCCTACACAGCTGCCACAATCAACATCGAGTGTATAACAAAATATTTTTCTTTCTGTTTCTGTTTCTTGATTAAACTTGACAAGAATATCACTGCTCTATATAATAAGACAGAAAATAAAATAAAATAAGACATTAAACTAAATAATTCTACTCCTGTATTAAATCAAATCGAGGGAGAGATTTTAAAAGCTCCAAGCAAATGATCCAAACGTAGACTCTGAAGTCATGTGTGTGTCATTGTGTGAACAAAACAAAACACGCTTTCTCTGATTATGAATGCGCACACTCACACACTCGTGTCCACTCGCAGCTGGGCCGCTACACACTCGCTGTGACTCACCACAACGCATTTGTTGATTTTTCACTGGAAAGAATCTTGTTCGTGAAAAGCACAAGGTGAACGTCATTTGAATTATCAAACAAGCAGATACACACACACACACACACACACACACACACAAACTCACAGTTGATTTGTCAGGTTAATGGTAAAATCCAAGGCTTCGTTCTTTTTCACGGGTTTAAAGAGAAACGTTGTGTAATAATGAAAATGTATTACAGTAATTTAATAATTCAAATTAAATCAAATTAATTTGATACACAGAAAATAACCATATAAATGGATTTCACCAATGGTGTTTGAAAGGGGATTGTCTCTCTCTCTTGACTGGCCTTAAGCTCCATATTAAATCTGACTCTTCAGCTTGGCTGTAACGTGAGTGCAGCGGTTAGTTTTTTATTCGTTTCACAAGCGTGTAAATGTTTAATAGAGATGCAGGCTGGACTGCAATGTCACTGTGACAGTTTTCCCAAGCTGAAGAGCCGAGTGCCGGCAAGAGGGAAATATAAAGTTAGATTCACTACACTCGTGAAATCTAGTAGATTCACTCGTCAAATTTATATTAGCCTGAGGAACACTTTTTGTTACCAAAACCAGACAAAATGTCCAGCATGACTGATCGATTTCTAAAGATTTGTCAGAATACAAAGAGCAACACTGGTCAAATGTAGCATAGTAAGAATATTTGAAAACCTTGAAGATTTTAATATTTGAAAAAAAATATGCTTTTCCATATTTTTTTAAAACATGTGATATTTAGTCTGCTCTGTTGTCTTTTTCTGTGCTGAATGTTTTACTGCATTTTCTCAAAAAGAAATCTTGTTTGTTTGGTGTTTTAATTTAAAGCCTGTCCCTTTCACTTAAATGTGGGGAAAAAACAACAAAAAAGCATGCAGAATTTATAATCTGTGTTATTTTTATGGTTTGATTTCAAGACATTATCATAGTATGAGAATTCTTGTAGAATGTACTTGTTGTTTAAAATAAATCTGTTAAATTGATACGCAAAATAAAAAATTATATTACCTTAATTAAAAAACAAAAAATCTGTTTAAATTATGTGTGTTTGGAAATGAGTTATTGGTGTGTTTGGATTTTATCAAAATGTTAAAATAAATTATTAAAATAAAAATATATTTTTCTTCTAAAAAGAAGATGCTTGAAAATGTCATATGAATCCAAATACATAAAGAATAAAGTTTTCAGTTATTAACAAAAAAATAAAATAACAAGTTATCAATTGTCTGTGCAAACATGATAGAGTTTTTCAGCTTTGCTACAGTTCCTTGAACGTTTGATTTAGTGAAGTTTGTGATGCTCACAAACAAGCCTCAGATTGATGCAGTTACATTTTAATTCTAAAATTAATGCTCTTTCTCTGTCCTTAACCCCAATTCACCTTGACTGGGGCTGGAGGGAGGATTTTCCGGCTTAAGCCCTCTGATTGGGTTCCACGGATTCAATAATGACTGCTATTCTGTTGTCTCAGCCGATCTGGAGTTAAGCTCTCCCGACCGGACCATTGAGTGACGCCGGACAACATTTACATATACATGAGATTTATAAAGAGCCTTTGCCTCCTGGATTAGTTCAGCTCCCTCACAAACTTACCACAGCTTTTCCACATCACTAGCGCTTTTAAGGAGTCCTCTGTCGGACAATAAACTCCTGTGATCCGGAGCAGAGACCTGTGCATTTGAAAGCCTGTGTGTTTCACTCCTGGCCCTGCAACTGCTGCTGTTTGTTCCCACCTTAATGCTTGACTAACAGTCGAAGACTTGTCTCGCATCAAGTTGATGTCAAAAACAGAAGTGTGCATGTACAGTCATTGTTGGCAAGATAACCGAACAGGATTTTTTTAATGATTGTTTTTTTGTGTGTTTAACTGGCAACTGAAAAAGAAAAACCCACATGAACGAAAGCCAGACTGCCTGGAAGTCTTTCCAGTTGCTCTTGTTTGATTCTCTCGGGCTAAACCGCACCGCAGTCCACCTCATCCCGAGTGTGTCGCTCACATGACGTCACCTGCGAGACAAGTTCAGACTCCGTCACACTTTTACCAATCAGAAGGAAGCATTTTCTTCGGTTCTGCTTTGTAAATCACTCCTGAAACCCGAAGACCCCGCTGATGAGCCACTGGAACGGATGCGTCTGTGGCAGGAACACTGCGGGATGCTTCCTTCACACTGACGGATGGGAAGAAATTACCAATGAAGAAGAAATGCGACCGCGCTCCTTAGCTCTGACACTTCCAACATTGGTGTTTTCATGAGGGCGCAATCTCACCCAAGCATGATTCATTGTTTATTTATAGGGGTTTGTATGTCAAAAGATGTGATATTGAAAGGGTTTCCTGGGGCGATTGCAAGTGGAGGGTAAAACCGTGGATTACAAAACTTCCGTCACCCGCATGGCAAGGACCGCGACCTCCATTGTGAAGCGAATGCTGACCTTTCACCTTTGCGCCGCTGATGAAATGGAGGAAACAGACTTTTTTTTTAAACGTTGAAGTGGACAGGAGGTGCCAACTTAAACAAATGCCTAAGTACTGACCTGAATACCTCCTTTGAAATTTTTTATCAAGGTTCCTGCAATGAAAAAAAACACAATCAAGGAATTAAAGTCGAATTAACTGCATGAAGTTTAACTTTAAGTGTGTTGCTTAGTCATTGCCAAAACCTTTTTTTCCCACCTCAATCTATTACTACTATGTCTCCACTAGCATCGAGTAATGGAGAACAGGCTCTGGGAAAGCTATCACCAGGAGCTGGAGTGGGATTCAACCCTCTGGCTACTTGCATCTACATTTCAGTACTTGGCAGATGCTTTTTCTAAGAGATTTGCATTGCATCCGTCACATTCTGCATACAATTGGAATCAAACTGATAACCTTGGTATTGCTAGGTACTGTTGTAGAGATTTACCAATTCGAAACTTTGGTTCTAGGTCCTGAGTTCGGTAATATTCTATATTGGCGCCATGGCATACTGATCTTTATTTAAATGTGTGAGTGTGTGTGTGTGCACACAACATTGGGCATAGAATGCTAAGTTTTAGCACAAAGTGGTTCCACGTTGTGTACCTGTGGGGTCTTTATCTAGGGCCCCACAACTTTGAAGATCTTTCTGAGGGTCAAAATGTAATTTTAAGGCAGAGGTTATAACTGTGTTTTTGTTAAGGCTACAGGGGGTGGGGAAGGGGAATATTTAGATGTTTCGGGTTACAGTGAGGAGAGAGAGAACGTATTGTTTTGTCAATGGTGGTCATATAAATGAAAATGTGTGTGCGTGTGTGTGTGTGTGTGCGTGTGTGTGTGTGTGTGTGTTTCATTCCTTGCTTTCTAATAGTCTGTTGATAAAGCTGACCGAGACGTCTGGGCTGTCAGCACAACGAGTGGAGGAAGTGAGCTGAGAGGATTCCACACCTCACCACACATTTCCCGTTCAGTCTTCCTCTTATCCACGTCCATCTCTCCCCTCTCACCTAAGGCAGAGCTCAATAAGAGACACAGGATACGCCGTCTAATGTGCGAACAGGAGAGGAGAGATGTCGCCACTGCGCTTGAGTCAGGCAGGAAGTGTGACTCCTCCTGCAGGAAGTTTCTTTTGGCAATTTGGACTTTGACTGTGGCTGTCGGTTATTGTAAAAGTATAAAAAAGATCCACCAGGACACACGCTACAGGAAAGGCTAGTCAAATTTGTTGTTTCCTTTTTTTTAATGTAGTGCAGATTATTATCCTTACTTGAATACTGCTCAAGGTTCTTCTGTTCTTTTCATTAAACGTTAATCAAGATTGGTGAACTTCTGTGAGTAAAGTTTGACCCAAAAAAGCTGGAATCATTTTCAGACGATTTTTTTTACTCTTTCTTCAGGTTTATGAAAAATGTACGTACTACAAATTGTTCATTTAAAATGTGTATAATTACTTTGTGCCATCAAATTGTGTTGATTTCCAATGTAAAAAGTTTTTTTTTTATTAGATAGAACAGACAGAATTATAATTACTGCATGATTTTATGTTTATGTAAAATGTTTCATTTTCATCAGTCAATTAGTCCATTGCTCAGTCAATATGTGGTATTAACAACATCAAAGGTCTCGCGTTCAATTCTGGGCCCAAAAAAGGTTGAGTGTATAATTAATGTAGTGTAAGTGGTTTAGTGTTACAGCATCCGCGTGCATTAGCGTTAGCTCTTCGGATTACACATTTCAATTACTTCCATAATTACAAACTCCTCGAACCCTAATGTTGTAATTGTACGTTTTTCAGATTCACTTTGAAAGTACAAGCGCAAGGTCCCAATTTTCAAAACCCGAACTCTGTGACAACCATGAAAAGATCTACATGCTCCTGCGTGTACACACACGCCTCTAGAACGGCGAATGTTTTCCCATTTGCCTCATCGTGAGTCATAAACAAATAATTCATTACATGCATCTCTGTGCAGCAGATTACAGGCACCTATCGGTGTCAGAACATGAACCAAGCAAACGTTTGGTCTTCGGATTGCAGGTACTTACACTTAAAATGTTGTATGTCTTGAAGCCGTTGTGATTGACAGCATCCTTTCGCCTCACTGGATCTCTAGTTACGAAGGCTATATATAACCTTTAACTACTGACAGGCTTCGGCCAACTCGTTGTCTTAGAGCTACGTATCGGACTTCAGCAAGTCACAATTCATTAAAGATGTCATTGGTCAGAAATTCTAATTCATCTTTCTATGTAGATTAATACATAGAAACCTGTATAGAGAAAAGCATCATGGAGACCCTGTAATGTATAATCTCTGCAGCAGGTCCACATTTTTAGCCTTCTGGGATGAAGGAAAGTCCACGTGTCTGTCTATCACCTGCATGTCTGTTTGCTGTAAACACCTAAAAAGCATGTTTTGTTGTAAAGGTGATGAGATACTGGCAAAGACCTACTCATTAAAGCAAGGCAGGAAGCAATTCCATGCGGACATGCCAAAGCCATTGAGACATCTGTGTGTGTGTGTGTGTGTGTGTGTGTGTGTGTGTGTGTGTGTGTGTGTGTTTGTGTGTGTGTGTGTGTGTTGTTGGGTTTTTTTTACAAGCTTGTGAAATACCTTCACACACTCTGGTGTTTGTAAGACACCTTTGTCTTTAGCACTCATGGGTGAAACGTCACACATTAACACCTCAGTGTGTCACAGGCTTTGTTAGGACAAGCAGAAGGAGGGGGAAGAAATACCGGCTTGTGCAGGTTAGGTAAAATATGTTATCTTTACTATGCATACATTGATTGTCTAACTATAATAAAAATATAACGTGTGTGTGTGAGCATTTTGGTCACAATGGGGAAATGAGTGCTAGATTTTTATACCAAAGTGGGGCCCAATGGTGGGGACAGTTGTCTGGGTACCAACGCTTAGATGGCCAGTTTATTAAGGGTCAAGCATGGAATTCTGATTTGATTTTTAAGTCGTTTTAGGCTACAACTTGGTTTTAGTTGAAGTACAAGAGATTTATTAATAATAACAATTAATTCAATCTGGAGAAAGGGATAGTTTTGATGATTGATGTGAGGCGAGAAGGAATGTATTTTGTTTACAAGTCAACGGTGGGACACCACTATGGTTTATATGAAAGTGTTTGTCCGTATCAGACTGTAGACTGGTCAAAATATAAGATGTACAAAATAACACTAGTGGATAGTTTTGGATCAAAAGGAACAACAACCAGAGGACTACTACAAATGAAATATTTATAGAATACTGTAATTAAATGTTCTCTATGTTATTCCTTGTATTTATTAAATGTGACATCAAATTTGCCCTTTACAAGTTAAAATACAAAATGGTCCATCTTGTGAACACTGATGAACAGTAAATTACATTCTGGGCAGTATTAAGTGTAAAGCATACGTTAAACATGATTGTCAATTAAAAGTAGACTGTGATGTCTAGGGGGAACTCTTGGAGCAATGTCTATTCCAGAAAAAGAGCAGATGGGACGACAATGGATGTCAAGCATGAGCAGAAAAGACATGGGCCGAGCAAACCTGTGCAGAAGAGTCTTTTACATACCTCTCCTTTCAGCTTCACCCCTCTCCTCCCCCTCAGCTGCTCTGCCTCCCTCCTTCTCCTCCCCTCCCCTCCCATTCCCTTCTGCGCTCGGGTGGATGGTGCTCCGCTCTCTCTCCCTCTCATTCAGGCTGAGAGGTGGACATAACCAGAAGCGGTCTCTGAATGTGTGTGTGATAGTTTTGTGTGTGAAGCCGGAGTGAGAAGCGTCTGTAGGATCCCTGGCGAAACTCTCTCACAAACCACAGAAGCCCACTCATCAGTCCACCCTACCAGGGTTTGAGAACTCAGAGGATACACCTTTACCCCCACAACCTGTAAATCTTCCCACACATGGAGCCATGTGATCCCTCATCTCCTGCCCCGGCTGGGATCTGAATTTGGGTTGCCTTTCTAGGGGAGAAAGCGCCAGGCTCTGGATCTTTCGAAGTCAGGAGGGATTGTGAAGAACTCTGCTAGACCAGAGGGAAGCCTTTTGCCCCGGGCGTGTGGGCTGCAAGCCCCCCTGGGCTGGAGGCCAGCGCTCCAGCACCATGGATTACCTAGTTGGGATTTTTCTGCTGTTGTGTGGGGTGCTGTTACCTGGGAGAGTAGCACCCCAACACACCAAAGAGAATATACCCAGACTCAAGCTCTCCTACAAAGGTAAGTTTAGCTGGGACCATTGCAAACATTAGATTCATTGCATTTTGAGGGTACCGAAAATGTACAAGTACTAAAAGTATTGACATAAATGGTATTAATATTATGAAAATACATTTTTTCTTCTTTTTTTTCCCTCACAATTTTTCTTTTGTATATGAAAATGCTTTATTTCTTTTTTCTTTTTTATTTTAATTACTTTTCTTATAATATGAATTTTATAGATCCAAGCAAAATACAAAAAATTGTAAAATACTATATATATATATATATATATATATATATATATATATATATATATATATATCAGTTATTCATATAATGTCCGTTAGATCTGCACACAATCATAAAATAAAAGGTACGCACACATATATATTTTATATATTATGAAATGGATTATATATATATATATTTCATGCTTTTGTTTGACAGCTTGTTTGCATGTCTTCTGTGATTCTTCACTGTTTTTTATTACTTCTTCCAGATGGAATTTTCAGTGCACTGTCCTATAGTTTTTAACTTATAACCTTCCCCATGAATCATAAACTTCATGTTATATATTGTGGGTAATGATTCTGAAGTTGCAGGCGGTAGTGAACATCCACAAGCCTCATTTTTCAGCTTAGAGTGATGTGGATTTCGCAAGAGTCTGTTAAATGTATTCACTTTGTCGTTTTACATAAGGCCATTTGCATGAATGCATAATCATTATTTCACATTCTTTCACAGCACAGTGTTTGCTGGTCTCTATTGTGTTTAATGCATCACACTTCAGTGCCGGGGTGGTTCTAGCCACTCTGCGTGAATGGTGGTGACGGCAAACATGTTATTCCGCCGGCTCTGCTATTTTAAAGGAGACAGAAGAGAGATCCAGACTATAGCAGCCTCTTTGTAGCCCAGCGCTTTCATCCTTCGTGGAAATAAGCAGCGGCATTTTTGTCATATTTTGGGCTGCTTCCTTTTTAATGTAAGCTTAGCGGGGTTGCTGTGGTCGGTTGTGTTCATGAACATGACCAAAAGTATATGTGTGTGAATGTGGAAGTGATTGGGTCTTTCTTTCTCTCTCTCATTTTTGTAAATATAGCTCTCCGTTCTGACACCAAATCTGCGCTTGTGAGGCGTGTTGATTGTAAGGTCGGTGTGTGGCATGGGTTTACCCCACCAGGGTCCGTTTAACGCCCTCTCATTTCTTTTATAGATAGCATGAAAAAAGGAGGACAGATAAAACTGGTATATTTTTTCCTGAGAACGCGTTGTCCGTGACGAGTGAAGGGCAAGATCTGTCAGGACGCGTTGCTGAACAAGCCAATTGTTGCTCCAAGCATCGGCTTGTGGTGCTCAACTTTGAGAGGAAAGGCCAGAAACTTTAATAAAACAAAGATGCAGGTCCACCTGTGATTAATCACTCGCTTCTTTAAGTTAATGCTTTTGTGCTCCGATGGCCCAAAGCACTGTGGGAAAACAACCTCGCATTGCGTCATAAAATGCTTTCTAAACTTATGCCATCTGTGCACTTGTCTTTATGGCAATGTTTCTGCGGAATTCTCTTAGGTCCTTTGTTTATAGCAATCAGAGCCTTATTGAATTGACAGACACGGTCAAATTTCCAGAAAACATACATAGATTTTAATGACTTTTTTTCACATTTATTACATTTTGGCATTTAGCTAAATAATTTTTTCCTGCTATTTTTATTATGTTTAACGCTTTAACAAGTTAATGCTGTTTATTTTGAGTTGAACCTTCAACCTTTGCTGCACACCATCTCTTTTTATCTGTCTGTCTGTATGTTTGTCTGTCTGACTGTCTCTCATAAAAAAAATCAATTGTGTGTGTGTGCAAAGTTGTATGAGACCAAAAAAATTTGCTGTGGCTCAGGCCACTTGTGTGAGAATGGAGGCAGGCATAGTTAATTAGGCACCTGGCCATGGTGATGGAGTTGTGTGTGTGTTGCGTGTGTGTGATGGGGAGACAGTCCACAGGTGCTTGATGGCTCTTTTGATGCTCTGCAGTATGACAAATCGCTGTTCACACCCACGCAGTGTCTGTGTGTTAAAAGAGGCAGCGGAAGAGAGGAAAGGATGGAGAAGGGAGGAGAAGAGAGTGGTTGCTTTAATGAAGGCGGTGGGCAGACAGTAGTTGGCCAGGAGAGGATAGTCGTTAAGTGAAGTGTCATTCATTCTCACTCCCTCTGTGAATGCAGCATAGTAATTAAGCCAAATAAACGCATAGACGCGCTCTCCAGGGACGAGCACTCGAGCGAGTGTGGAGAACACTCCATCGCTGGGGGACGGCCATCGCTTCCAAACACACCGATTTATCACTGGTTACAGCCGGCAATTCATGGACACTCACAGTCGGGCCACAGGGAGGCCAGTCGGACGATCACAGACACGAAGATCCATCATGGTCGGGGTACAGTTGTTAAACGATGACCGAATGATAGATTTTCCTAGTCGTTTCGCCACTTTGCAATTATAGCTAGCGCCTATGCGTGCTTCAAAGCAGCGTTGGTGAAAATTGCACTTGTCAGGGCCATCAGCGGCCTGTTCGTCTGTCGGTGTGTTGAGGAGACTTGTGGGATAGGCCCTCACATGCTTGTCAAATAGTTGAGAATCAAAATCTGCCTTCCGGATCTCTGACTTGCGGTTGAGATTGTGGGTTCACACTGTAGGATTAGTGGTTTGGGTGAAGGGTTTGTGTGTGCCCCCAAGAATCGCACCAATACCACACATCAGATGCCAGATTGGGGTGGAGGTTGTTGGTGCATATGAAGACAGTGCCCCCTGCAGGCTTTATTGCACGGGCACACAATCTAATTGTGGAAGCCTTTTTGCCGATTCCAATTATAACACACTGGTAAAATGGCACATCGGGCTATTTAATGTGCTTGTGAAACAACCTGATAATTACTCACCACTGCATAATTACCAGGCATCCCATTTTATTACCCAGCTCCGCTGCTTCCTGGGATTGATTGGGATGGGCGACACTGAAACAAGGAGAGACTCTGAGTCGTCGGAATTCAGTTCGAGTCTTCCGAAATAGACACTCTTCACTCGACCGCACTGAACGCAGACTGAAGGCATCCCATAATAGCGGGCTGGTTGCTGGCTGCCGGGTGAAGTGAAGGTCGGCACTGAGCCAGGATGTTGGGAGGATGGGAATGATTATACGTATGTGTATGAAGAGGCTGGGAATGATGTTGGGTTGTCTCTCTCTCACGGCCTCGCTTGCATCCCTTACATTTCTTTTATTTTTAATGACTTATTGAAGCCATGGAAGCCTGGATGCTCGTGTGGGAAAGATCCAAAAGAAAATCGTGACTGCGAGTTGGACTTGAGGAACCCGAACCATGTTGACTTTTCTGTGCAGACACGCATTTATATATTCTTTAATTGTTAATCAGTTTCTTTTCACATTTTTTTTTTCACAAAAACAATAAAAATGTGTTTTCTTCTTTTTAATCGTTTTTTTCTAATATTTACTAAAATTTGACTGTTAAAGAAGTACGTAATTGAAGTATTAAATAACTTGTAGAATTATTATTTTATTTAAATGCATAAACATGTATGTATATGTGTGTATTAATCTGTCATTTGGTGGCTGTGGGCATCTTAAAAAGTCTCTTGTCTTGCATTTGTAATGCTTTTAAAAACTTGAAGGTCACTTGAAGTCTGTCTTTGCACATTAATTATTTATTTGCACGTGACTGTGGTGTGGTTCATGTTCACCTTATTCAACCGCCCTTATTCTGTAACTCTTCCTTCTGTTCCTGAATATGGGGAATTTAGTGTTCTCCCCATAAATAAAGCAGTTTCATTCATTAATTTTCATTAATGAAATGGAAAACTATTTCATTAATTTTATTAAGCGCAATGAATGATTTATTTAGGTGCACATTTATTTGACTTTACACCTGTCCGTTTGAGTCGTGCATTAGGTTACCGACTGGATGTGATGTGGGATAGTAAAGCACCTGTTTTTGGATTTCAGTGGTGTCCCTGTAAAAGATGTTTCAGACGACGTACTTTTCATTTAGACAGTGTGTTTTTGTGTTGATGTAAAGCTCAATTGTTTCAACAAAGAAAGTTTAGATAAAAAAAGTTTAGATACATTTTTTTACAGACTTTTAATATTTGACTTTTACTTCTTGGGCTGATTTCTGTATTTGTTCCATTTTCATATGTCATTCGAAGCGGTGGGAGAGGAGGTCTGGCTTTAAACAGACTTTGTGGTTCACGCATCATGTTACATGTAGATTCCGGGAAAATTAAACTGTTCCACATACGTGAATCAGGGAAACAGGAATTTCACGTGGTCATGTGTTAATATTGTGTTGCTGACATGGATCACAGACTCACTGAATTCAAACAAGCTTAGCTTTAAAAAGTGAATACACAGTCTTTATGCACAGAATTGTTTTTTTTTTTTTCATTTAATCTTTCAGCATTCTTTCAAAAAATTAATTAATTAAGTAGCTCTCGCATTACATGTTGCTTGAAAATCAACGCTTATATCCGACTTGTAAATTAGCATTGCTAATCTTAAAAGTATATTCGTATTTTTTCACTAAATTTACTATTAAATGCCGCAACACACATTATAATTGTATACCTGTATATATGTACAAAAGAAAAAAGAAATAGAATGTTTTCTGAATAGGAAAATACTTTTTTTTGTATGTTTGTGGTATTCAATGAATTACTGTTTGTTCTTTTAACATGGTTATCGTTTTAGAAGATTTGAAAAATCAGAAACACAATTTTAAGGCCATTCTTTTCTGTCATTTTTGAAAACTCAAAAGCCGCAATTGTCGTTCTTCATGTTTTGCATTCATCAACACTTTCTTATGGCTTCATTTATGTGCCTTTTGATTTTCATTTCAGTTAGAATTTTTCCCTTTAAGCTGAACAAATTCATCTTCGTAATTGCCACATTTGTCTTGAAGAATCGCAGACCTTGGTCTTTTCCTCACGATTGCCTTTGTGTTTAGAAATTTAAGCCATCTGACCATGACACAAATCAGCAGTTCATACAGAGGCGTCTTTTATTAAAAGTAATGGGCATAAGGAGATTTGACACAGTGATTATGTTTCTGTTGGTGTCACTGGGATCAAATGACCCCACTGGTGCCGGCATTTTCCAAGCAGTTCTTCACGAGCTGTCAGCCCAACACGCTCTTGCCAGAATCTAATCGGCTCAGATCCAGAACAGTTACCAGGTCGAAGCTGAAACCTGCAGAGAGTTGCCTGCACGCGGGAGCAAAACTCCAGCAAGACTTACAGGCTTTTTTAAACCCCAGGGGTTTAAAGCAACATTCAAAACAGCGTGTTAAGCAAAATTCTGTTTCTCAAATCTAGCTTCTCTCAAGCACAAAACCAACAAGACTGAACCACACACTCAGCCTATTGAGAAGACCCGACATGGCAAACCTTTGCCAAAACTGTCAAGGTCGACGTATATTTTGAAGCACGCCATTGTTCTGGCTAAATAAACAGGTATCGCCTGAGACCATCTGCAGCACTTTTTATTTCTTCTTTCTTCACTTTGCTCACACTAATTTAGTGGCGGTAGAAACGCAAAAAGAGCAGGAAAAGGGAACTACACACGCTCACCGATATTCAAATCTTGCTTTTGTCATTGAGGCTTTGCGGATCATTGGGTTTTTCCTCTAAATGAGAAATGTTTCTTGCTTTTCTGAGTCCGCACTCGTGTTAAGCACTTTAAACATCTACTTACTTCAGGTGAAGCTATGAGCTAGAATCCTTTGTGTGGTTTTATTATTTTGTTTGTAGTCATGGTGCGTTTTCATTCGTGGAATGGAAGGTGAGTGATGGAAAGTCTGTCGAGTGAGGGATTTGACAGACATCTTTATGATTTATGAAAAGCTTTGGAGATTGCACCAACATACATTTCAAGGGATTGTGTTTAGTTTTCTGCTCCTTTATACACTCACCCTCTATTTACACTAATGTTTAGTCCAGGTTAATGTGTCCCCAGATGTGTGTGTGTGTGTGTGTGTGTGTGTGTGTGTGTGTGTGTGTGTGTGTGTGTCGCATGACTGCTTTCTTCAGTAAGGAGCTTTTTAAGGTAGCAGCTCTAAAAATCATGGTTTTCTGAGTTCAAACTCCAGTCGGTCACTGAGCATGTGTAGCCAGACACTGCTGTTAGATCTTCACGCAGACTGAAGGCTTCAAGAAGTTCACCAAACAGCAGTAAACAAAGAATGACAGGGGGGGAAAAGATACAGGCTATAAAAAGCATTTTCCAAGAGAAAAGATGGCAGAAGATTCTGGGTGGAAGTCTTCCTAAATCTCTGTACTAGAATGTTCAGAATTTGAAAAAGTTTTAATTTTTAGATTTATAGATTTAGGAATCTTATTTCGCCTACACATAGTAACAACTTCAAGCATTCCATGAGCATTGAACTCACAACTGTAGCAGTCAATCCGATTAAGCAGAAACCTAGATTAAAAGCATTCAAATTGAATCAAATTGCTAATTTAGGAATAGTCTGACAATCTAATGTTATATCTATCTCCAGATTAACTCCAGCTGTTTAACTTAACTAGACATTTTTATCTCTCATGCCACCTAAATATCTAAAATTAGCAAAGTGAGTTGCTGCTTTGTTCTGCTCATTATTTGTAGTACTGTTCATAAGTGATTTGAATATTGCTTGAATACGGTTTTTGAGGGTGTGTCCAGTAGCTGCACAATTACATAATAAATAACCTAAATAATTACCTAAAGTTAAGTTTTAAGCAAGGCCTACCATGCTGTTTTATGACGGCTGGGTGAACTCGGACAAACATGACGGTTGGAGCAGCGGCTTTTATGAATCACGCTTCATCTGTATTTAGGAATGCTGTGCCATTCTTTGCAGGGTTTTAATATGCAGTGCTATTGCGACAGGCTGAGGAAGGATGGTCTGTTTCTCTTTAACACGTTTTCTCATTCAGCTTCTTCTCCTCTCTCCCACAACCCCACAGATGTCCAGAATCCGAGCGGAGTGAAACGCAGATGGCTACTAGAGGAGTGGATTGATGCGGGCTCGGGAGAGGGGCAGCCGTCTTTGCTTGTCGCTGTTGATTATGATTCGTGTGCGTGTTGCAGAAATGTTGCAGAGATGCTGACCTCACCCTGTCCCACGAGCAGATGTAGCGCTGTTGGCAAATCGTTTCTCTACTTCACCTCTTCTTTATCATTCCCACTTCATCTTTACTGTGCTATTTCCCCCCACTTTTAGTTTTATACGAGCTGGTTTCTATGCTCTCTGGGAGACTGACACATTTGGCAGACGCTTCGTCTCGAGCCACTTGTATTTTCACAACGTCTAGTCCAGCGCTTTTGAAACCATGTGTCTCTTGGCTGTGTCTAACCTGAACTGCCATAACTGGGTTTTGATGGGTTTCTCTACTGGTGCTAGTGGACACACGTGTTCTACTGGGACGCTAATAACATGTGTTATTTTTTGTATATATTGTGTGTGGTCACATTGTGGTGAATTGCTAAAAATATTTGTGCAAATAGCACAGGCGCACCCGTATTTGCTAAGGCTTTTAGTGACTGTGTTGAGAGACGCATTCATTTTGGGAGTTTCTACATGTGCTGTCGTGTTTTTTTTTTTTTTGTAAAAAAAAAACCTTGATATAGCCTGTGTTTGCCAGTGTAGCGCCAAACACTACAGGTACTACTATTTATTTCATACAATATTCAAGGACAGTTCGTTTGCCACTTAAAACAGGAAACGTTTGCCCTGCCTGCCCTGATCTTTATCTCACATAAATTATTTAATGGTTCTGCAGATTCAAACAGAGTCTTTTTATTCAGTGAATTCTCGTATTTAAGGTTACACTCTCTATTGACTCTAAATACATGTCATGTCAATCCAGTAATGTTCCATATTTACATATAGCGCTTTTCTTAGTCCCAGACCAACACCAAGTTGCTATGCGGAATTAAGAAAAAAAAAGTCTTTAAAGAAGACGTGTGGCACAAAAGTGCCTGTTGTTCATCTGTGTTAAAAAATTTGAAAAAAAAAAAGAGTCAGTCCAAAAATAAAAATGGCCATTGTTCATCGGTGTTCAGACAATTGGCTAAGGGCTATGATATAGGATTCTTGTTCCGCAGTTAAATTGTTCTTTCTTTCTTTGCTTTCAGAAATGCTAGAATCCAGTAATCTATTGACTTTCACTGGTTTGGCAAACAGTTCAAGTTACGACACTTTCCTCATGGACGAGGAGAGGGGCAGATTACTGGTTGGTGCAGAGGACCACGTCTTCTCTTTTGACCTGGTCAACATCAAGAGAGATGTCAGACAGGTGACTCACACACACACACACACAAACACACACACACACAGACACACCTACACACACACACGTACTTATATATACATATATATCAATGTGGGTCTCACCATTGAGGTTATACGAATCCCCCAACCTAACTTTAGCCTTCAGATAATTCTTCTTCTCCACCCTTCAAATAACTTGAAATTAACTTTTAACAGGCCCTCAAAGATAAATACAGTAGATACCGTTTATTTTCTCTTTTCTTCTGTCCCGTTTTAATCAGCAAAGTTGCTGCCGTGTTAAAATGCAGGTTAGGAAAGGATCTATAGAGTGGATGCGTTCATAGAGCGGATGTGAGGCATCCCATTCACCAATTTGTTACTGAACTCCCTTTGTTTCTGACTCCTTGATTGTATCTGAACCATATCATTTTCCCTGGGTTCCAGTTTATTTTTTTTATGTTTTGCGTGTAGACCCGTTGCTTTTTACTATCTTGGACCTTTGAAAGCAGCATTTTGTATTGGACTTATAATAATGCCAGGAAAACTGTTTTGTATGTTGTGTAGAAATAATTCAGCTTCTTGCACACAAGTCATATGTGCAAGACTCATACTGCTAGGAGAAGACAGGCGTCGGTTATGTTCTCTGTCATCCTGGTTGTCACAGATGGAGGTGGCAGAAGGACGGCAGGCAGCCGTCGTTGATTATTTTACAGCCAGGATTCATGGAGAGAGGCTTAGTCAGTCATTTGCAGTTCATTGTGTTCGCTCCGCACACATTCTCACGCGTTTTCTATTCTTCGTATTATAGATTGCCTGGCCCGCCACACCTTCAAAACGCGACGAGTGCAAGTGGGCCGGAAAAGACCTGGGGGTAAGTGCAGGACACACCGACCTCAACTATATCAAACTGCAGTGCTTGTTTTGGCAAAACCATATTACAGTTTGTTCAGAAATGAGGACAAGATGGATAACTTTGCCAATCAACACATGATCCGAAGACAAGATTTGTTATTTCTTTAAGTCTCACAAGCTTTAATGAACTCGAAGCTTTGGAACCAGAGCCGATAGTGATGCACACACGTGTTGGTTTTGTGATATTTTATACCCAGAATGCTGAGTTTGGATCATGCGACCCCGGGCTCTTTTATACAACAGAAATTGTTTATTCATCAACCCAGCTTTCAGTGCTGTTGTAAGGGAGTGCCCTTAGGATTCATGGATTCATGCCTAAGGATTCATGCCCTTAAATCTGATATCACCATCAGATGTAAACAGTCCCGTGCTTACTGAACAAACCCACAGCATTACACCACAGCTTTGGGGTGTAACGTTATTTATTGAATTATTAAAAGCTTCTTTCATGTTAGTGAGAATGTTTGAGTTGGGTATTATCATCACATTTCTCATAAATCTCTTTATTCTCGGATTTGGCCGGTCAAGGCAAAAACAGACTCAGATTGACAGATGGTAAAAATAAATTGAGTTTCTCTCAGCAGTTCCTTAGCTAACAACAGAGAAAGAGAATATAACGGTAATATTAAAAATGTTAAAATTATCATTTTATTTAAGTCACATTTGTACCTCATTTTGAAGCAACCAAACAACTGGTATTGATCACAATTTTTTTTCATTACCTAAAGCAGAATAATTTATTTGAACGTGTAGAAATTGCACTTAATGTATGAAAATACATTAATGTATAAGCAAATCTTGTATAAGTTTACTTTGAATATACAGCACATACTTTAATACAATCCAGATCAGATTTACACAAATTAACCTGCAAATTAACAATCTTTTTATTTAAAAAAACTTGTTTTTCTATGTATAACTTAATAAAAGGTTAGTTTGCTATTCTAACTGCATAATAATAAGTAAATTATCATGCATTCAATATTAAATTCTCTAAAACTCCTGCCTAGTCTAATATATCACAGGTTTTCTCAGTCAAATGAAAACACAATAACAACTCTGCTTCATACAGTTTTGCCCCTTCAGATGAAAATGTGTGAACACTGAACACACACACACACACACACACACACACAAACACACACACACACACACACACTACACACATATATGTACGTATATACATATATATATATATGTTTTTGTTGTTGTTTTTTATTTATACTATTTTTTTTTACTATTTTTAAATAATTTTTTTTCTTTTCTTTTTTCTTATTCTTTTTTTTCCCACAGTATTGCACATTTAAACAATGTAACCGAAACAACACAACTTTGAGACAACTGAAGTTTCGCAGCCATCCACACACTTGTTTTTTCTCAGAAAAGACACAAATTCTAATGGTCAATGCCACAACATGGTTAGGAGAAACTTTCACACAGAATAGCGAAGTCAATGAATGCAAGCTGCAGGAAGTTCTTATCTCTACTGAAAGAACAACCAATCTGGATGTGATGGATGGAAACAGACTAGTTTGAACTGTTTTATCCAATGCACGGCCGCAGAACAAGTGACTTTTTGTGGTGGATGGCAACACCCTTTCCTGTCTTCTTAAATGACATTTTGTGTTCTCTTACCGGTCCAAACTCTGCGTGTTTGCACAGATGGACCTGCTTTATTTTCTTAGTATCTCTGGAAAGGTGCGTGTGAGCCGAAGCGCAAATGTGCGTTTGAGTTCCCCATTGTGTGAGAGCAAGTGTGTTTGTGCGTACAGTGTGTTTGCAATTTGTCGGTTTATTATTGTTGAACGCGCTTCTCACATATCTTGCAAATGAATGGGAGTTAAAGTGCATTCATTCACATTAAGTAGTTCACTCACTCATCGGCTCACTTAAGCGGCCTTGTAGCCGGGACATGTGCTATACGTTTAGCTTTCATCAAAAGCAGACGCACTTTCAGCACTAATGAGTGCGGCTGACAGAATATTGTGACGGATAAAACAGGTGGGACTGTCGTCAGTGGTCTCGTGAAAGCTCTGAGGCGTTTTAATGACAATCGTACCGCAACTATCTAGCGATTCTGAACGAGATGTTCACTCTGACCGAGAGTCTTCAAACTTGCTGTCAAAATTATCGTTCAAACGTGCTGTCAAAATAATATTTTATAATTATAGAAGAGTGCAAGAGAGAATTTCTTTATTCATGAACACACACTTTGTCATATTAGGTGTGTTCTAGTTCAAAGAATTTCAAAACTAAATATTTGTAATGTGATTGTAACGTAAATAAAGTAAACGCTTTGGTCCTAACACGGAACAGGTTACACAACACATTTACAGACGTCTAGATATATGTCTTGATATTAATATACAATAAAAAAAAATTACTTTTTTAATTTTAATGTTAATTTAACTTAAAAATCAGTGTGAAATCTGATAATTCATAGTTAATCCAAATAATTCATTGTGCATCGTGCCATACATTATAACACAACACTTTACTTTATTTTATAGTCATTTAGCCTGATGCTGTTTTCCAAAGTGACTTACATTTCATTACAGTTTTTACAATTCAACAAATTCCTGCTTTCTCTGGGAATCGCACACATGACCCTCTGTACTGACTGAGCTACTGGGAAAACACCAGTGTTATATAATTAGGTCATAGAAATAGATTATAAAATAGATTATAGATCTATAATAAAATAATAGTTTTTTTGTTCATATTTTTAACATTACCAAACTGTTTAAGTAATGTGCCAATTATGTGTAATTGTCTGAATGTAACCGTATAATTCAAACTGATTGACAATGTGCATTATTCGTTTGTTTTTTTTTTTAGAAAGAATGTTCAAACTTTGTCCGTGTGCTTCAGTCATACAACCAGACACACGTTTACATCTGTGGTACAGGAGCCTTCCACCCAATCTGTGCTTATCTGGAGATGGGCAAACGGGCAGAGGTAGAGCATCTTTTGATTAAATAAATTTTAAATGTATATTGGTGTGTTTGTGTGTATTTGTTTATAAATTATACACGTGTGTATTCATCAAAGCATTTGAAAGGCAAATTGAGAATTACTGTGTTTCTCGCTACATTTGCTCTGATAAAAATGTCAGATCGTTGAAGTAGAAAATGAGAGCGTCAAAATGCAGCGGCAGAAAATGACTTGCCTTTTCATTGGAAGGGAAGCATCAGTGATTTTTCTAGATGTAATTCTTGCAATAATTGAATTAATTAAGTACTGCTTGTTCTGAAGCCAGAAACAGCATTTGGTTGTCAGGAGATTAGAAAGACGAATGTAAAAGTGCATATTAATGCATGTAAGTTCATTAAAAGCTAGTATTTACATATCCTCCAGTTACTCAATATTTCTCATTTAATTTAATTAATTTTGTATCCTGCCTTCAGGACAATATTTTCAGACTGGATGTCACCCACTCTGAGAACGGACGTGGGAAAAGTCCATATGATCCAAAGATGCAGTCTTCATCTCTCTTGCTTGGTAAGTGAGATATAGATCAGCTAACGTTAGCTTTATTTTCCCCTCATTGACCATGTTGTGCTGTCCTGGCAGATGGAGAATTGTATTCTGGAACATCAGCTGACTTTATGGGGCGAGACTTTGCCATTTTCCGAACGCTTGGGTCCTTCCATCCAATCAGAACTGAGCAGCATGATTCCAGGTGGCTGAACGGTAAGTCGTCCGATTGGAATACATTTTATTATTATTTGGACATAATATATCAGACTCAATTGTTTTTGTAGTTCGTTTTTGGCACCATTAAAACGTGTTTTTATCTTTTCGTGATTCACTCTCCGCATTTAAGTTCTTTTCATAGTCGCCTGCTGAATCCATCACACGTCTCCCAAAGAAAACGTGTGAAGCACATGTAAATTTATGGCTCTTCTTTAGCCCATGTTTCTTTTGTCAGTAAACTGATTTCATTTCCAGAGAAAGAGCCTCTTTGTGCATGTCTGCAGTAGAGATTAGGCTGGCTGGGGTGTTGAGTGTTTCCTCCAACATCCCGCCTGAATTTTTGTGGATTTATGGAACACAAAAGGTCAATATCAAGATAGGAGATTCGGTCAGTGTTTTCCCATGAAGTTAATCCCCTCTCAGCTGTTCTTGTGAGTAGCTCTCATTTCCTCACAGAGACCTGCCCGGGGTCAACAGCAGCGCCATCAATACTCCTCCAGAATTGAGAGGAAACTTACTTTTGAAATCGATCGTCTCACCTTAATCCTCTCAGTCTGTTACCAGCAATACATCAGTAGTTTCTTCCATCCTTTCCCTTTGAAAGCTGGCTTTCACAAAGAGTTGCTGTCATTTGGAGGATTAGTCAGATGGATATTCTATCATGCTCTCATCAATAGAGGAACGGGCCTCTTGCGATATTTAGATAATGTGGCCTGTGGCTGTTGATGGTTATTCTTCTGACACTACAAAGAGCCTCAGTCTCTACAGAGCTGAGCAAACACTCAGTCAGGGAAACCTTCGTGGAGGCAGATTGAGGTAAATTGTTTCTAAGTTAGTGTATTGAATGACAAATCTATTCTTAAGAAAATCACTGCCATCTCCACGGAGCTTTTGGCCAATGTTCGTTGCGGCTGTTCGTTCCGCTGTTTAAGCTTGGTGTTTTGTTGGGTCGATTGAGCTGTAATGCAGCACTGCATGCGTTCGTGTGCCGTCCATGTGGGTGGGAAGCGTGTTTTATTTCCGAGTCTTGACTTTTGACTCATAATCAGAGGTATAAAGAGATCCTGAAAATCATACTTGAGTATAAGTACAGATACCTTACTGTAAAAATTACTCTTTATTTACGAGGTTTTTTTTCTTTATACAGATAACAAATGTAATGCCTCACTGTTTCAAAATGGCAGAACAATATTAATTAAAAAATGAATTTTTCTTAAAAAGCCCCCAGTACCTTCAGCATCCTGCCATAAAGTCGCATAAAGTAACACATTTTTAAAGTAACATAAACCACTGTCCACAATTAAGATTTTTCTTTTTTCTGGAAATAAAGAAACCTCACCGCTGATTGATTTTGTTCCTTTCAGACCCGAGGTTTTTGGGAATCCATCTGATTCCTGAGAGCGACAATCCTGAAGATGACAAGATCTTCTTGTTCTTCAAAGAAAACGCCATGGATGGTGAGCATACAGGGAAAGCCACGATCTCCCGGATTGGACAACTGTGTAAGGTATCTCATCACACAGACAGAAAATTGCAATGTAAATTTGGTGCTTTTAAGAGCAAGTTTCAAATCTGTTTGTTCTATCTTCAGAATGACATGGGTGGACACAGAAGTCTTGTGAATAAATGGACGACCTTTTTAAAAGCGAAGCTGACTTGCTCGGTCCCCGGCCTCAATGGGATAGACACATATTTTGATGAGCTGCGTAAGTGACATTTGTCAATATTAATAGAATATATGAATATATAAATATTATAAATACAAACCATTTTGAAACGAATGCGCCATTAAAAATCCCATTTTTTTGTGCTTTCAGAGGACGTATTCCTAATGACTGCTAAAGACCCAAAGAATCCAGTCATCTATGCGGTTTTTACCACTTCCAGGTGAAATAGACTTAAACTTTATGCTGTTCTTTTCCCATTTTCCAAAACCTTCTCTGCTGAAGGGCTTCCTGCCATTCCCCAAGACTTCCTGTCAGGAACTGTCATCAGTTTCTTCCTCACTTTATTCCTTTGATCAAGTCCTTCTCCTGCCATTCAATCTCCCTTTTCCCTGCTGTCTCTTCAATCAAGCGTCTTAGTTTCCGGAAGTTCTTCTATTATACACTTTTTTGTGTCTACATTTCCCTTTTGTCGTTAACTCCATTTGATGACTTATTGCCAGCTCCTTTTCAGTCCCTATTTACGTTTTCCTTCCTTCCCTGACGTTTCCGTGGATGCAATGTGTTTTGTCCATTAGAAGCTTTACACTCTAGTAATCGGTTTACACTCAGACGTGGTCTTGAACATTATGGTTGGGTTTTTCTTCCTGATCCTGGTTTCTCCCTCTTACCTGCTTCTCCATTCAGCTTTGAGGAAATATGATTAAGGGGGTAACACAACACTCCCTAGACAGACACCTAGTTCTCCAACCTGCTGGTGAGACGGGGAAGGCGTCTGGAAAAGCAGATAAAGTATTTTCAGATGAGGGGAAGACTTTCAGATGATGGATGAGCTCTCACTGTGTCCGTGTGCAGAGGTGTATGCACGTGTAAACATGAGACGCACAAGAGGACAAACATATCATAATTAATCACTGTCAGACAGCGCGAGAGACAAAAGCTCCGGTCAGCCGAATCGAACACGTCCAGTTTGTGCGTTCCCACCTCACTGATTCCCTAATGTATGCAGGAAGCACAAGCACTCGAAAATTCAATTACGGCTTTAAGGAATTAGACGGCATTAATTGCTTTTCTAAGTGCCCCGTTTTTGAGATGAATAGAGTGCATTCTGTGGACTTGCTTTTAATATTGCGTTCTAATGAGGCTTGAACATTGCAGTGATGGATCTGCATCTTTCTGTGTGTTTGTGCATAATCAGCATCTGTGTGTGTGCAGGAGCATGTATGTCTGAGTGCATTTTGATGTCTGGGTTCGTGATTGAGCAACAAGGAATTGGTTTATTCATGTGGCCTGTGGTTAATTGATTTTCTGGCTAATTAACATTTTACAAATGCTTTGCACCTCTCCCGTAATAGAAATGCTAATTATTCTCCAGCGTAAGCGAGTGAAAAAAGCATTTAAAACGTAACTCCTTTTTTTTGACATCTTATCCAATTTTGCTGCTGTAGTTAAAAAAAAACACTAACGTTTTCAATAGAGATTCTCCGTCCCCCAGAAGGAATTGTCTTAATGAAATATCCATAGTTAACGGTAAAGAGGAAACTGATCATCTGAAGTTCAACGCACTACGTTAAACATCTACTTTTATAAGATTTTTTGCCACTCTTTGAACTCCAAGAATCTAAGCATCTAACTTCTTCACATCTATTGGTATTGTGGGTAGTGTAGTGTGGATTATTTCTTGTTGCGACTTCGGATCTGGACATTGTAGCAGCATCTCATTCAGAAAAAATCACAAAAAAAAACGCTCATCATAGGTCCTTTATTGTGTTAAGTGATTAATAAAAAATGTAATTTTGTTAAAACAATCCACACAATTGCAAATTTTAACACTGATTCATTCTTTTCAGTAATATTTTCCGAGGATCAGCTATCTGCATGTATAGCATGGCAGACATCCGAAGGGTATTTCTAGGTCCATATGCCCATAGGGACGGGCCAAACTACCAGTGGGTTCCCTTCCAGGGCCGAGTGCCATACCCCCGTCCTGGCACGGTGAGTACTGGCCAGTTTATGCGGCATTAGCCAAATTACTTGATTCTTCTGACAAACTACAGCTTCATATCAGTGCACCGGAAAATCTTCATGGCAAAAATCCATTGCATGAAAGCTCCATTATGCAAATAAGTGAACTGTAATTTGATAGCAGGGCTTTACAGGATTACCATAAATCCCACACTGAATTTTGAACTTCCATAGTGTCCCAGCAAAACGTTCGGTGGCTTCGACTCCACCAAAGACCTGCCAGATGATGTGATCACATTTGCACGCCTGCACCCGGCCATGTATAACCCAGTGCAGCCCATGGGTGGGAAGCCCATTGTAGTGCGCACAAACGTGGAGTACCAGTTCTCCCAGCTTGTGGTGGACCGCGTGGAGGCTGAAGATGGCCAGTATGATGTCATGTTCATCGGAACAGGTCAGAGAAGCCACCAACAATTCAGACCGTATAGGAAAAGACGCATGTGTGCCGCTCATTCTGTCCATTCTTATTCTGTGAATTCTAACAATTCCCGTCCAATCAGATTTGGGAACCGTGCTGAAGGTTGTGACCATTCCCAGGGAAAGCTGGCATGATTTGGAGGAAGTGGTCTTGGAAGAGATGACGGTTTTCAGGGTATGTTCATTATCCACCAAGCTGTAATTTTCACGTTGCTTATAGAAATATGTCATCAAACCAATATCATTGAGCGCCAATGAATTTGCTCCATTTCCTCTTCTAGGAGCCAACACCTATTACGGCCATGGAGCTTTCTACTAAACAAGTACGTCCGCCTGTCGTAACTCTCTGCCATTCATTAGCCGTTAGCTTACTCGAGTGTTCATCTGTCAACAGCAACAGCTGTATCTGGGCTCCGATTTAGGCATTTCCCAGATGCCCTTGCACCGCTGTGAGGTCTACGGCAAGGCCTGTGCTGAATGCTGCCTTGCGAGAGATCCATATTGTGCCTGGGATGGGACGGAATGCTCCAGATATTTTCCCACCGCTAAGAGGTGAATACACACAAAGCTGCGTATTTGTGCTTCTGTTCGCTTG
Source organism: Paedocypris micromegethes (assembly GCA_028031935.1). Taxonomy (NCBI): domain Eukaryota; kingdom Metazoa; phylum Chordata; class Actinopteri; order Cypriniformes; genus Paedocypris; species Paedocypris micromegethes. The sequence goes on from CM051496.1 coordinate 9,773,168, forward strand.
GATCTAAAGATTTAAGCTACTTTTAAACACCCTAACCTTGTTCGCAAAATGCCATGCACCCACTAATATACACCGTTGGATTAGAAAAAGCCAGCCGCAGCACCGGCACACCCTCGTGGTCCAACGCTTTCCAATGTCCCACGCCACTCTAAATATTTTCACTCTGCCTACAATGTGAAACAGACGTCTTACCACACTCCCGCACGTGCCGGAGACGGCCAAAGTCAAGGAATGTGTCAGCGTTTGAGTGGACGCCTTAGCAAAACATGTAGATATGAGGAAACACACACTGACTATACGCTGAAAATGTGTAACGAAGAGTTATAACTGAAGTGTACTCTGAAATTAATCGATTAAGGGGCCAGATAGATCACAGGAAATGACAAGGCTTTACAAATTATTATTTTTTTTACTTCCTTAAAGCAGTGTGTTTTTGCACCTGCACACATGACTCCTGCATATGTAGAATGCAAAAATAAATGAACGGTATTAAATGGTGAACTTCTTGTTTTTCTCAGTCTAGCAGCATTTATTTGGTTGTTTAGAAACAGCCTTTTAAACAAATGTACAGAGAAATGTTTTCTGCTGTCTAGGGACATTATTATAAGACCTA
>CM051496.1:9773805-9858892 GCA_028031935.1 Paedocypris micromegethes
TTAACTGAACACTGCAGATTTTTTATTAGACATGTCCACAAAGAACTGAAGTAAGACAACAGTGCCCCCTACTGGCTGATGTTGTACTGTCGAAACAGCTTCAGTCATTTCTTACAAATTGTAGTGACAATTTTAGAAACAAACCCTAGATTAAGATTCTAATTCTTTATTTTGACTTCTTATTAGAGTAATCATTTAGTCCCACAAAACAATCATTTTATTAAAATTATGAATACAATTGTAAAATTGGGTAAAAATCTAACTAATTTACAACTTTGAAACTACTCTATTTCCAACAGAAACCATTATACTTTTATTAGACATTTATTATTATCTTTTGAGAATATTTTTTGTTCCAGTGAAAATGTCTAATAAATAATTCAAATAATTTCACAGGCGGACAAGACGTCAAGACATCAGAAATGGAGATCCTCTCTCTCAGTGCTCTGATTTGCAGCATAACGGTAAGAACACACAAATCTAAGCGCAATTTAAATTATCTTCCTGTCTTCCCTTGCACAACACGGTTTGTGTTCAGTAAATTGATATTCATTATCAACCATAATGGGTAGATAACAGTGTCCCTGATCATAAACACTGTTCTTTATGTGTGTGCAGATGATCTGGAGGGCTACAGCAGTGTGGAGGAGAGAAGTGTGTTTGGGGTGGAGAACAGCAGCATGTTTCTGGAGTGTAGCCCAAAATCTCAGAGAGCACTCGTCTACTGGCAGCTTCAGCGAGCCAACGATGAGCGCAAACAGGAGGTGCATACTCACACAGGAAATTTAAATTTCTCTGGAAGTTTAATAAATACATTATTATGCTCCAAATAACTGTTTTTAGATGTGACAATCATCTAATTTGCAGTATCTATCTATCTATCTATCTATCTATCTGTCTGTCTGTCTGTCTGTCTGTCTGCTGCCTGCCTGCCTGCCTGCCTGTCTGTCTGTCTGTCTGTCTGTCTATCTATCTATCTCTCTGTCTGTCTGTCTTTCTGTCTGTCTGTCTATCTATTTATCTAATCTGTGTGTCTGTCTATCTAAATTTGATGCTCAACTTCAAATTAGTCAGTGAAGCTTGGGTTATGTAAAGAACAAACAAACACCATCATTTTGAATTAAACTAGAATTTTATTGGCATAAAATAAAACTGTTACGATTTTAAAAAATAAACCGATGGTGCGGTAATGGTGGAAACGTTTAAAAAATGACGCAAACAGCTTTACTCAACAAAACCAAATGTGTTAGTAGTAGCTAAGTAAATTTATGAATTAGATAAAAAAGTTATTACAAACCTGTAGAGTAACGGGATGTGACATCATGACCTAACACACACGCACACCAGCTGTGTTTGTCTTTCAGATATGATCAGGCAGAAAATAGTGCTAAAGTAACACCTCACTCCAGACGGTCTTTTGTTAACTTCATGCGATCAGATTTCAGCCTTCCTGCTGTCAGGAAGTTGATCCTTCTAGCCCAAACGTAACCTCAGCAATTACACCTGAATCTAGAACTATATTTCTGTCAGAAAACCAAACTTGAGTGAAAGTCAAATAACTTACTGCAAAAAATACTCCATTACAAATTACAAGTCACAAGCTCCAGTTGTAAAGTATCCAATTTTTAGCATTGTACTGAATTTAGACAAAAAAAAACACAGAAATTAAAACTTTTCATTCATGAGATTTTATTTACTGATGAAATTTTTTATTTTTTTTATTTACTGATGAAATGAAATTCAACCTTAATGTTTCAAAATGGCACAACAAAACAAAGAACAAAAAATCAGTCTCAGTCAAACTCAATTCTGCAAAAAAGGCACAAGCAAAAACAAGTAGTAAACTAATATTCAGAGCGGACTTTGATGTGATTCAGAAGGGGTCAATATTTTTATTCAGCTTCAACAAAATCTGGTTCTCAAAGGTCTTGGAACTTATTATAGCTCTTTTTGACCTAAAAAGGAGGCCAATACTGCTAAACGTTTGCGAGATTTAGCTCTATGAACCACTGATTTCTGTGTTTAGATTTGGTTATGTTGACTCACATCGAATGCTAATCGGTCTAATGCAAAGTTCTATTTTTCCCAGATTAAATTTGATGACAGGATGAGTCTAACCAGCCAGGGCCTCCTGATCCGAAGTCTGAACCAACCGGACTCAGCGGTTTATCACTGCCACGCAGTAGAACACGGGTTCATCCAGCCGCTGCGACGCATTAATCTCCAAGTCATCCCGTCTCAGCGTGTGAGTGAACTACTGCTCCGAGGAAACGACAAGGAGCCGTCCCCCAAACACAAGCTCTGGTACCGGGATTTCATGAGTTTGCTGGAGCACCCAGACCTTCACAGCGTGGATGAGTTCTGTGAGCAGGTTTGGAAGAGAGAGAAGAAGCCAAAGGGGAAGAAACCACCAAAGCCCGGATCCAACCTGGGAACCAAAGCGGGGAAAAACTCACAAACGGCAACTCAGAACTTACAAATGCAGAACCAGAAAACCCAAAACGCACCCAAAGTGCCAAGCAATCCAAACGCTCAAGTTCTGCCAAAGTCCTTGGGCCTGCAAAAAGGTCAGATCCCATTAAGCACGGCAAGCACGGAGAGCCAGAGCGCTAAAGCAGACAGCGGAGTAGTTCCGCAGAGCACACAGAAGGTCCAGAGTGCGCTGGAGAACCAAAGAGCACAACCTAACCAGGCCAAGAGAGGAACACAGACTCCCCAGAGAGGAGCTCCCAACACCTCCAAATGGAAGCAACTTCAGGAGAACAAGAGAGGACGCAACCGCCGGACCCACGAGCAGCAGAGACCTCCTCGCAGTGTGTGAAAGTGGCCAAGGACACAAACACAAAAACTTTCACATCCACACTTCTGAACATCTGCATTCGTCATTCATAGAACAGGCAAAAATGCAGCGTAACTAGAACCAATAGCACATGCAAATCCATGCCATCTTGTTTGAGAACTAACTCCCACCCAAAAAAACTCTAGATGGAGAACTCGGCAACTTTTCGATTGTGATGTTAGAGAAGAGACTTTTCACTAGTTAGTGTTTGTTAGTCAGATGTTCCTTCATCGAAGACGCAGACAGGACGTTCCATTTGCCAAAAACTTTTGCGCTAGTGCCAATGGGCTTTTTGCTGTACACGAAGACTTGCGTTGTTCCCTTCAATGTGGTGGCATATTTCATTGAAAGACATGACACGATGCAGCACACAGCATGGACTCGTTTTCACTTGGGAGCGGATGTGGAACCCAGAGACCAGCTGCTTTTGCGCGTGAAGACTGAACAATTGTACTGTACATAGAACAACACCAAGTCATTGCGGATAGCGGTTAAGGCATGAATTAGTAACAGCTTGTCTAACCTTTGACCCCAAGCAGCGTTTTAATGTTAGAGTAACTTTCCTTCAGGTAATCAAGTGACGGAATAAAGACTGAATACGGGATTCAAATACAATGTGCATGGACTGAATGAATAAGCTCTTCCAAACCAGCAGATGCTCAGAAAGCAAATGATCTCTGGCCCGGATGTGACCCTACTTTTACTATGTTTGGCAAGAGGGAAAATGGTTTTGAGATTGGCTTGGGGATAGACCTCTCGGGATATTTCCAGAATTTCTAGTGTGTTTATAAATTATTATTCCTAATTCATATGGTCGCATTACTTTAGTTTGCTTAATCAGTCTATGTTAGGCTGAATGTTGAGTGACCCTATGTACATATATACGTACAACCGAATACCACTTGATTATTTATTGTTGACTATTGTTTATTGTTCAAAAGGTTGCATTTATTTTTGATATTTTTAAGTTGTAACTGTAGCTAACAGACTATAAAATACCCATCATCGGACCAATAATTTGTTTTAGTCAGTTTTCACCTTTTCAGCATCTCTTCTGTATAATCTATACGTTTTCTACGTTTCTTTTCTCCACATTTTGATTTTGCATCGTGGATTTGTCTTAATGTTATCTGTGCATTATTGTTCCCCCGAACACTGAGCTATTAATTGTGCAAAATGTGAAACAAACTAACATCTCATCTCTAGTTACTAGCTGTGAATCATCTGAGAAATGTGCGGATAAAATATGAAGAGATGCTGGTGGAGAAAACACTGCATGTGAATTCTGCCCGTGTGCATCTTCTTGTACCGTCGATGTGGCGTGTGAGAGGTCATTTATGTGCCATGCAAGATGCGAACAGGTTGCCATTTGTAAGAATAAACCATCTTGACTTTTTCCATCATTGTAGGTCTTTAAAAACTTGTCGCCAAGTTCAAGTTTTCCCCAAAAACATTAGCCATAGCTGTCATTTCATTGCAATACAGAGGAATGTCTGTGGGATGGCTCTGCTGTTAACGTTCTCTTCGAAAGAAAGTGGATTTGGACCTGACTGGTATACAAGGAGGGAATAAGAAAGCTGTCCTTTATGTAAAATTGGTGTTTCTGGCATGCATTCGGTTGTCTAAAATAAAGATTTCCTCTATAATGTATGTCTGGTACATTCAAGTTGTATATTTATTTCAAGAGTTTGATTTGGATGTGAAACCTATCAAGTCGACTCAACAGCCTCGATTCAACAGTCACTCAACCTTGTCAAATTGAATCTAAGAGAATATATATGAAACATCATGGTAGATCTGCATCCGACTTATACAAACTTCAAGCAGACCAGTCGTAAGTAAGGAGACCCGAGATCTCCAGATATTCCCATGACTGTGGAATATCGACTAGGCCTAGCCAGAACCATGGAAGACTGACATGAGTAGTGGGGAATCCTCACAAGGTAAAATCAGAGACCTACAATCAATCACTAGATTTCAGTGAGAAAACTCATTTTAATTAAAACTTGTTTGAATGCATACATTTAAACACATTTGTCAGGATAACCTATTTTTATGTATAATGGTTTCATTTTAAAGCATGTAAGATCTATGAGTTCTGACCTTCAGATTTTGGTTGGCCAGTATGGTCTAGTGGTAGCACTTGTGTCCCAAAGGTCCTAGGTTCAAATCCCGGACTAATAGGTAGGCCTTGAGCAAGACACTGAACCAAATCTGCTTTCCGGCCACTTCAACATTTGAGTTAAATGCGGAACACAAACTACAACCTGGCCACTTTCCACACACTGTTTGATCCTGTTTGTGTTTGTTGTTCCATAACTTCTATGGACAGTGTTAGTATCAGCCAATTGTAGAGAAAACTGGGTGTTAGGATGTATAGAATTCTCACATGACTCTAATTTTGTTGTAAAGACATCCTAGGTTGGGTCCTAGTACTATTAAATCAAGCAGAATACTATTAAGTGAGTAATTCTGTCATCATGACCTAACAGCGTTCTTTACAGTCATATTTGCCAGATGCTTTTATCCAAAAATATGCTCTGCATTTCTATCATCCAGTGAAGAAACACGCACACACACACACACACACACACACACACACACACACACACTAACTCCCGTTTTAAGAGTAGAATCAGAGAAACGATGAGGTTTCAACATGGAAGGTGAGTCTGATGCAGTAATGGTCAACCTTAAATGGCCCCATTTACTACTGACTCAGTTTCTTACAGGGCAGCTGGGGGTTAATGTCCCGAGTCAAGAGCCAGACCTTCTGGCCCAGATGGAATTGGGTGGTCTCCTGAAAACAAATACTGTATGTGGAAAACCAGTTTGCTCTTGTTTTTGCAATGTACAACTACTACCACTAGATGGCGGATAAACCCACTAATTTTCGAAAAGACATTCAATCTCTGTTTTAAAATAGATTTTTAATAAATGTATATGAGTTACCTTTCAAAAGTACTCTATATATTATCAATCTGCTTATTTTTATAAACGTGTCGTTTGCATCATAAACCTCAATCATTTTTATGAACTTTATGTGTGAGTCACAGGAAAGCAACGGATATAAAGCTGCCTTCAACACATCCATCATCTCCCCATGTCAAGTGCCCTCAGAAAGCAACTGTGTCATCCTGTATCCTGGAGATGTGTGCGCCCGCGTGTCATAAACACTCGTTTGTGAGAGCGCAAAAGCTGTTTGCCTACTCATGAATCAGAGGTCTTCGCATTGTCTGACTCACACTAAGCACATCACAGACCTGAGGATTCTGGGTAGGAAGGAGATTCAGGTCAGAGCCACAGTCTATATGTGAGAGAATTTATGTTTTTTTTTTTTTTTAAGAATTATGCAACATGTGTCAGAGGGGCGTCTAAAACACCCCTTCATTACTTCCCTCAGGTGGACAAGAGTGCAGGGTATCTATGGAAACACCGCATCCCAGGGGGGTGTTCCCTAGCGGGCTGATCATCACTGAGGGCTCAGACAGCAGACGTCAAGTGATCCTGACAAGGTACATCCTAATTTTTACTATGTAGTAAAAAAAAAACACTGGTTCAGAGTGGCACATTTATATTTAGCATCACAGCACAAGTGAAGTCAGCAGTCCATCACCCGGCTCAACCCCTCAGCCCCTAATCTCAGGCTCATTATGGAGTTAAAATGAGAACAGTACACTTCACCACACCTAATGGATTTCTCTCTCATCCTTCCTTTCATTTTACCCCTAGTGTTTTCTTCCTTATCTTTCCAATTGGGATCATATTTCCATTTTCATTTTGTTCTTTTTTTTTTTTGCTTATTTTGTAATTGATATGAATCATCCTACAATTGTTGTTTTTTTTTTTTTGCACAATTTTCCGTTGCAGTGTTCATTCTTGTCACCGTCCGTTTACACTTATTGTACCATTTGCACTCTCTATGTGCAGTATGTCCAGTATGTATGGGAGAGTTGACAATAAAGCTGACTTTGACTTACAGCAATGTCTTATAGTTTGCGATCATTATATACTGTACAAATTGAATGTATTACTTTAAATTTAAACCGCAATGCATAAATAACCCACATATATTATTCTCTCCATACTGGTCACAGACTTGAATATCCTGTAATATAGAAAACGGTGGTAGTAACTTGGAAAAAAAAATGTACAAATGATCATTCAGTATGAAATGGTGAACTTGTTTTTCTCAGTCTAGCAGCATTTATTTGGTTGTTTAGAAACAGCCTTTTAAACAAATGTACTGAGAAATGTTTTCTGCTGTCTAGGGACATTATTATAAGACTTAACTGAACACTGCAGATTTTTTATTAGACATGTCCACAAAGAACTGAAGTAAGACAACAGTGCCCCCTACTGGCTGATGTTGTACTGTCGAAACAGCTTCAGTCATTTCTTACAAATTGTAGTGACAATTTTAGAAACAAACCCTAGATTAAGATTCTAATTCTTTATTTTGACTTCTTATTAGAGTAATCATTTAGTCCCACAAAACAATCATTTTATTAAAATTATGAATACAATTGTAAAATTGGGTAAAAATCTAACTAATTTACAACTTTGAAACTACTCTATTTCCAACAGAAACCATTATACTTTTATTAGACATTTATTATTATCTTTTGAGAATATTTTTTGTTCCAGTGAAAATGTCTAATAAATAATTCAAATAATTTCACAGGCGGACAAGACGTCAAGACATCAGAAATGGAGATCCTCTCTCTCAGTGCTCTGATTTGCAGCATAACGGTAAGAACACACAAATCTAAGCGCAATTTAAATTATCTTCCTGTCTTCCCTTGCACAACACGGTTTGTGTTCAGTAAATTGATATTCATTATCAACCATAATGGGTAGATAACAGTGTCCCTGATCATAAACACTGTTCTTTATGTGTGTGCAGATGATCTGGAGGGCTACAGCAGTGTGGAGGAGAGAAGTGTGTTTGGGGTGGAGAACAGCAGCATGTTTCTGGAGTGTAGCCCAAAATCTCAGAGAGCACTCGTCTACTGGCAGCTTCAGCGAGCCAACGATGAGCGCAAACAGGAGGTGCATACTCACACAGGAAATTTAAATTTCTCTGGAAGTTTAATAAATACATTATTATGCTCCAAATAACTGTTTTTAGATGTGACAATCATCTAATTTGCAGTATCTATCTATCTATCTATCTATCTATCTGTCTGTCTGTCTGTCTGTCTGTCTGTCTGCCTGCCTGCCTGCCTGCCTGTCTGTCTGTCTGTCTGTCTGTCTATCTATCTATCTCTCTGTCTGTCTGTCTTTCTGTCTGTCTGTCTATCTATTTATCTAATCTGTGTGTCTGTCTATCTAAATTTGATGCTCAACTTCAAATTAGTCAGTGAAGCTTGGGTTATGTAAAGAACAAACAAACACCATCATTTTGAATTAAACTAGAATTTTATTGGCATAAAATAAAACTGTTACGATTTTAAAAAATAAACCGATGGTGCGGTAATGGTGGAAACGTTTAAAAAATGACGCAAACAGCTTTACTCAACAAAACCAAATGTGTTAGTAGTAGCTAAGTAAATTTATGAATTAGATAAAAAAGTTATTACAAACCTGTAGAGTAACGGGATGTGACATCATGACCTAACACACACGCACACCAGCTGTGTTTGTCTTTCAGATATGATCAGGCAGAAAATAGTGCTAAAGTAACACCTCACTCCAGACGGTCTTTTGTTAACTTCATGCGATCAGATTTCAGCCTTCCTGCTGTCAGGAAGTTGATCCTTCTAGCCCAAACGTAACCTCAGCAATTACACCTGAATCTAGAACTATATTTCTGTCAGAAAACCAAACTTGAGTGAAAGTCAAATAACTTACTGCAAAAAATACTCCATTACAAATTACAAGTCACAAGCTCCAGTTGTAAAGTATCCAATTTTTAGCATTGTACTGAATTTAGACAAAAAAAACACAGAAATTAAAACTTTTCATTCATGAGATTTTATTTACTGATGAAATTTTTTATTTTTTTTTATTTACTGATGAAATGAAATTCAACCTTAATGTTTCAAAATGGCACAACAAAACAAAGAACAAAAAATCAGTCTCAGTCAAACTCAATTCTGCAAAAAAGGCACAAGCAAAAACAAGTAGTAAACTAATATTCAGAGCGGACTTTGATGTGATTCAGAAGGGGTGAATATTTTTATTCAGCTTCAACAAAATCTGGTTCTCAAAGGTCTTGGAACTTATTATAGCTCTTTTTGACCTAAAAAGGAGGCCAATACTGCTAAACGTTTGCGAGATTTAGCTCTATGAACCACTGATTTCTGTGTTTAGATTTGGTTATGTTGACTCACATCGAATGCTAATCGGTCTAATGCAAAGTTCTATTTTTCCCAGATTAAATTTGATGACAGGATGAGTCTAACCAGCCAGGGCCTCCTGATCCGAAGTCTGAACCAACCGGACTCAGCGGTTTATCACTGCCACGCAGTAGAACACGGGTTCATCCAGCCGCTGCGACGCATTAATCTCCAAGTCATCCCGTCTCAGCGTGTGAGTGAACTACTGCTCCGAGGAAACGACAAGGAGCCGTCCCCCAAACACAAGCTCTGGTACCGGGATTTCATGAGTTTGCTGGAGCACCCAGACCTTCACAGCGTGGATGAGTTCTGTGAGCAGGTTTGGAAGAGAGAGAAGAAGCCAAAGGGGAAGAAACCACCAAAGCCCGGATCCAACCTGGGAACCAAAGCGGGGAAAAACTCACAAACGGCAACTCAGAACTTACAAATGCAGAACCAGAAAACCCAAAACGCACCCAAAGTGCCAAGCAATCCAAACGCTCAAGTTCTGCCAAAGTCCTTGGGCCTGCAAAAAGGTCAGATCCCATTAAGCACGGCAAGCACGGAGAGCCAGAGCGCTAAAGCAGACAGCGGAGTAGTTCCGCAGAGCACACAGAAGGTCCAGAGTGCGCTGGAGAACCAAAGAGCACAACCTAACCAGGCCAAGAGAGGAACACAGACTCCCCAGAGAGGAGCTCCCAACACCTCCAAATGGAAGCAACTTCAGGAGAACAAGAGAGGACGCAACCGCCGGACCCACGAGCAGCAGAGACCTCCTCGCAGTGTGTGAAAGTGGCCAAGGACACAAACACAAAAACTTTCACATCCACACTTCTGAACATCTGCATTCGTCATTCATAGAACAGGCAAAAATGCAGCGTAACTAGAACCAATAGCACATGCAAATCCATGCCATCTTGTTTGAGAACTAACTCCCACCCAAAAAAACTCTAGATGGAGAACTCGGCAACTTTTCGATTGTGATGTTAGAGAAGAGACTTTTCACTAGTTAGTGTTTGTTAGTCAGATGTTCCTTCATCGAAGACGCAGACAGGACGTTCCATTTGCCAAAAACTTTTGCGCTAGTGCCAATGGGCTTTTTGCTGTACACGAAGACTTGCGTTGTTCCCTTCAATGTGGTGGCATATTTCATTGAAAGACATGACACGATGCAGCACACAGCATGGACTCGTTTTCACTTGGGAGCGGATGTGGAACCCAGAGACCAGCTGCTTTTGCGCGTGAAGACTGAACAATTGTACTGTACATAGAACAACACCAAGTCATTGCGGATAGCGGTTAAGGCATGAATTAGTAACAGCTTGTCTAACCTTTGACCCCAAGCAGCGTTTTAATGTTAGAGTAACTTTCCTTCAGGTAATCAAGTGACGGAATAAAGACTGAATACGGGATTCAAATACAATGTGCATGGACTGAATGAATAAGCTCTTCCAAACCAGCAGATGCTCAGAAAGCAAATGATCTCTGGCCCGGATGTGACCCTACTTTTACTATGTTTGGCAAGAGGGAAAATGGTTTTGAGATTGGCTTGGGGATAGACCTCTCGGGATATTTCCAGAATTTCTAGTGTGTTTATAAATTATTATTCCTAATTCATATGGTCGCATTACTTTAGTTTGCTTAATCAGTCTATGTTAGGCTGAATGTTGAGTGACCCTATGTACATATATACGTACAACCGAATACCACTTGATTATTTATTGTTGACTATTGTTTATTGTTCAAAAGGTTGCATTTATTTTTGATATTTTTAAGTTGTAACTGTAGCTAACAGACTATAAAATACCCATCATCGGACCAATAATTTGTTTTAGTCAGTTTTCACCTTTTCAGCATCTCTTCTGTATAATCTATACGTTTTCTACGTTTCTTTTCTCCACATTTTGATTTTGCATCGTGGATTTGTCTTAATGTTATCTGTGCATTATTGTTCCCCCGAACACTGAGCTATTAATTGTGCAAAATGTGAAACAAACTAACATCTCATCTCTAGTTACTAGCTGTGAATCATCTGAGAAATGTGCGGATAAAATATGAAGAGATGCTGGTGGAGAAAACACTGCATGTGAATTCTGCCCGTGTGCATCTTCTTGTACCGTCGATGTGGCGTGTGAGAGGTCATTTATGTGCCATGCAAGATGCGAACAGGTTGCCATTTGTAAGAATAAACCATCTTGACTTTTTCCATCATTGTAGGTCTTTAAAAACTTGTCGCCAAGTTCAAGTTTTCCCCAAAAACATTAGCCATAGCTGTCATTTCATTGCAATACAGAGGAATGTCTGTGGGATGGCTCTGCTGTTAACGTTCTCTTCGAAAGAAAGTGGATTTGGACCTGACTGGTATACAAGGAGGGAATAAGAAAGCTGTCCTTTATGTAAAATTGGTGTTTCTGGCATGCATTCGGTTGTCTAAAATAAAGATTTCCTCTATAATGTATGTCTGGTACATTCAAGTTGTATATTTATTTCAAGAGTTTGATTTGGATGTGAAACCTATCAAGTCGACTCAACAGCCTCGATTCAACAGTCACTCAACCTTGTCAAATTGAATCTAAGAGAATATATATGAAACATCATGGTAGATCTGCATCCGACTTATACAAACTTCAAGCAGACCAGTCGTAAGTAAGGAGACCCGAGATCTCCAGATATTCCCATGACTGTGGAATATCGACTAGGCCTAGCCAGAACCATGGAAGACTGACATGAGTAGTGGGGAATCCTCACAAGGTAAAATCAGAGACCTACAATCAATCACTAGATTTCAGTGAGAAAACTCATTTTAATTAAAACTTGTTTGAATGCATACATTTAAACACATTTGTCAGGATAACCTATTTTTATGTATAATGGTTTCATTTTAAAGCATGTAAGATCTATGAGTTCTGACCTTCAGATTTTGGTTGGCCAGTATGGTCTAGTGGTAGCACTTGTGTCCCAAAGGTCCTAGGTTCAAATCCCGGACTAATAGGTAGGCCTTGAGCAAGACACTGAACCAAATCTGCTTTCCGGCCACTTCAACATTTGAGTTAAATGCGGAACACAAACTACAACCTGGCCACTTTCCACACACTGTTTGATCCTGTTTGTGTTTGTTGTTCCATAACTTCTATGGACAGTGTTAGTATCAGCCAATTGTAGAGAAAACTGGGTGTTAGGATGTATAGAATTCTCACATGACTCTAATTTTGTTGTAAAGACATCCTAGGTTGGGTCCTAGTACTATTAAATCAAGCAGAATACTATTAAGTGAGTAATTCTGTCATCATGACCTAACAGCGTTCTTTACAGTCATATTTGCCAGATGCTTTTATCCAAAAATATGCTCTGCATTTCTATCATCCAGTGAAGAAACACGCACACACACACACACACACACACACACACACACACACACACTAACTCCCGTTTTAAGAGTAGAATCAGAGAAACGATGAGGTTTCAACATGGAAGGTGAGTCTGATGCAGTAATGGTCAACCTTAAATGGCCCCATTTACTACTGACTCAGTTTCTTACAGGGCAGCTGGGGGTTAATGTCCCGAGTCAAGAGCCAGACCTTCTGGCCCAGATGGAATTGGGTGGTCTCCTGAAAACAAATACTGTATGTGGAAAACCAGTTTGCTCTTGTTTTTGTTGTACAACTACTACCACTAGATGGCGGATAAACCCACTAATTTTCGAAAAGACATTCAATCTCTGTTTTAAAATAGATTTTTAATAAATGTATATGAGTTACCTTTCAAAAGTACTCTATATATTATCAATCTGCTTATTTTTATAAACGTGTCGTTTGCATCATAAACCTCAATCATTTTTATGAACTTTATGTGTGAGTCACAGGAAAGCAACGGATATAAAGCTGCCTTCAACACATCCATCATCTCCCCATGTCAAGTGCCCTCAGAAAGCAACTGTGTCATCCTGTATCCTGGAGATGTGTGCGCCCGCGTGTCATAAACACTCGTTTGTGAGAGCGCAAAAGCTGTTTGCCTACTCATGAATCAGAGGTCTTCGCATTGTCTGACTCACACTAAGCACATCACAGACCTGAGGATTCTGGGTAGGAAGGAGATTCAGGTCAGAGCCACAGTCTATATGTGAGAGAATTTATGTTTTTTTTTTTTTTTTAAGAATTATGCAACATGTGTCAGAGGGGCGTCTAAAACACCCCTTCATTACTTCCCTCAGGTGGACAAGAGTGCAGGGTATCTATGGAAACACCGCATCCCAGGGGGGGTGTTCCCTAGCGGGCTGATCATCACTGAGGGCTCAGACAGCAGACGTCAAGTGATCCTGACAAGGTACATCCTAATTTTTACTATGTAGTAAAAAAAAAACACTGGTTCAGAGTGGCACATTTATATTTAGCATCACAGCACAAGTGAAGTCAGCAGTCCATCACCCGGCTCAACCCCTCAGCCCCTAATCTCAGGCTCATTATGGAGTTAAAATGAGAACAGTACACTTCACCACACCTAATGGATTTCTCTCTCATCCTTCCTTTCATTTTACCCCTAGTGTTTTCTTCCTTATCTTTCCAAATTGGGATCATATTTCCATTTTCATTTTGTTCTTTTTTTTTTTTTGCTTATTTTGTAATTGATATGAATCATCCTACAATTGTTGTTTTTTTTTTTTTGCACAATTTTCCGTTGCAGTGTTCATTCTTGTCACCGTCCGTTTACACTTATTGTACCATTTGCACTCTCTATGTGCAGTATGTCCAGTATGTATGGGAGAGTTGACAATAAAGCTGACTTTGACTTACAGCAATGTCTTATAGTTTGCGATCATTATATACTGTACAAATTGAATGTATTACTTTAAATTTAAACCGCAATGCATAAATAACCCACATATATTATTCTCTCCATACTGGTCACAGACTTGAATATCCTGTAATATAGAAAACGGTGGTAGTAACTTGGAAAAAAAAAGATGTACAAAAGCTTTACACACTAAACTGAGTGAAGAAAATATTATCATTCATGATTTATTTCTATTATTATTATAGATTTTCTTGAAATATGTATATAATAGTAGCATATAATATATTCAGTATAAGTAAAGTGTATACAGCATATACAGTATGTGTATGTCTTTGTTTATGTATTTTTTTTTCACATGTTTATTTTTCCATCATTATTTTAAATAAATCAACACATTGTACGACTGTGTGATTCTTAAATTTTCACAAAGAATTGCAAATTGCACGTGTTCTTAGAATTAATTTGCAAAGTTCCTGTGTGTGACTTATTCAGGGAGTCTTATCTCGGGCATTCTGATTGGCTGTTGGATCTTAAGAAAGCTGATTAGAGGTGTGTGGGAATTAAAGGGAAGTTCTTTCTGCCAACAAAGATGCAGGGTGAATTTAAAGCCGTGAGAGACGCCTTCCTTTAACCGTTCATTCTTAGCCAGATAGTTATTACTGCTCTTTGGGAGGGAAACAAAGTGTTAAAGAAGGAATTACGTGCATGTCTAAGAGGGATATGGAGATCAGAGGAACTTTACCACAAATGAAACTTTCTCCCTAAGGAAGGAAGGACATCAGGAGACTCTCGACTGGTCCTGAGGGTACGTGAGACTAGATTCAGCTGCTAAATCTCTTTTTCATTTCCTCTTTCATCTGAGTTCCATTTTTAACTCCTTACAAAAGACTGGCGTGTGTGTGTTTTTATGCCTGTGTGCTCTCGACCGGGCAGCCTGACACAGAAAGGGTCGTGGTGTCTCATCGGTACATGAATTAGTGTTGAGTTCAGTGACACGAGGATCTCATAACAATGATATTCATCTGAAAGTGTCGACTTCCGGATGATCTTGGAACAGCCGTGTTTGCTAGCAACAAGCCTGTGTCTGTCCGGTGAGTGTCGCTTTGTGGTGGACAGGAACGGTCCGTGTATTAGTTCATACTAGCATATTTTGTGTATAGACGCACATATTCAAATTTAATGAGCAACAGAGTGTGTGTGATAAGGTTTCAGGCTACAGTTACACTTCTGTGCTTCTCTGAATCCTGAAAATCACCCGTACACACTTATTGAGTAGATACATGTGACACAGAAAAACAAAGTCACATGTTTGTGTGGTACAAAAAAAAACAGCAATCGGAATCAGAAAAGAATTTGACAGGATTTTGACAAACATCATTTCTTGGACTTAACTGAAATAAAATCTGTGTATTTAAACGCTTTAAACAGCTAAACAGGGGGTCGTGAATTGTGGCATGTTGTGTGTGTCTCTCGGTGACATTGTATGCGCGCGCTGTGTGTGTGTGCTTCCGCTTCAGAGCGTTAAGGTCATTAGTGTACGCTCCAGTGGTCATTCCTGTGAAGGGAAAGCTATCTGTTCTGGTCCTCCTGTCATTTATCCCTATAGAAGAGAAAAAGAAAATACCCCTAACAGCAATCATAATATGAGGCTTTCCCTGATTTCCTGACCGTAGTAGCAAATCAGAGCTTAACACACTGCTAATTCGGCTGGAAGTCATTAATTGATGTGTGGAGATCATTAAAGCTCCTTGGATCTTGATAAGAGTCCATCTCCTCCGTGTAGCCTAGGGAGAACAGCTGGTCACACAGAGGACGGACTCCTACCCGGAGCTCCATCCTGGTCTGAATAAGCCTGCACTGTCAGATCTTGCTGTCGTCACTGTGATGTTAAGCAGCGGGGAGAGAGTAACACTTAACGATTACAAGGAGGCCCGAGACGTTATTAGAGCAAAATGAGCAGTTGTCAGATTGTTCTATAGTTTCTACTAGAAATTCTTAAAAAATAGGCAATGTGGGAAAGAGACAAGCATATTAATATTTATATTTGCAGCTGTTTTCATTATGTTTATTATTATTGTTGTTGTTGTTATTATAGAAAGAGACATAATGCATTTAAAACATGGTAGAAACCTAATCAAACTTTATGTGAATGATCAAGTGTAGACTATTTATACAATCAGATCAATTACATTTTTTTGAGCTGTGAACCACCACTGGTTTCAATTACATTTGTGGTTCCAAAAATAACCAAACCATGTTACACTAAATAAGGAAATGGACACTTCCCGTAAAACAGTACGTATCTGTAATTTAACTTACAACTTTAACTGTAAAGGATTAGTTACCTAGTTGCTTGCTCACTGGTCAAAGCCACAAAAAGACCTTCATAAACAAACTTTCCCAGATGACTGTAGCAACTGTCTAGAAAGATTTGCCGTTTATTTGTAAGTATATGGTTTGGGGATTAACATGACATTTCGTTTCAATCTTTCGATCTTTTCATTTCCATTGTTTTTCAAGCACAAAATCAAGTTGGATTTTTTTCACGTTCATTTCCAAGTCATGTCAAATAGGGTTCTGAACCTAAAATGTTAGTTTATTATTTGTCTGATACTGCGAATCCAACATACTGCTTTCATCCTGAGTAATTGACACTGTCTGAAGTCTCACAAAGCAATGTCTCCTCTCAGTGTTGACTGGGGTTATTTCAACATATCCAGACCTTTAGAAGAACAATGAGTCAAGGACATATTGACAACTTATGGACATATGGATGCAGTGACTCATAAATCCTATTCAGAGGGACTTGAGTGAGTAGAACGACTGAGTCTGTGAATGAGTGCTTGTGAGTGGGTGATCTAGACTGTGATGTGATGACTAAACCAAACAGCAGGTCATTCTTTCCAAAGCAAATGTAATCCAATTTTTAATGCTCGTTTGAGTCGGTTCTATTGTCTTCTGCTAATCACGCTGTTTTCTTATTTTGCCTCGTATTTTTTTTGGTACAGGGAGGGATAATTAGCACAAAACAGCATAAAGTTAATTTAATTAAATGTAATGTTGAAAAGCATCTTGTTCCCAGAAAAATGCCAAAGCAAAGATTGGCCAAACTACTGTCTAAAAGCTGTTTAAATGGCCTTTAAAAACAAAATAAACCGACTGTTATGAGACGTTCTGATGAGCGTTTTGTCCCTTTAATTTCTTTTTTTTTCCTCCGGCGACGTCTTACGATCACCTGTGAGGGGCGGGACATGCGCGATGGATGGCTGGATGGAGGAGGGAGGCGCACAACTCTAGATCTACACCCCCACGGAGAAGCTGCTCTCAGGATGCGCGTTACCAGAGAGACCCTCGAGTGAAATCGAGAAATAAAATGCCGTGCGCTCAGATCGACCGTGGATATCTTGACCGTCGCTTTGATTTGAACATTGGAGGCTATTTCGCCGCGTAATTAGCTGGAGTAAGGAGGATATTAAGGGAAGGGGGTCGATCATGGGGAACGAAGCGAGCATGGAAGGCGGCGAAGGGGCTCTCACTGGTTTACCAGCGGGAATCGCACCTGACGGGAAGGGTGGCTTCATTCATACGGCCTCGGGGGCGGAAGCAGACCTTAGTAATCTTTCCGAGGAGGAAAGAAAGCGGATCGTGGCTGCTATGGCCAAAGCGCAGTCCAGGCAAGTTGAAGGGTCTATAAATGTATGCAGTGATGATGATGATGATGATGATGATGATGGTGGTGATGATGATGATGATGATGGCCAGCCCTCCAGCGCACGAGCGGTCGTGTTGGAGGCGTCTATGAGGGGCTTGATCAGGGCACTGCAGGTTGGCATATCACGACAGCAGAGATGTAAAACAATGATCACACCCATTTACGTCCAACGGCTTGTTTACGTCGTTTCATATAGCAAGAGAGATGCTCGAGTCTAGTTTATCTTATGTGGACTGTTAATTTCGTAATGGTATGGTTGTCTGTGTTTTTATGTTAGCTCTTTATTACCATGAAAGGCAAACAAATACATAAATAACGTATTTCATTTGGGAGGGGGGGGTGCTATCGTATTTTACATTTCCATTGCGTTTCCCACACACACTCCATCTTCCCCCCGTGGGCTGTGTTGATGATGTCATGAAAACATTGAGAATAGTAGGTGTAAAAAATGTAATACCGAGAAATGAAATTTACTTTGACTTGTTCTTGCAGTCATTCCATCGTTGCTTTCGCGTGATGTGTTATTTTTACTTGAACGCTGCTGGGGGAGGGGAAATAAATATTAATATGACTAAATATAGAAAGCAAGTACAAATTCCGACGTGTCCGTTCAGCCATCCACTTACTTTTGTGATTTGTGCGTTGTGTTACAGAAGACGAGCGATCGATCGTGTCACTGCTAAAAATATTTAAATTCGTTGCTCGCTGTCCATGGTTCTGAAATGATTGTAGTGTAGAGAACGCTATTCAATCGAAACCAAAGTGGCGTGAAGATTATTACATTATAAAATGGTTTAAGTCTAGTAAAAGGCCACTACCATTTCGGTACAGTAATCAGTAGTGATGTAACAAAATGATAATTGAGAATACATTTGTATATTTGGCTGTATGATTATGCTGTTCTTAATAATCTTATTAATGCTGTAATATATCATATTATTTTATACAATTTAATTGCTGAATTTTGACTTCAAAAAGGCATGTGTGCCTTTTTTTCCACCCAGCCTTTTTGAGCTGGGTGAAATTTTTTGCGTTAAACATTGACAATTTCTTAGTCTGAAATTACATCTTTTTTATTTATTCTTTAAATATATATTTTTTTTCTTTATTGTTAAATTTCAGTAGTTTAGTTCAGAGTCTTGTGCTTATATTAATCTCTTTATGTTCAAATTAAAGAAAATGTTAATAATTATATTTTTTTGAACAACAGGCCACCAGAGCCTCAATCCGGTGGTGCCAAAGGTCCAGTTGGTCTCAGCAAGAGTCGGACTGTAGATGCTTTTGGAGAAGGGGGACCACCCAAGCTGAAACCTGGTCGAAGCCCCTCTTCCCTCAGTCTCCTTGAATCACGTTTTCGACAAGAACCTAAAGACCCAGAACAACCACGAAGCAGTATGTTCTCTTCTGGGTTCTTAAGTGGGGCCAATCCCCTTAGTGCCGTCTCTTCGGCTGTATCCTCAGCCGCTATTCCAAAATTTAGTCTTTTTGGTGATGATGAGGATGAGGATGGAGCAACAAAAGATGAAAAGACTTCTGGTCCTCCTGGAGCAGGAAAGGGTCCTCCACAACAAGGAGTAAAGCCATCTCAGCAGGGATCAGGACCTCAACAAGGATCAAAACCTGGAGGACCAGGAGCCCCTCCACAACAAGGACCAAGACCCGGAGGACCAGGATCTCAGCAACAAGGACCTAGACCAGGAGGTCCAGGACCTCAGCAACAGGGACCCAGACCAGAAGGTCCAGGACCTCAGCAGCAGGGACCTCGACCAGGAGGTCCAGGACCTCAGCAGCAGGGACCTCGACCAGGAGGTCCAGGACCTCAACAGCAGGGACCTCGACCTGGTGGACCTGGAACTCAGCAGCAGGGACCTAGACCTGGAGGACCAGGACAACAGCAACAAGGACCTAGACCTGGAGGACCAGGACTTCAGCAGCAGGGTCCTAGACCTGGAGGGCCAGGTCCTCAGCAGCAGGGACCTAGACCTGGAGGACCAGGACAACAGCATCAAGGGCCTGGCCCTAAACATGGTCAAGGTCTTCCAGGAACACAGAGCGGACTTCAGCAGGGTAAACCTGAATCAGGGTCTCAAGCTAAAGAACCCATTAAAACTGTCCCTGCCCAAGGGATGTTGTGTCCTCTTTGCAAATCCACACAGTTGAATGTGAATGCCAAAGACCAGTCCCCAAATTTCAACACCTGCACACAGTGCAAACAACAAGTGTGCAGCCTTTGTGGCTTCAGTCCTCCAGATTCAGCGGTAATCTATCCCTACTGCTATATAAACAAGGTTTAGAATTTGCAACTTTGTATATGATCTATATTTGAAATAATTTAAAGTATCTGTATTTCTAGACTAGTTATGTAGGTTTACGCATAATGAAAGAAATGCATACATTTGAATTATTCTATATATTCTATATATGTAATTTAATGTGTTTATTTGATGCATCTATCCTTTAAAATTATAGTATAATACAAGCGGTGGAAAATGTTTCAATATATTATAAAGCATAAAGGATCAACTTGTTACGAATAACGTAAGGTAATTTCATTTAATTAAAAAGCTAAATTATTTGATCATATTTACAAAATTAACTTGATCACATGAACCTTATTGCTTTCCAAATTGTTTCTAGCTGTAACCAATTTGTAAAAAAATGTAAATAAATGGGGGAAAACCAGCAACCTAAATATGTTAATGATTATGATGCTTATATGATTTAACATGTTGTTTAGTCTGTTAACGCAGCACAAATAATTTGAGTTTCCAGTGCACCTGTTTGGTCTGTTTATATTTGCTTACACGTTGGCTTTCTCCTGTTGATCCTACAGGGTAAAGAATGGTTGTGTCTGAACTGCCAGATGCAGCGTGCAGTGGGCGGCATGGAGCCACCTGGACCTCCAATGATGAAACAGTCTTCTAAGCAGAGCTCTGCCCCACCATCTCCGCAAAGAAAAGAGCCAATGCCCGGATCCCCTTCTAGAACTGATTCAGGGAAGAAGCCACCAATGTTGACCAAGCAGAAAAGTATTGCTGAGACGGCTAAAGGATCTACACCGCCATCCACACCAAAACCTTCGCAACAGCAGGCCTCACCAGCACCTCAGCCCGGACAACTGGGAGCCAAGCGTGGACAGCCTCCCCCTCTTCAGAAGCCATCTCAGAGCCCTAAAGGTAGTCCGCAGCCTTCACCGGCTAAAACTACACCAAAGCAAGATGGAGGGGGCTTTTTCGGGGGGTTTGGCCTAGGGGGGTTGACGGATGTGGCAAAGCCTTCATCAGGAGGCCAGGCTGCAGAGTCAGTTACAGGAAAACTTTTTGGTGGATTTGGAGGGTCGTCCAAACCTCAGAGTACTACAGCTCAGCCCAGTGAATCAGTGACTGGAAAGCTCTTCAGTGGTTTCAGTGGGCTTACGGAGTCATCCAAGCCTCCGCCAACAACTCAGACAGCTGAGAGTGTATCTGGAAAAATGTTCGGGTTTGGTTCATCCATACTGAGCTCTGCTACTAATCTCATCACGGGAGAAGAACCCAAGTCTCCTCCTGATTCTCCTCCGGGATCACCTCCTGATTCTCCTATTGAGTCCGATGCAGATTCTGTTCCTGGATCACCCCCGGATTCAGCTTCTGAATCCCCTCCTGACACACCACCTGCTTATTCCAAAGACAAAGGTTCTTCAAAACATGGAGCCACTCAGTTGAAAGAATCAACATCAAACGCAGAGGGGCCTCCAGCTCAAGTTCCAGCGGAGTCTTTTTGTCCACTCTGCAAAGTGAAACTTCACTTGGAGCAGAATGACACATGCAACTCCAGCACCTGTACCGAGTGCAAGAAGGTCGTGTGCAACCTGTGTGGATTCAACCCCACTCCACATCTTTCTGAGGTAACGGCTGTTTCCATTCCACTATTCTATTTTAATAATACAGTTTTTATTTTGCGATTTAAAAATGTCAGTGTTGGATTATTTTGCTTGTCTGTCTCCTGGCTTAGTGTTTTTCACAGACCAGAATGAAGAGGACTCAAAATGCTGCTTGAAGGCAGTTGGTTGTTTCTAAATGAAAATAATGTTTTAATATACAGTATTTATAGAAGAGCATTAAAACGAAATGAACTCTGCTGTAAATGTGGTGACTGATAAAAATAGTATTTAATATAAATGTAACTGGCTTCTCCTAAAGCTCATTATGTGGTTTCATTTGTTGATGCCATGTCTCTCTCTTGTTAGCATTTCACGGAATCCTTTGAATTGTTCAGTTATATTATAGATTACTTTCATCACAATCTGTATATTTTCAAAACTTGACACTGATATTACTGACATTGTAACTGACAACACTGTGAGATGATGCATGCATTTGAGTGTCTGTGTGTGTGTGTGTGTGTGTGGTGTGTGTGTGTGTGTGTGTGCGCGCGCCCGGGCTTGCAGGTGCTTTTGTTTGCATGCATTTGTGTGTGTGTCTGTGTGAGTTTGTGTGTGTGTGTGTGTGTGTGTGTGTGTGTGTGTGTGTGGGTGTGTGTGTGTGTGTGTGGAGCGTGCTTTTAAAACAAAACTTAAACAACAAAAAGCCATAATGACAGATTAGAAGTGTAGGTTTTATATAACTCCAATTACATGCGAATGAACGTACATTATTACACCGCAGAAGCTAATTACAGGGTTTCATATCTGTAACTTTAATTATGTCATCTATCAAATCACTGCGGATATTATATGAAGTATAATTTTCAATATTTTGTGATTGGTGGCAGAGTAACATCTGCTCGCTAACAGCGTGACTCTGCTAATGCTAACGACTGAATTGTTCTGGTCTTCCCTCTCCACCTAATGATACTTTACATAGCTTTGTTGAAGTTTCACCATAAAAAAACAACCACTTTTTTACTTTTTAATAACTGGAATGTTGGAAATGATTGATTGTTAAAAGACAAGTGATGTCTGAAATATTTTCCTCAGTTTTCAAAGCTTGGTTTGATGCTTTTAGAGAACAGATGATGCAGACATTCCAGATGATGTTGTGACACCTTCCCACAGGGTAAAACTGAGTCTTATCTGCTCAGTCGCCCGCGTTGATTTAAAATGTTTTTAAATTAAATTGCAGAATTGGGCAGTTTATGTGAGCAACAGGTCATGTGAAAACAGATGTGACGTTTACTTAAACTCCTCCACGTTTCTCGCTCTGTAATAAGAGGTGACACTAAGACACTTTGACCTGTTGTCTTTGATGGCACCGGCCTGCTTGTTTGATAATTGGCTTGTGGTCCAGGTTCATGCTTGTTCCATGTAATCCCGTGAGTCTATTTCAGGTTATTCAAGTAGATTAGTTGAAGCATGTGTCCAGTTCTGTGTCACATGGAACAGTCAGAGACTTTACTCAGCCGACTAAAATGGCTGACAAGTAACACAGATCTCAGTCTAGGCGAGTAGTGTGCTTTTTTACTGTTGACGGGCCATGTTTTTGTGAATGCTAATGGATTTGATTACATGCCTACGCTGTGTCGTTTATGCAACAGATCGTTCTGATCAAAAACGCTCAAGGCCATCCAGAATTGCGTTATCAGTATCCGTGGTGAAGTGCTTCCAGTCGAGAAACATCTTGAGATTAGATTTGTCTCTGTTTCTCTTCCTGCAAGATCTCAACACTGCTGTCGTGATAACGTGCATTTGATGGTAATGTCCCTGTGTTTAAATAGAAAATTTCAAAAATAGGTTTGTGTTTATGTAATATTGTGTTGTGCTCGTCACCATATGACTAATGGCTCAGGCTTACCATTGTCACACACAATATATGATGCCCTAAATTGCCAGGCAAGTAATTTCACAAAACATTTTAATTGTCAATAGTATAAAAAAATCCATTAAACACAGACATTAAACAAACTATTTATGGACAAAGACAAGTCCAGTAACTTGCAAAGAATGGTAGAATCATTTTGCCATCAAGTTCAACTCAACATCAAAGTACTTCATTATGATTAAATTCACTGTGTTAAAAATCGGGACGCTCGTGCACGAATCCTTTAAACATTTTTGATTCCACACACTATAGAAAAGGTAGCGCCAAATTCTCGATATCACGATATGCAATTGCATCTTACGAGAACCAACAGACCTTGCGAGATATCGTCACACCTCTAGCGTTTAACCATTCAGTGAAGATACAGACACATACAGCGAAGTGACACACACAAACCCAGAGCAGTGGGCAGCCTTGTGAACCCAGACCAGGATTTGAACCTGCATTGTCTGGGAGGCAAATCCATCTCCAATATTGGAACACAACTCAGTCTTAGTTCTTGTCACAGTTAATTTCCAGAAAACTATTTTTTTATACACAAAAACATTGCTGGTAAGAAAAAATGTATACAAAATTCCATGCTAGACTGAAATTATAGCTAATTGTCTTTCTTAAATGCATAAATCACTATATATGTTCATTCAATATACGTATATTCAGAGAATCAGGTTTATTTTGTGTTTTCTGTCTCTTCTAAGTCAGTAGGTTCACAACAGTCCCACAGAGAACTGGACCAGAGATTAGGTTTCACACTCGTTTTTGTTTTTTCTCTTTCTTTCTTTCGGTTGGCCATCTGCCTCCGGGCTGATTCAGTTGCCAGCCACCTGATGTGTTATTCCTTACCATAGTGGATTCCTACAATAGAACTGGCCAACACGTTCCTGCTTATTACACATTTTCATGCACAATGTTTGTCTTTTTATATGTATTGCAATGCTCTCTGTGTACAAGTTTTCTTCTTTATCTAAGTAGACGATTTAAACGAAACAATGTGTGCATAAAAGTGCACAATCAGCTTAGTGTTGAATCTATTTTTGCCAGTCCGTGCTCATTTAGTCTGTTGGAAAAAAAAGAACTTGCTGACCTGTCATAAATGTTTTTTTCAACCTCATGCAATTTTATTTTGTTCTTGAAGAACCATTCAAACCTCTTAAGCATCTTCTGTTCCCATGACTACAGCATTGCCTCGCAATCTGCGTTTGATTACTTTATATAATGTGTACAGACGTGTGTGACTGTGCTTTCCATCGCCATGGAGATCTGTCCGCTTGTCTGTTTGATCATGATGTTTGCTTTGTTTATCTTCAGCTAGATTCTGAAGTCTAGCCAGCATTTATCCGTTTGTTCTAGCACTCATAAACGCTGTTATACAGTAACTGGATACATTATTACTGGATACATTAACTGAATAATTCTGTATTCTAATAAAACAGAATTTAATCAGAAACAGTTGAACAGATCTTCAAACAGTATGGAATGCAGTACTAGAAGAAGTTAGCATGAAGTACTAGAAGAAAATTAGCATGTAATTTTAACTAACTACATTTCTTTTAATGTGAGTGAACACGTTCACTTTTCAACAATTCAACAAAGTGAACAATTCTTTTTTTTATTTTTTGTCTCATTCCTCATATATGATACCTCATACCTCATTAGGCAGTCATAGTTTAAGTTGCAAAGGTTTTTACGTGCACAGAACCAATATATCCTGAGAGCGGATACATTTTCTCTCTCTCATTATGTCCTCCTGTCATTCACTCTCTGTCTGTCTGTCTGTCTGTCTACCTGTCTGTCTGTCTATCTGTCTGTCTCTCTCTATCTCTTTTTCTGTCTCTCTCTCTGTCTCTTATTCTGTCTGTCTCTCCTTCTCTCTCTCTGTCTGTCTCTCTTTCTGATTTTCTCTGTCTCTCTCTCATTTTATTACTCTCTCTCGCTCTTTCGCACACACACGCATGCATGCAGGCACCCCCACACACACACTCTCTCTCTATCTCTCTCTCTCTCTCTCTCTCTCTGTCTCTGCCATTCTCTCTATCTTTATTCATAAATGTTTTGAGAAAAATATCTGTTTTTAGGAAATTCTACTTTTGTCTGACTCTTTCTTGTTTTTCTTGTGCGTTGGGGTAAAGGATATAAAGTAAAGCAGTTTTTGCTCATTTTGTCACATGATGGTATGTTTCAGATCAGAAAAATGCAGAAAATTATTTAAAAAGTGAATGATCATTTCAATCAGGAAATGCTTTTTCAATTAGCTTAGCATAGTTAGCATTAATAAACAAATCATACTCTTTCTTAGTAAACAAACATTATTATTAGTTCGAAGTCTCAAATATTTTCATAGAGTCCAAAGCTTCTAGCGGTGACCCAGTTGCTAACACTCTTTTTTCATATTATTTATTGATTACAGTACCTAAACAGCCACTGTTGGTACTATAAAAATTGCCACATTGGGGCCATGCAGGCGGCACAGAAAAAGCAGTGTGGTGCCCGCGCAGATTTACAGGAAGTATCAGTCTTGTGGACCTACTGTAGTCAGCTAATAAGGAGAGGAAGTTGGGTAGCGGATGTGAGAAGAGGAAAGAAAATGAGTTGAAAGCGAGGGTGGAAGAGGTGAAAGATATCACAGCTTGTAGGAGGGAATGTGTGGAAAGGTTATTGAGAAAATATGACTTATATCTGTTTGTCATCTAGAAAAAAGCAGTTGCTGATTTGAATTAAAAGCAATGCATGCTCTGGGTTTGTAAGGATTTGGAAGCAATATTTCTTTTTGCGAGAGTCTTAGCTGACAGGAGGCCCGCGATACGTATATTTCAAGCCTTTAGTATATTTAGCTTTGCTTCACACTTTTTATTGACAGGATTCACACATTATCATCGCCCTTTCATCACCACTGTGCATCATTATTTAGGTTTTTTATAGCGGTTTGAGATTTCTAATTAGTAATGATGAGAAACATTTGTTGAATGGGTAAACTCACTGTAAACCCATAGTAAACAACTAAATTGTGAACATATTTATACTTAAGGTTGATTTGTTTTATTATTTTCTTTTTAAGTCATGTTAATGCCAGATACTGTAGACTGCCACAAATCTAAAGGTTTTGAAAATACTTTTGCTTCTATTTTGTTTAACAAATCATGTAACAGCCTGATTTCTTATCTGTTTCCCCATAGCTCCTCACATCTCAAACTTTATGATTACAGCTTGGTTTAATCAAATAATCAGAAGTCAATTGTGGAACAGCTAAATTATCCTAAGCTGCTGTAAGAGAAGAGTGTAAAATCCCTCATTATATAAACATATAATGGCTAGGTTTTAATAATAGCAAACAATTAGATGCCATAAATAATCTATATTCTAAAAAAAACAGATATATATATATTTTTTTAAATAACTAAATTCTTTTTTTTTTTTGGTACATTGATGTACTGTACAAATTCTGAATAATACAGTTTTCTATGATATTACAGTTTTGATAGACATTTGTTTTTATTAATTCCTACTAGAAAACCTAGACTAAGCTTGAAGCAAAGCCAGTGGAAATGCACTACTTAACTAAGCAAGCCTCCACACAGACGACTAACATAGATCGCTCTGGATTTACGTCAGCCAGTGGTGCATGGCTTCTCTTGAGAGAGCTGCTTGTATGTCACATCTACATTCCCTATGCATTATTAATCCTTGACGTTAACTTTTTCTGGGGTGTTAAGTGCTCTTTCTGACCTCAAAAGGTTTACAAAATTTAAACACTAAACGAAGCATTGTTTATGCTCCTCTTAACAGCTTCAATGTTTTCCATAGAGTACTTTCATTTTGACCAAGTAACTGTTAATGTGACTTGACATGATTTGAGCGGCCATTTTAGACAATGTCTTTTTTTAAATGCCTGTGATTGACAGCAAGTGGGGGAAGGAAATGGCACATGTCCTTAAAATAAATCAGACTAAAGAGATTCTAGTTCTCGCAAAATGGTTTTTTCAAAGCAGTGTGTGTGTGTGTGTGTGTGTGTGTGTTGGGTGGGTAGTCTTGAATTGCTTCTTAGCATTCATTTGGACTTTAAAATGGTACAATTTCTTTATGTACATTAAATGATATTATTGTGCAGAAATGAGCACGGAAACATGAAATTAAATTTAACTTTTTTTTTATGTCTTAATTTTGTATATAGAACGGAATTGTATATTTTTAATTTTGTTATTATTATTAATAATAATAACAATACAATTGATGTGTAAATATGTATACATATTATAGAAATAATTTGAATTTTTGACAGTTATGATATTTGCATAGCAAAATCCATTAGTAACATAACTGAGTTATATGATGTGCATTTGCAGTATTATTCCTTCAACTTTGTTAAAACAAAATCCTAATTTTGCATGTATTTTCTGCTTTACAGAAAGAATGGCTTTGTTTAAACTGCCAGACTCAAAGGGCTCTTTCTGGGCAACTTGGGAATACCTCACCTTCTTGCACCTCACCGTCTCCATCCAAACAAGCAGAAAAGCACGAACCCACCCCTCCTTCCTCTCCATCTTGTGTTTCATCCTCATCCACTCCTGCACCCACTGCCTCTCCTGCCATAGGGCTAACACGGACTCCCAGCATTACTCAGGCCCCTGCTGACACTTCCGAGGAAGTCTCAGCTAAAGTTGATGCTAAAGATGTCAATAAAGATGCAGAAAAGGGAATCTCGGCAGAGGGAGAACCGGAGAGTACACAGGTAGTAAAAGAACAGCCAACTGGCACTGAGACTGAACATACAGGGGGTGAATTGGCTCCTGCTGAGCAAAGTGTGAAAGGCTCTCCTCCCTCACATCCTGTTTCGGAAGAGACAGCAGATGCTAAAGGGACAGATGTGGTGGAACAGGCTGAAACTGCTGAACAAATTTACGCCCCAGCAGAGGTCAAAATGTTTGAGAAAAGTGAGCCTGAAGAGTGCCAGGTACAAAAGCCAGAATCCCCTAACACAGATGTAAACTATCCTAGCACTAGTGACGAAATGAATGTGGTTGATAGAAAGTGTATACAGACATTAGTTGGTACTTGTGTGAATTCTGTTGAGGAACGTGAGATTCAATCAACAGAAAAACCAGAGCCAATTTCAGAGCATAAAAGTCTGGAGTCCGATATGGGCTCAAGCAATGAGCAACACAGTCAAGCTATTAAGGATAGGATTGTAGATGTCACAACGCCTTTAGTTTTAGGCTCAGGGGACAACTCTTTACAGAACAGTTTTTTCAGGACAACTGATACGGATGTTGACAAGCGCAACCTAGAGAAGAAATCAGAGGTGTCTGTGCAATCACTAGCACATGTTGAGGCAAATGTTGATCCGTCATTGTGTAACATAACTGATAAAGAATCAGTGGGATATGAAGATAAAATAGATCAAAATGGACATGCAAACGATGAGATCAGACAAGAAGTCATTTTAGACAGTGGATCAGTTGAAACGGAAATGAAAGAATCCATGCAGATGAACCAAGAACCAGAGGAAAGGGTTAATCAACCCACTAACTTAGAACCGATGGGAACCGAAAGAGTGCAAAATGCAACAAGTGACAATTCAGAGATTCTCGAGCAAATAGAGCAGAAAGATAATGTCACATTAGACCAACACGCTGATTTAATTATCATTACAAACACATTCACAGAACAAGAAAAAGGGCATGTTCAAAGCACTATGGACAAGGGCCTTGATGAAATCATCTTTGGCGCTCAAGAGTTAAAAGAGACAGAAGCACCCCATCAGCAAAACAATCAGTCAGTAGCAGCAATTACTACAGACATGGTGACCTCTCCGAATACTGAAAATCAATTTGAAATGGAAAGACAAACGTTGCCAGAAAAAAGCGAAATAATGATGTCAAACACTTGTAATAATACTAGCCATCCATTAGGAGTTGACTTAGCCAGTGTTGACCCTAAGAATGAAAGAATGGAAAACACAAATAACCATGCAACCATAGAAATGATCCCAACACATACTAGAATAAGTGAGAAAGATTCTGTCAATGAGAAAATAATTGAAAAAGAACTATCAGTGGATGTGGAAATCCCTAAAACATCAAAACTTACTAAATATACAACGGTAAATAGCGAAGACTGTAGCTTAGAGCTAGCATCCCCACCCTTCATGTTTAGCAAACTGGATAGTAACCCAGCTGGGGGAAAGATGTGTTCTGAACCACAAGAGACAAAGGACCAGCTCCTACAGCAGTTGATAATGGCTAACAAAAGTGATGAATCTGGAGAGGTAACTGTAAAAGTAGATATAGAGATATATTAGTAGGCAGTTTTTAGGATGTATGTGTACTATATATATATATATTTTCTCAATATTGTTATGTTCATTATGCTAAATATATTTAATTTTATTTTGTTTCAGAAGTCAGAAGATGCTGTTTTACTAGAAAAGGACCACAAGCTACTAACAGAGCCTAGAGAAAAAGATCAAGAAAGCAGCCCTACAAGTCCTTCAGATCTGTCCAAGTTGGAAAATTCTGTCCTTCCAATCCTCGAGGCACAGTCAACAGCTAAAGAGTCATCAGAATCTGAAACTCCAAAGATCAAACGCAGATTAGAGTTGTTACCAATGTCTCCAGAACCCAGTTCAGAAGATGAACCACATGAAGAAACAAAGGAGCAGAAGGATGCGGCTCCAAAAAGAGAGCAGAGGAAACTTCTTATTCCTTCTGATATTGGTGGAAATTCTTTTGAGGATGATAGTGAAGGAGAACCATCACCTAGCCTACAAAGCCCCATGGATGAAGAGGAGTTTATTAGAAAGCAGATTATAGAAATGAGTGCAGATGAAGATGCATCCCCCTCTGATGAAGAAAATGTTGCTAGAAGGAAGGTCAGGAATCAAGACATAAAGCTGTCAGAACTGGATGCAAAAATGGCCTCGGACAATAGTGAGTCAAGCAAAGGAAGATGCCTCCTCAAAAAGAGCAGTATCTGTCAAGATGATGAAACTGACAGAAAGAGCATTGTCTCAGTGACTAAAATTGAGGAATTAGCTAAGGTTGAGCAACCTTCTATTGACAATGGAGCTGGCATTCGACATTTTAAAACAATAGAACTTAACAGCACAGCAACTGTACGGCAGACATCAGATGATGGTGAGTTAGAAAGTCTTACTGACTCTCCTGATGACAGATCACGAGGTGAGGGCTCTTCAAGTTTGCATGCATCCAGTTTTACCCCAGGAACATCTCCAACATCACTGTCTTCACTTGATGAAGATAGTGACAGCAGCAGCCCAGGTCATGTTAGATCTAGTGATGAGGGCAAGCAGCATAGGAAAGCGAAGCACCGTCAACCGGGTCAGATGCTTCCCACCATTGAGGATTCATCTGAGGAAGAAGAGCTACGGGAAGAAGAGGACCTTCTAAGAGAACAAGAAAAGCAGAAAGGTAGCGGGAAAAAGTCAAAAAAGGACAAAGAGGAAATAAGGACCCAGAGAAGAAGAGAAAGACCAAAAACACCACCAAGCAATCTTTCTCCGATTGAGGATGCATCTCCTACAGAAGAGCTACGTCAGGAAGCTGAAATGGAGGAATTTCGGAGGTCTTCTTGTTCTGACCTTTCCCCAGGCATGGAGTCAGAACCAGAATGTTTTAAAACGCATCCAGAAAAGATTGCTGCTGTCCAAAAGGTTTATCAGTTACCAACATCTGTCTCTTTGTACTCTCCAACAGATGAAGATCATGCTGACAATCAGCCTGAAGAAAAAAGGAAAGTTTTAAAAAGTGCAGATGAAGCTTATGAAGAAATTATTCTCAAGGTTAAATCTCCAACCTCTGAAGGACCTCCTCCTGGAAAAGACTCTCTTTATGGGGGCATGCTTATTGAAGACTACGCATACAAATCTCTTGTTGATGAAGCATGCAATGAGCAGAATCCAGATAAACTTCCTGTAACAACCAAACCCCCCAAACCATTGAGGTCGCCTGATGAGGTTTATGAAGACTTGATGCTGAGAAAAAAAGAAACATCTGAACACGATCTTGTAATAAACAAAACTGTAGATGTTCCTAATCCAGAAACCATGCTTCATCAAACTGAATCAAACAAACTTGTGTCATCAACCCCAACTGGTCAGTCTGGGAAAGATGGGCGACCATTATTAGATGCAGAGGCTGCCTATGAAGAACTTATGAAGAAACAGAGTGCAGTTTTGACTCCTGGAACAAGTCCAACACAAACTGGTCCTGATGCCACTGACATGTCTCAAGGCACTAAAATTACACAAGCTCAAAAACCAGATGCACCTCTTCGACGAATACTACCAATACCAGATCTGAGAGTGACGCAGTGTTCATCAGGTGAAGAAGAATCTGGGGAAGAAAATGTCGATCAAACATGTGTTTCTGCAGTTGCAATTGCAGAGACTAAACCAGAGCCAGTTGCGGAGGCCTCCCTACAAAGGGAAGTATCTAATTCAGCAGCAGAGACAGTGTTAGAGAATTTTCCACTTCAAAGAGAATCAACAACTGCAGTAACAAGAAACTTTCAAAATGCAGTTGCAAACAATGATATTGGTGTTGTTGACTTGTCTACATCTTCGGCCCCTAATCAGTCTGATGCCTTTGGAACCATGCCTATTTCTAAACCACCAGTCTCAGAAGTTGTAAGAGAGTCCCCATTGCCTACTGTACCACAATATGTAGTATCTACTGCACCTAGTGTTGTATCCACCGCTCCACCAGTTCCTCCCAAACCAGTTGTACTGCGGAGAGCTGCTTCTCTGGAAAAAGAAGACATTCCAGTTCCTCCACCATTGCCTCCTCCAACCTTACCTAAACCATCAGTTTACCCCAGAAAAATTCCACCACAGGTTCCCCCAAGAACTGCTCCAGCTGTCGTGCCAACATCTGGAGACAACATATCTAGACAACCTCCCACTTTGGCCCACAAGCCCCATGTTCCGCCACCTGTACCACCAAAGCCATCTTCGATACCTGCAGGCCTAAACCTTACTCATAAACCAGGGGAAACCTTTAAGCCACCAATAGCTCCTAAACCCATAACTAGCGCTCAGCCATCATTTACTGGACATGCCCCAGTTAGCCCTGTTCGTCCTTCCATATTAGGGACAAGCAGTCCAGACAGTGTTCTTAATCTTAGTCCATCTGCTGAAAAGTCAGAAAACACATCTCCTCTCAAGTCTCCAACTTCGCCAAGGTTTGGCAAGGCTTTACGTGATACGTACGTTGTTATTACTTTGCCATCTGAGCCAAGTTCACCAACAAATGGCATCACAACCCAAGCCTCAACCTGCCATGAGTCACCTAAAAACAGGCCTTTTTCGCAACCACAAACATCACCACAGGTTCAAGCACCTCCACATTCACAAACAACCAGAGTACCTTTGGCATTTACAAGAATTACAGAGTCTATCGAAAGTCAAGAAATATGTGGTCCAGAGAAGGTAGTTTCCAGCATGAGCCATGTCTATGAAGCTATTTCAACTTCCACACAACCTCAAGCTATCATTCCTAATGTTCAAGTAGTTACCACTGAACTCCAAAGGACCACAGTATCTGTTGTTCATGAAAGAACACCACCCCCACTTCCCATTCCTAAAGCGACTGGCATTCCTGCTGTAAATGAAAAAGGCAAACCTGAATTGATTCAGGTGCATAATGGACATGTTTACCACCCTGGTGAGGTAGTGGATCTTAGGACTCCCAAGATTGATGCAGAGACTAATTTGAAGGGAGTGGATCTGTCATCAGAATCAAGACGGCAGTCTCTTGCTGTAGAAGGAAATGGACGTCAGCAAACTGCCGTACAGTCATCTGTTGTAAACCTGAGCACTGATACATCTTCTGTGTCCGTAGTTGCTGACAACATAACTATTCTTACTTGTACGGCCACTGTAGCTTATTCCGCTGAAGCCACCCTGTCCTCATCTATGCCTTTGCAACTTACAACAGTCAAATCCTTTGAACCTGTGTCGCAGATTGTTTACAAACCTGTTGATTCTCAGCCGGAGAAACCTATAAATCTTACCACAACAATGGGTAAAACACACCCTACTCCTGGAACTATGGCCCCAACAGTTCTTAACAGTGTTGTTGGTGCAAGTGCACCCCCTCGACTTGAAATGGGCCTTTCAGGTGCGGTTGATCTTACAACAGTAAAACCTGCGCAAACCATGGTTACAATGAATGGGAACATTGCAGAAGTGGTTACAGCAATAGTATCAGAAGATGATGGCAAGCCAGTAGATTTGACTGGAGGACGAAGGGCAGTATGCTGTGATGTAGTTTATAAGCTGCCATTTGCTGGGAGCTGTGCAACTGAGCAACCTTCGGCACCTTTACCTGAAGACCGTTTTGGTTACCGGGATGATCATTACCAATATGATCGTAGTCCTTATAACATGAGAAGTCTCGGTGGAATCAAACCGTCTATGTCTGACACAAACCTGGCAGGAGCTAGCCTTTTTTTGTATAAAAGCAAGAATAGTTATGATTACAAGGAGGCCACAGAAAATGCTGTTGACCTAACATCTGGAAAAATGTCTGTGGCAGGTCAGTATGACATTCACGATTTTTCTCCTGGATATCATTTTGAGTTTCCTTTACTTATTCACAGCTGATTTTTTTTTTTTTTTTTCTTTTTTTGCATGCTGCTTTTTTTTCCATTTTTTTCATGCATGCAGTTTTCATTTTTTCTGACAAAATTGCATGCTCAAGATTTTTATTTTTGGTTTATGTTTGCATGCCATTGCAACCATTTCCCACATTTATTATTTTTTTTATTTTTTTTTTTGACTGTATAATAGTTTACAATATTTGAGATTTTAATTCTCCTCTTCTTTGTGCTGAACTCTAATCTGACAGGTGAAGCAGTAGACTATTCAAGCAGATCTACTGGAGTGTGCACTGGAATATCAATGCCCCAATACACACAGGCTAGAATTACATCATCAGTTGGAACCAATTTTGGGGTTTCTAGTGTATTAAGATCATCCAATGGTATTGTCTATTCATCTGTAGCAGCACCTATTCCTTCTACTTATGCCATAACTACTCAGCCTGGCTCTATTTTTTGCACGTCGTACAACACAATATCAGGTATGCACACAAGTGACACTATGCCATCATTGTCAACTCTGGAGAATCTTCCTCTTACAAGATCACACAGCTTTCTTTCAACTATTGCTACAACAACAGCAGAGGAACAAAGTGACTTGCCTTTAAATTTGGAGACTTGTAATTCAAAAACTAACTCCTCCACAACTCTCTCAAATGTGATTTCTTCCACTGCTTCAGTGACATCTGTAGACACCTATACAAATGCTTCACTGGATGCAATTGCTGCCTCTTTAGAAGCTCTTTCGTCACCAATGGTTCCAGGAGATGGACAATATCAAATGGAAAGGGAATTTCTTGAGTTGGAAAAAATTAAACAACAGCGCCTAGCTGAAGAACTAGAGTGGGAAAGGCAAGAAATACAGAGGTTCCGCGAACAAGAACAGCTTCTTGTGCAAAAAGAGCTAGAAGAGCTTCAGTCCATGAAACAACAAATATTGTGCCAACAAGAACAGGAGAGACAGGCTCATCTTCTAATGCAAAAAGAGACTTATGCTCAGCAGCAGGAGCAGTTAGAGCAGATTCAAAGGCTTCAAGAACAGCTCAGACAACAATTGGAAGAACAAAAGTTCAGGCAATTGTATCCTGGAGAAGTTTTACCAGACCCTTTTCTGAATGCAGTAGAAAAACGAATGGACAGTGGGTGTCAGACTGATGAAGAAGATGAGACAGAAAAGGCTTACACTGCTGGAAGGAAAAAGAAAAGTGCAAAGAAAAGCGTTGATAGTTGTGTTCAGACAGATGATGAAGATCAGGACGAATGGGAAGCTCCGCCCAGAGAACGTCGAAGTAGAACACGTGTTGCCAAAAACGGTGTGATTGAAAGAACTGGAGTTTCTGTCCAGGCCCTAACTGAGATATCTGTACAGACAGACACTACAGGAACGCACAAGGGGCACTCTGTACAGGTAGACGCCAGAGTAGATTATCCTGACTCTCCAAAGAAACGCCCAACACCTCTTGATATAAGCCAGTCTCATCACTTAAAGGCAGATGCTACTACTCTACAGGTTGCTCAAGGTCCTCCTAAATCCCCCAAAGTTTTGTACTCTCCTATATCCCCCTGTGTATCACCCAGCAAATCACTTGAGTATTTGCCCTATGATAAATCCCTCAGAGAGGCAAGCCCACAGAGAATACATTCTGCCACTGATCTTTCCACATGTCCACCATCAAGTCCTAGGGCTCCAAAGGTCATTCAGAGGTCAATGTCTGATCCGAAACCCATGAGCCCAACTGGAGAGGAGCGGGGTGCAGCAAATTTTCAATATTGTGAGAGTTACTCTGTGAGTAGAATTTTCTTTATTAATTTTCTTGTTCTATATACGTATTATGTATTAACTAGTAAATGTAAAAAAATAGGAGTTCGTAAAGTACATTCATTTAATAAAAAATGCAAACATAATTTTAACACAAATTAAGTATATTATACATTATATATTTCAAATGAACAATTTTTTGTTTGTGTTCAAAGGCCAAAGGATCACCTAGTGGAACACCTTCTGGAACCCAAAAGAAAGTTAAGAGAACTCTTCCTAATCCACCATCTGAGGAAGAAGTGGCGAATGCAGGACAAACAGCCTACAACACAGGATCAGCTCGTCGAAGACTCTGTAGAAGCACTAACATGGCAAGGGCAAAAATATTGCAGGACATTGATCGGGAATTGGACCTGGTTGAGAGGGAGTCTTCTAAACTCAGAAAGAAACAAGCTGAACTGGATGAAGAGGAAAAGGAGATTGATGCCAAGCTTCGATACCTGGAGATGGGTATTAACCGTCGAAAGGATGCATTGCTCAAAGAAAGAGAGAAGAGGGAAAGAGCGTATCTTCAGAGTGTTGCCGAAGACCGTGACTACATGTCTGACAGTGAGGTTTGTAACATTCGCGAAACAAGAGGTGGAGAAGAGGTCAGTGGACTTGGCCTTGAGAGACCAAGAACTGCTCCACAGTCAGAGCTTGATGAATTTGTTCCTCCACAAACAAAACATGAGCAGTATGGAAAGTACTCCCAATTCCAGTACTCACAGTACGAGGACTCTCTGTATCAACCTCAATCACCATACCAATCCCAGTCAATCTACTCTTCTGTTCCCTCTCTGACTTCCTCTCAGCAGCAGAGCTACCACCAAATGCTTTTGCTCCAACAAAAAGCTAGGCAACAAGCTGCTCTTCTTTCTGAACTAGATTCAAACAAACTGTCTTCTAACTATGATGCATCGACTTACCTAGGAGGAAAATATGGCAACCATCTTGATCTGCATAGCTTGGAAGATCGTACTAGTAGCATGGCAGTCAGTCCTATGTCCAGTGTGTCTGCTGACTCTTTTTATGCAGATCTTGAACATCACCAAACACCTAGGAGCTACATGCTTTTAGAGGACGCAGCTGATCTTGAAAAGAGCACTGGTAACCTTTCATCTAGCTATGGAATAGCTGAAAGAGAGCTGGCCAAAGCTGAGCGCCTTCTCAGACACACTGCAGCAGATGTTGGTACCGACTACCTGGGTAGCTCATCAAGAATTCATTCCTATGGGAAAACCCAGGATGATGAAGATTCAATGGAAGAGCCTTTTGAACTAAAACTTTTAAAACAACAATTGAAGCAAGAGTTCAGGAGAAGCACAGGGGGGACTGAAAGTTTGGAGCAGCTTGCTGGACTTTCACATCACTATACTTCCAGCTCTGGAGTGTCTAGTGGAGGATACAGGGGTTTTCCAAAAACAGAAAAGTACAGCATCAGTCGACTTACTTTGGAGAAACAGGCAGCCAAGCAACTTCCGACGTCAATGCTTTATCAGAAGCCAAAAAACTCAAGTAACATTGGCAAATACTCTTCCTCTCTGCAGGACAGTAGAGGACTAGAAACAGACTATAGTGGTTATTTGAGTTCTAGTAGCCCCTCACCCAGATCAAGCCGGCTTTTACAGGATGAGATCACCTTTGGACTGAGAAAGAATATTGCAGAACAGCAAAAATATTTGGGTTCTACTCTTGGTACAAATTTAGCCGGGTCACTTAATCTTGGCCAAAATTTGAATCTGGGTTCAGGCATGAGATCATCCTTGGCAGAAGACTCTGGCTATCCAAGTGGAAGTCGATCACGGCCATCTTCTAGACCCTCATCTGTATATGGTCTTGATCTTTCACTTAAAAGAGACACCTCCAGCTCATCTTTGAGGATCAAACCAGAGGGTGACCTTGCCTCAGATTCCTCTGCTTTCCAGGCTCCATCAGGTAGATCAAAACCTACAAGCTTGCCTATTGGACAAGGTGGACGTGGGCGTATCCCTATTGTGGCACAAAACTCAGAAGAAGAGAGTCCATTGAGTCCAGTAGGCCAGCCAATGGGAATGGCACGGGCATCTGCCGGTCCTCTTCCACCCATTTCAGCTGACTCCCGTGATCAATTTGGCTCCTGCCTGTCCCTGCAGGACTCTCAGCAGCAACATCTAATGGAAGATCCTTTAAGAGGACGTGGCTATGTGCTAATGGATGATATGCATGGCACCATGTCTGAG
Source organism: Paedocypris micromegethes (assembly GCA_028031935.1). Taxonomy (NCBI): domain Eukaryota; kingdom Metazoa; phylum Chordata; class Actinopteri; order Cypriniformes; genus Paedocypris; species Paedocypris micromegethes. The sequence continues at coordinate 9,811,900 of CM051496.1, forward strand.
ACAGAAGGTAATTTAGTTGTACTCAGACTATACTATTGGTGTGACAGTTTTATTTTCATGCATGTTTTGTACGATTTGCACTTGCTGTACTATACTCTATGTGAATTCATGTGTTTTAAGTTCTCTTTGTGTCTCTATTTATTTTGTTACAGTGTTTTGTCCTGTCTCTGGTGTATATTTAGAAATTTATTTTTGTTTTTTTTTTTAAATAAGATACTACACTGTAGTAAAAAAATACTAAGCAAGATGTTCTGAGCTGCGGGATTGACAATTAAAAAAAATACAATGGTCTTGTAATTTGCAGTTAATAATACAATAGTCTCACAATATGTTTGTATTTAAATTCCATATACCGTGTAAATAATATGTACACTTGTTCTTGATGAGTCATTTGGTTAAAGTCATTTCTGTGCCTTCTAGTACATCCATATTTATTTAAGAAATTAAATACCGGATGTTTTTATTAAAAATGTAGTAAAATAATAATTTAATCTTACTTAATTTCAGCCGCATTTAATATAGTAAATTTGAATATAAAATTATAAGAAAGTAATTTGGTCAAAATAAGCTAAAATGTAATTGTTTTGTGAATAAACAGGAATGTAGTTCAATGATGCCATTAAAGTAGCATTCCGGTCTATGTTTGACTGTTCTTTGCATATTTTTGACTGTTCTTTACATAGGCTTAGTGTATTTACAGTGCAGGTAGTTTGCATTCATTTAGTTTATTTTAAGAAATTAGATTTGCATGTCTTTCTTGTTTTTCTTTTTAATAAAGTCTTTCAACTCTGCATGCTGTTTTTTTCGTGCATGTTTTTGTTTTTTTGTAACACACACCATAACTTTTTAAGACATCACTACATCAATAAATATGGTATTAAGGTTATTCACAAGACTGCTTATATCTTGATAATAAAATAAGAATAATTTTTGAACCACACGAGCATGAATAATAAATGCTCATTTTTTAAGAGTCACACATTTATAGAACCTGAGTCCTAAATCAACATTATATATTACCGACAACATATGGACATTTGACAACATGTGATGTGAAAATCACATGTGCTGTCCTTATTTACATATGGATGTAAATGCAAATAGGTTGAACAGAGGGAGTCCAGGAAACACGCATGGCAATTTCAACGATATACCAACTCTGGAATCCAGCACGCATCCTGTCACCCTCCAAACTTTCACTCCCATGAACACTGACTGTACTAAGCCTACTAAAATGTTGCAGAAATCGGGAAATGTACCACAAAAGTTATACAATTTTTCCAAATTGTGTAAAAACATTGACTATAATGAATTGCTGGACTTTAGAGAATTTGAGTACGCAAGTCCATTAAAGATCCGCAAAACTGAATGAACACCAAAACAACCCTTAATCATTTTAGTCGTCTGACATTCTGTACAGACATTTTAACTTCAAAATTAATTAACTGTTTAAAAACATTAAATATTTTTATTGCTATAAGATTTGATATTAATGTTTATTTTTATGCAAACTGTTGAAGACAGTAGTCCAAACATTTAATAAAAATCACAGCTAATTTAATAAACATGCTCACTAATTGTTACCTACTAATATATTTCTGAATACACATACTTCAGGCACAGCTGCCTTTACAATAAAACAAACCAGATTTATGATTTCAAATCATGCGTATTAAAATCCAATACTTGAGGAGAGTTTATTTCTGTTTTGGGAAGCACTGTTTTTAGGTTGATTAAAGCTACCTGCATTCTTAGTATTATATTCTTGTTCCTGATGGCAAAAATATTGTTGGCGACTAGGTTGTTTTCTTTTTTTTAATCATTGTGAGTTGTTCATCTCCATCTGTTTCCATAGCATACCACCATCGACGAGAAGAAAATGACTGGTATAATAGGCCGCGAGATGGACGCTCCGAAAACGGGCAAATGGGAGATAAGAGACAGGTAATGTTTGATTTCTTTAGGAACCTTTTTAAAAAGAAAAAGAAAAAATATGAACACAAAGTACTGGAGGACCCATTTGAGATTCAAGTTCCAGACCTGGTTGGAGCCTTTGCATGTTCTTCTCGTGCTTGTGTGGGTTTCCTGCCGGTCTCCGGTGTCCTCTCACATCTAAAAACATAGGTTCAAGAAGGTCTGGAAAACATTTAACTCTGTGATTGGTTGACCACCAATCCACTACTGTCCCTCCGTCCAGGTCCAGTATTCATGGGATCAGAAAACGTTTTTTTTTTTGGCTTCATATTTTCTTGTCTTTTGTCAATAGGCTAAAGCTGGACACTATCCATTTCCTCACTTTAGAGTAAAACTTCAGAGGGATCCCAAAGATCGTAGCGTTTCAGGTAAGAGATACGCCATCTTAATATTGAGAAATTTGGCTCATTGACATTATCCAGCAGTGCTGACAGACGTTTAGGACAGCTGCCCCTCTAAAAAGAATCGGTTTGCCCACCAACGGTTTCCAAGGCATATGTCTGTACTGAAATGAGTTTCTCCATGCTGAGATTCTACTGGCAGCATTCTGATTTATTCGTACTACTGAGCAAATTGTTAGCATCCATCCAGTTTCTGTTTAGCATCTGTTTATGACAATACATTTTGCACTGTAAAACTGTTAACACACACCAAAATGAAAATGAAAAACCCCAAACGACTCAACAAATCAGTGGTCTTTTCCATCGCCTGCCTCTGCTTTATATGCTTTAGTACAAGACAGACATTGCAGTGATGTGGCATGCTGGCAATCCTCCCGTTCTAAAACAGTATGTAACGCAAAAATTGGATTATCCCTGTAATTAGAAGCTGATGATCATTCAAGCCCATTGAAATTAAGCATGGCTGTAATATGTGTGCTATATTATTGATGCTTGTCTTATCACATTGTGTTTAGGACAATGTATAGATTCCCAAATAGTTTTCTTTCAAAGAGATTTAGAGCTCTGTTCTAAATCCTGTAAATCACAGCATAAATTAATAAATACTAAATATATACCAATACTTTTACGTTTCGGGTGCGAAGATGTCAAAACCACAGTCTAGTAAACATTTAATGACTATCAATAAGAGAGAACTTACTTGGATCAAACGGTTGACAGACAAATTAATGAAAGTAGGTGACAACTGAGATTCATAAACAAAGGAAAACCGGTGGAACCAGTAGACCACATATGACCACAAAAACACAGGGAGATGGAGAACAGAGGATCCTGGGCAATGTAGTTGGTTACCTGGTAATAGACACATACAACATATAATACATTTTTACACACACTTACACAAACACAGATATATTGTGATTATTTATTTATTTATTTATTTTTTATTATTTGCTTTATGTATTAAATAAGTGTAGGACTTTTGTGTGATTACTTGCACAATCGTGATAATTTCAGGTTGTGAAAAGCCACTTTTTTACCTTGTACAGGTAATGGACTGGGCATTCGTGTGGTCGGAGGAAAAGAGGTTCCGGGTAGCAATGGGGAAATCGGGGCATACGTGGCCAAGGTTTTACCAGGAGGAGCTGCAGAGCAGACGGGAAAAATAGTGGAAGGTGAGCACTTAAATTAAATGGGGTCAAATTCCATATTTGGGATCATTAGCTTGAAGAAGTTGACAGTGATTTCTGGCAAGAGTGACAAAAGCATTTATGTGGGCTGAATGTGACGTTTAGGGGCTGATTTTGACAGGATATTTTAGGGAATGCTGGGCTTTAGGAATGACTCATTCTTTACAACAGATAAAGATAGAAGAGAGGACCCGAAGGCCAGGTTCATGACTGCTTTCTTGCTTCTTACGTGAAGGTGTTGAGTGAATCTACTGCATTTTGAGTTTTTAAAAGACCCCTACGCCTGTGTTATAGTGCATTTTATAACGGCTACGAAAATGCATATCTTCACCAGGCAGAGATGTAGCTGAGATCACTCTAATGGCCAATGATTAAGTATCTTGAAAAAAAATGAAAAAAAAAATCCCCTCAGATGTTTGAGTCAAAATTTCCTAGACTCTTTTGATGGAGCATTTCAGCCATTTGTACAAGCTGAATTTCACAAGCTCTATTGATCTCAAGTGCAACTGAGACGTTGGTTCTCCGGTGAGGGTGAGCAAAGAGAGCTGTAAATTAAGTCTGCTTCGACCCCAGCCTTTGTGCCGCTTTCTTGGCTCATAATTTACGATGGGCCGGGATAGGTGAGAGTAAAGCCAGATGGTTTGAATCTGTCTGCACTGAGCCTTATTTATGAGGCCATATACAGCAGCAGAGCATTGTAGGAGAATATGCTGAGCTTTGATTGGATCTGACATCTCGACTGTTTCACAGCCTGTATTAGAACGCTGGAAATACGATTCCTAAATGTTCTGAAATTCAAGGCTTTCATTGGAGAGTTCACAGATGCAAAGCATGATATCCGCGTACACATTCACCCCCAGGGACCCCGTGTGTTCATCGCAACATGGGAGCTTTGAAGCGGCCAAAAAGAGCTTACCTGGCCTACCTGAAGACACGCTTTCATCTGTGTAAGTGCTTACACTGAGTGGATTCAGGTTGCTGTGGCTTGGCGTGAACATCCTGCACGTGTCTCCTCTCTTTCTGCTGGGTTTCAAAGGACTTGATGTCTAAATGGAAAAACAAGGGCTTTTTTCCCTTTGTTGTTTAGGAAAAGATATAGTGGAAATTATTCATTGGCTTATTTTGGTCTGTTTATAGGAATGCAGGTTCTGGAGTGGAACAGTATTTCCCTGACAGGCAAAACCTACGAGGAGGTTCAGGGTCTGGTTGGTCACCAGGTTGGAGAGGCAGAGTTGTGTGTCAGACTGTAAGTTTTTGATTTCCATAAATGTGATCGGAACTGCTGTTTAAATTTGCAACCTAATGCTAAAAAGCAACAAAAATTAATTGGGTTGGGGTGAGGACATTGCGACTAATGATTCCACCGTTTCCATTTCACTATGTGCAGTGATTTAAATATGCTGTCTGATTCTGAAAGCTCCCATCTGGACCTTCAGGACCAGAGCAAAGGTAAGACCAGCCAAGTTCTAATTGTCCTGTTCGTCTTTGCTCATATTTGCTTTTCTGACTTTACGGTTTGTAATGACCAGTAGACAGACCACCACGGTCACCTGGTGTAGACCCTAAGCAGCTGGCCGCAGAGCTGCAGAAGGTCTCCCAGCAGCAGATTCCATCTTCCTCAGCTTCAGCATTGGACAAAGCCTCGTTGTCCGCTGGCTCTAGTGTAGTTGCCAGCCCTGGTCAGCCTGGATCGCCCTCTGTTAGTAAAAAACGGCACAGCAAGGTTTGTAAAAACACACTTGAGGCTCTCTATTGAAAAAAAATAAGTTTTCTTTCTTCTTACAAATTTATATATTCTTTTCAGACCTCAGATTCAGCTAAAATTCAAGCCCACCCAGTGTCCGGAGAGATCCAGGTATATTTTCTCTGTGCCATTTTTCTCATTAACCAATTTGTATTTTGCTACTTGAAACTTTTTGAAAATTCTACTAGAATTTTTACTTGAGACACCATAGTGTCTGCTCTACTCAGGCAATACTTTGGCCACTGAGGCCGCAGTGTAAAGTCCTGTAAAGTGTAAGGTTCTTCAAAGCAACTGTACAAATAGTTGATATTTTGCAATTCTCTGGTCCTAAGGGCCATGCAAGAGGTACTGGAAATACTTGTAAATGCTGGTTTGAATAAATGTTGCTGAACATGAGCTACCAGGAAGGAGGCGTCTCAGGTGACCCATACAGACCCGAATGCAATACGATGGCGAAACTATGTACAAGAGTTGCCATTCATGCACTCATTCACTCTATGTGGACTTTAAAATTATAAATTAGTCATACTGTAAAACACAGTTAGCCCGACATTAGCCCAGGCATCTCCAAAAACTCAAATACCCTGTAATCACAAAACTATTCTCAATTCTTAAGAGATTCTAAATCTTCTGATGCAGAAAAAGTACAGTCAATTACTGGGAGTTTTAGCAATTTTATAATGTGTACGTTTTAAATGTCCACACTGCATTGTAAACCATGGTTTTATGTTGTATAATATATGTCGTATAAGTGCATTTTGTGATTTAAATTAACAGTAAATTCACAGCAATTTTTACAATGTGAAATTAATGATTTTGTGTGTGTGAAAATCTATTGTATAAAAATAATTTAAATAGTGTACGCATTGCAGCCAAAAATCTGTGTTTTTACTTGTTGTAAATCAACATCCTTTTACTTGATTTACTTGTCATGGTGTGAGCGAACTGGTATTATTACAGTTTTACAAACTGGTATTACCTGGTAGTAACTACTGTATTTACTGTAAATATTCTGTTTTGTATCTTCAGCTTCAGATTAATTATGACAAGCAGCTGGGAAATCTAATTGTTCATGTTCTCCAAGCCCGAAACCTGGCACCTCGGGACAATAATGGCTATTCTGATCCATTCGTGAAGGTTTACCTGCTGCCAGGAAGAGGGTAAGGAATATGGCTGGAATTCTAATGATTGTAGAACAGACGACCAGCCTTCTAATGCAGTTTGCAATTGAAAGGGTTAACTGATGTTTCCATCTTAAAATCTAATAGCCTAGCTTCTTAAAGTCACTGTTGGAAGTCAGAAGCTTGGGTGTTTTGTTCAGTTTATTTGCACGATTTATATTTCTACTTTTGTCATCTTGGAAAGCTAGATATTTATTAGTTGCTCAGATTGTATAGCAGGAATGAAGTCGAGCGACGAGAGAATGTTAAGAACGAGAGAAATTGAATATCAGCGTTTGAGAACAATCTCTTTCTCTCACCCATGGCGCTCCAGATTAAAGCTCTTTGAATTGTTCTGTGCCGCAGCTTTAATAACAGGATATCACTCATTTAGTTGTAATTAAAATCGAATCTGTTGCTAGATCTGAATATCCATATCCTTAAAGCTTTTCTTGAGGTTTTTTGAGTGTGTGTGCGTCCATGTCTTCTTGAATTTGTGTGCTCTAAATGAGTCAGCAAAAGAGGGAAATCAATGCTTGCTCAGTGCCTGTGTAAAATGATAATGCTTAAAGCTGTTTGTAAGGTCTGCTCACTTGCTTCAGACCATTTCTCATCGGTTCATGCCGTGCCTGGATTGGAAACAGGAGCTCTCCATTTATCTTTTCCATGAATGCATGAGCTACGGCAAAAGCAACACACACAGAGACACACACACACATTTGCCGTATTCACTCATCACTGACTGTTGTCTGTTTTTGCTGCATGCTGGATCTTCACAGTCAGGTCATGGTTGTGCAGAATGCCAGGTATGTGATTCTTTTCTATAGTTTCAGCGAATTACAAAAGCCTCGGACTTGAATGGCTTCGAGACGCAGCTTATTCAGTGTTTTTATGGTGTGTTTGGCTATTTTTGTTCTCATTATCATTATACATTACACCTTGAGTAGTATACGGCCAGCGAAGCGATGCAAGCTGACCTATACTAGGCTTTGTCCACAGTGCAATACGTTGACCATTAACGTTTCTAATTATTTCTGGGTTGTTTTGTGTTTCGCTGGCCTTCTACCATGTAGAATCGTGAATGACCTTTTGTGGTATGTGTTCTCATTACAGTGCTGAGAATAAAAGAAGGTCCAAGCATGTTCAGAAGAGCCTGAACCCCGAGTGGAACCAAACCGTCATCTACAAAAACATCCACCTGGAGCAGGTGATGTTTAACTGAAACATACAGGTTTTGAGGTTTCAATTATATGTGAGCTCTTCAGAGAGAACCTCCAGTTTAAGTTTAATGATCAAGAAATCTGTTGTGTCCCTGAAGTGCTTTACCCTAATGAAGACCAAAGCTCTTCTTGAGTCTGTTCATCTCTCTGAAGCAGCTGTTGACAGGCGGGATTGATGTGTTTAACTGCACTGATGAAGTGAAGAAAACGGGCCTTAATTGAGAGAGAGAGAAGGAGAGAGAGAGCTCTGAAAAAAACTTGGTTTTATTAAAAACAAAGTTTTATTGTTTTTTATTTTTTAACAGAAATGATAACATTTATATTTCATTACAATGATCAATGTATAATAGATGTATTAATATAAAATAGATTTATATAATAATAATAATAATAATAATGTAAAAATATAAATTTACTTCAGAAATTTAACATTTCTTTAATACTGTTATGCTTTCATTGTTTCTTTCACACATGTTTAATGAACTGTCGAAGTGATGATGCTGACGAAGTGAAACAAGCAGTCATTAATTAAAGGAGACAAACAGAAAGTGTTGTAAAGTTGTAAACAGAAATGTTTTAATATTCTATATGCATGTCTTAATGTATTACATCTTTCAAATTCAAATGAACAAATCTACAAAATCAACAACAAAATGTATAGTATAAACATAAATACAAGTATTTTAGTTTAATAATGATGGAAAATTGAATGAAATTTACATTTATTTAAATAGTTTTATTTAGAATTTTTTAAATGCTTTGTTGAAACCAAAACATCAGCAGCAAATCATTTAATTCTATATAATCATATTAATTAAAGTTCTACTGCCTTTCTAATGCAAAATAAAAATTAATAAATAAATAAATGTTATTCTAATAAATAAAAAATAATGTATTCAAAAAAATGAAATATTAAAACTCTTAACATTAGGGAACAGAACATTTTTATGTAATATATAAAGATCTTATTTATTAATTTAAATGATGGGATGAATATGTTTGACTGTGCTTCTGCTCTGTGTAAAGTTGCGGAAGAAAACACTAGAAGTCAGCGTGTGGGACTACGGCAAGAGCTCTTCCAATGACTTCTTAGGAGAGGTGATCACTTGGAGATCATCTGTGATCCAATGTGTTGACTATATTCACAGTTTCTTTGCATCTGGTCTTGTAGGTACTAATTGACTTGTCCAACACAGCGCAATTGGACAATGTCCCGCGCTGGCTTTTACTGAAGGAGCAGAGTGAGGGCGAGCATCACCGCCGTTCTCACTCCGGACACCGCCAGCACTCCCCCAAACCTCCGGGCGGACATGGAAGCCAACATTCCCCCAAAAGCTCTAGTCACGGCAAAGAAGACTCCCCCAAATCCTCCGTCATCAAGAGCCGCAGCCATGGAATCTTCCCAGACCCTGCCAAGGGTAGGACAGAGACGCATGCCCGATCTTTTCCAGTTGATGTTGTCCTTCCATCCCTCTAGTGCTACTGTCTCCTTGATCTTCTTTCTATTCTTCTGTCACTGTATCTTTCCATCCTGTACTACTCAAGCTTCCTAGCTTTGGCTTCTCGCTCTTCATATGTGTGTTCGGTTCACCAGAGCGCTGAGCTCACCAGCGCTTCACTCCAGCCACCTCACGCAGGGTGTGACAGGGCCGCTCGGACAGGAAGTATCCTGCCGATAACTAGGGCACAGTAGATGCACCAGTTAAAGATCACTTCGGTTTCCAGTACAGGCGAAAACTAATAACCTATATTAAAAAAAACACAAACTGCATTACGTAGAATTTCCAAGCTCATGTTAATGTAATTGTAACTATGTAATGCTAAATTTAGCCTAGCTTTAATAAATAGGCACAATCGGGGAATGAAAAGTCCCTTGTGGTAATTTGGTTCTGGTTGTTTTAGACACGCAGGTCCCCACTATTGAGAAATCTCACAGTAGCCCCGCCACGTCGAAGCCTTCCCTCTCCGAGGGTCAAGCACGGCCCCATGGAGTCCCCCGTGCTCATGGCAAAAGCAGCCCGGCCCGGGCACACCTTGATGATTCCGCTGCCACAGCCAAAGCCGCCGACCAGCAGCCCCGTCTCCAACCAAGTAAACGACGCAAATGAAACCTCCACAGCATGGCTGCCTTCGCACTCATCTCTTCCTCCTTCTGCTTTTATTTCTGCCCTCTATACTTTGTTTTCGTATTTTGTTCTGGTCGCTCCCTTTTTTTCCTGCCTCCGGTCACAATCTGTCACTTCACTTCCTCCTCAGCCGTGGGTTTTCACTAGTCTGCTGGGAGATGCACACGCATACGCAGATCTACAAGCACTTTTGACTACACCATAATTGCACAATCAAATTAACATCACATTATCAGACATTAGAAATTCTATTTGTGAGTAGTGATCAATTATAGTGTTTCTATCGCGTTAGTTTATCAATAACGGTTTACAAAGTTAGAATTTGCACACACACACGCAGTTACCGTATTAGCCCTTCAACAAAATAGTCATTGCTTTAAAAGTATTTCAAGAGTGCTTTTAAAGTGATAGAAAATGAAATACAGCTTTCTTTAGACATCAGCTGTGTTTATTGTATTTTCTCCGTTTAAAATATTGACTATTTTGTAGGGTGGCTAATAATTTTGTTCTTAACTGTATATTTTCATAAACAATTATCAATACAGTATAAGCAATAGCATATTGTTTTACCACTGTGTCCCACCAGATATGTCATTGATATTCAGAGCTTATGTTTATGGGACCAAAGGCATCTGCCTAAACTCATCAATGACCAGTTTTGGTGGAAATGGTCAGAAAAGACACATTTCTTTTTCTATCAAAAAGAGACAACTATTTTGTTCTAGAAATACAGTAAGAAATTAAGTATCTAGCTTTATAGAGGCCTGTCAGTCACTGTGAGAAAATTCCGACCCAAGGTTTGGGATCAGTTAAACTCGGCTCACTGCATTTACACATAGCAGAAACAATCTGGAACATAAAACACACACTGTAGACAGACATTTTCCCAGTTGAGCCCATCTCCCCTCCTTTCTGGTTTTCATTTTGTCATTATTTGTCCCACTGAGTTGTTTTCTGTCCCAGACGGTCGGCTTTTCAGCAGCTTCCCAAATACACAGCGAAGGCCCTGCATGTGGCCACCTGCTCCTTACAGCACCATCCCACTCTGCCTCCACTGTTTCTGCGGCTCTCGCTGGCCAACACTGCACCTCAGTTGACGCCGCAAGCCCTGGTCCGGCTGTTGTTGCGTACTGGGGCTGCATGTGACTGACCTACAGTAAAAGCTGGTGGTGTCCATGTTGTGACGAGTTCATACTCTGAGTCTCCATCTCGCCCCCTTCTCCCCTCTTCAAACCTCCCCTCCTTTTTGCTCAACCCTCTGGCCTCGTGGCTGGTATTTGGCACCAGCGCAAACTGACCGCCTTGACCCAAGACACCACAGGCACAGCGTAGTTGGTGTGCTCACCGTTCAGAGAGCCCCGTCTGAGGCGTCGGCCAATGAGATCGCTGGGGGCCGTCACCTGACCCTCAGGAAAGCCCTGTCGGAAGAGAGGCCGCAGCCTGACGGAGGTGAGAGTCGAAGGTATCATGTGATGATGACAGATGAGAGAGAGAGGATGTTAAATACTAACGCACACCTGTAGCGGAACTAGCCAGGAATTTGAGGAATTTGGCCTTCCATGCGGGGCTTTGTAGGAAGGGGGGGCCACTTGAAAGGTCAGTCCAAATGAAAGCGAGCATCCTCTGAAAAGAAGATGAAAGAATGAAAAGAACGCCTCCTTATTAGCTTGACTGCAGTATTGTCTCTAAACGCTGATTAAAGCTACAATTTATTTTACAGCAAATGTATTTTCCATCAAAACCCAGTGGTTAGTAACAGGTGTTCATATATAATATAATTCATAACATAATATAATTGATTCTTGATATAAATGTTCAAGTGTGGGATTTTTTTCACTCTGGATTCTTAGCGATGCTCACTTTCGAATGGAATCTGCCCTTTTTTTATGCCACAGAAAATTCATGCAGCGAGTCTCAGTCTGATTCAACAGTCCAGCAACGTGCTTCGCCCAAAACCATGGCTTGAGTAATGACTAAATAATAGTGGCACACGGCGATAAGCTTGACATGGAGAAGCATTGGTAAGAAGTGCAGGAAGACCGCCCGGAAGACTGTTGCTGAATCTGTTTGGAAAAGACTGTGTGCATGAATTATGCACCAACATCATGCATCCCACATTACGCCATCGGTCATGACTCTATCAAACACATAAAACATAGAAACAGATAAAATAGCTGTCCAAAGACTCAAACGTAATCGTATTAAACCTAGCAGTAATACGCATAATGAAGTGCCTCCAAACACACAGATTACTAATGAACAGTTTTCTACTTTGTCTGTGCTTCTGCTTTATCATTTAATGTCAGCTTGGCAAATTTCTGTCTGTGATATTTCCTTTCATTTTTTGGAGTGCTGTCATGCTTTAAATGTTTCCAGCAAAACAAGTCTCTGCCTGTTTTTGAGTGTACAAATGTTATAATCTCAATAATGGGATTATCTCAATTTCCATTGCGTGGTATATTTTTTATAATAATAATAATAAATGTGTCTAATAAGGAAATTGCCTTGTAAATTAAAGTGGCTGACGAACAAAGATACTGTATATAGTGAATAGATACCGTATAGACACATTTACAGTATGACATAGGCTACTTAATCTAGTCAGTTTTCGTGTAAACGGATTGTTCAACTCACAGAGTACACTTCAAAAACAGCATCCCGCAGCCATAGATCTGGTGATACTCCTGTTACTGCAGCCTCATTGGACAGCGGTCTGAGTGGCAGTGCTTTCAGCCTATTGGATGAAGAGGGTGGGACCAATGTGGTGGATAGTGCCATCTTCCAGGTTCCCAGATTGTGAGTATTGCTTCTATAATCACCATATCCTTGCGAATATTTCGACATTAAGGTGTTTAATTTTATTGAAATTACATTCATTACCTTTTTTCATTTTTCATCTAAGTGTAGCAATCTGTTTTTCTTTCCTCTTCAAGAGAATCACTCCTCTGTTTTGTTGTTCATGGTGATCTTTGTCTTACTCTGATTTGTGAGCTCTTTACTCTTTAGCTGATTTGTGTTGATTTTTCAGTGGAAAGATTCCAAACGGCACAGACGTTGTGACTTCCACTCACGGTGATGAGGAAGGTAAATTTGCTAAGAGAATTATGTTCGTGGACAAGTGAACACCGATTTGAGAAGAGATATTGATGACTATGTGAATAATTATAGGTAAAACGCAGATGATGGGAGAGATAAAGATTGCCCTGAAGAAGGAGATGAAGACAGAAGGAGAATACCTGGTGCTTGAAATCCTGCAGTGCAGAAACATCACATATAAATTCAAGTCTCCTGAGCACCTCCCTGGTAAGACGCGTCATCTTTATTTACTTTTGCACATACAAACCCAAAAATGCCAATAGTGTAAAGTAGTTTTAAATGTTAAACAACAATTCTGAAGATGCGTTGAAAGGTGTGTTGATGTAAAGGTGTTTCTGAGTCCATAGAAAGTATATTTCACCACCATTATGAACTATTCTTCAGAAGTGTCAGTTATAATGTGGAAATCGGTACACTTTCAGTATCGCACTACTTTGTTATTTAACAAGTTTGTTCTTTTATGTTTATTTAATTTTTCGTTTAAGCATAATAGCTTTCCTGAAGCTGTGCAAGCAACACAAAGGCTTTGGATTCGATTCCATGGAAAGCATGAAATCAAACTTAAATTATGTTTCACTTATAAAAAACGTGTATGATGTGAAGTGAAAATCCTGTAATGTATGTATGTATGTTAAAGTTAGAATAACTGTAAAAGAAGAATACAGAAAAGAAAACATCTGATAACATGATAAATATAATACAAATAGAAGAATTATATTCAAAACAAATACTAAAAAAGCAACACGATGAGCATGTGAATATAATCAGAGCATTTTGACCGTATGCATTCATCCATTGCTTGCACTATACTGAATGCTGGCTTCCTTCTGATTGAAGCATGTATTTTTGGCTATTTTTAGACCTGTACGTGAAGCTGTATGTGGTAAACGTAGCCACTCAGAAGAGAATAATCAAGAAAAAGACCAGAGTGTGTCGCCATGACCGTGAACCTTCTTTCAACGAAACCTTCCGCTTCTGTATGAACCCCACAGGTCATTCGCTTCAGGTAGGCATTGCGCACTGTCCTCCTCTTCAAATCTATGCCTTTAAACATCTGTTTCCATCTCTCTAGCTGTTTCTTGTTTCAAACGGAGGCAAGTTCGTGAAGAAGACCCTGATCGGCGAGGCCTACGTGTGGCTGGATAATCTAGATCTGCGGAAACGAGTGGTGAGCTGGCACAAGCTGCTGGCCAGCACAGCTCAAATCCACTCCTAAACACCACAGATGGAGCAGACACAGACGTCACACACATCTCCTGCGCTGTGGGAGGAAAGTGAGCTGGATTCGGGGGGCCGACACTGTCACGTGTGATTGTGTGCACGGACACGATTGTGTTCACCCAAGCCATGCAGAAACCGGTGTTTGTGTTGTTATTGGGGAGAGACTAGTGAAGAGTAGATGTTTGGAGAAGCTTCCGTAGGTGCAACAATCAGCAAGAGAGTAACAGTTTTCCCCAATGTACGTGTAGAAGCACTTTGACAAACATTTTTACAAACACTCGCAGTTACACATATTTATACCTGCGTGTGTATGATATTATGTGGGGATCGGGCCACAGTAAATGGAGACGTTGAGGTACGTGTGGATTTCTAGTCAGTTTCCTTTATTGTTTGACTTGTAGAGCCAAGTCAAGTGTTTGTGCATTGATCCTATGATTGCATAGAAACCAATATCATATACTATACATTATTTTTGTATGATAAATATGTCAATATTTATTGTTTCACATTCTCTTCAGATGTTTTATGTGCTGGACGAAAAGATTATTAGGAAATATTGTTAGAAGAGTATTTTATGGTATCTTATAGATTGGTTATTATGAATGAAATCCGATTCTATGGGTGTTGTGATGAAACGTTGTGTTGGTATTGTAACTCGTTCTCTCAAGTTACACATTCAACAGTGACACAAAAAGAATTCAAATGAAACAAACACATGATTTCAACTGAGAAGATAGTTTGGAAGAATTGTATTTATTTTACTTAGTTTCATTCAAATACCTGATTTCAGTTGGTGATGGCAGGTTTCTATGATAAGCGGTTAAAAATCCTCACTGTAATATAATTTGCACTTTAAGTCAATTTTGAGAATGTAAGCTGTTTGTAAATTAATTCTTTTTTTCTGAAGAACAATACAGTACGTTGCCATTTAAGATAGAAGTCAATTTGTTTCATGATTTCTCAAGGATCAAAGCTTGAATGAGTACTTCAATCATTAAAATAAGGTCTTTGCATTGCAAATATACGTAAATTTTTTGTTGTTTTGTAAAATACAAGCTCCTAAACACTCAGGTTTTGGTGAGGCACTTGTGAAAAAAGCCAACTTGGTTGAAAGGCCTGACGCTTACATCACGTGCATTGACCACGGGGATCATGTTGGTGCCATTCATATCTTCAAAAATTTTAATTTTATTTTGTTAATTGCTGAGCATTCCATATACCACAGTATATATCACATCTCTACATAATACAGGCATCTAAACCAAAAACCATTCATGCTCTTTTTCTTTTAATTTCAAATGCAGCTTGTGAATATAATGTTCAGCCCATGGAACCAAGCATTCTTTATAAAGGTCAGGCACTTAATTCCTGATAAATAGTTTCTAACTTGCACATTAAGACTAGTTTTGGTATAGACTTGTGTCTAAAACCTGTGCCAAACTCACAAAATACACAGGTTTTTCGTATGTATTTCTATGCAACCAAATAGTTATCGTAATGCTGAAACAAACAGAAGCATTGCAAAGATTAATTTTATGTGTTTATTTATGAATATGTTTTATATGTATATTTGATAGTGTTTGTTTTATGCTGCTGTTTTTTTTTCTCCCTTTTTTGGCAAATGATTTTAGTTCTTAATGTACAGACAAACTGATACGTACATGTTTACAAGCAACTTGGTTTCTTCAAATTCAGCGTTCCTGAGGACATTCACTCAGCTTTACTCAACATGCTCGGCATTTGTTATAGTTTATGACCTGCCAGAATATGTTCATCCATGTTTACATTATCGATTAAATTACGAAGCAGAATCATGTGTAATTCAAGAATTACATGCCACACTACTGTATGTCATCAACACACCCACTTTCGCATGCTCGAATCAGAAAAATGTAACTAATAAAAAGTCATGTAAATACATAATATACCAATGAGCATTTTCTTTTATACAAGTAGGATCTTTTAATAATTTTCAGGTTACTCAAACAGCGCGTATAAGGGAAAGGAGCTGTTATTTTATTCACACTGTACATGCACCAGAGCTAAAAACGTTCTTCTTGTTTGACAAACTGGACTCGACTTGCACAACTGACATCACTGTATAATATCTTTAAAAAAAACTGTCAAAAAGTCTAATCAGGAAACATGGTATTTTCACTTTGGATGTTGCATGTTTTGTTGGTGGTTTGTTCATACTATTTTTGTGTCCAGATTCTATTTACAAAATGATTATAAAAAACAGCAATCAAATCTAAATGTGTATGCTTACTGTACAAAGATATGCTTGTATAATCTGTCTGGTTTTCCACTTAATGTAAACAGGTTTAAAAAAAACTGTCATGGTTTTTGTGGTTGTACACAAACGGTATTGATAAATTATGCAAATTGTGCTGTAATTAAAGGCCATTGCTATAAATCTAAATAATAAATGATATATGTAAAAACATTTCTTGAAGTAATCTGTTTTATTTTTCTGTTAAATAATATATTTCTGTCTTGATTTGTACATTATTTATTCATTACACACTAACTGATATATTTCAAATGTTTGTGTTTCTTTTTGGTGACGATTAATAAAAACACTAAATAAAGTATCTCAGAGAATGTCTGTCTGGCTACCATTATTACATTGGGACTTTTATTTTGAAGTACCCGTCGCTCTACTACTCCATGGTGGCTGGAGAGTAATCGTTATTTTATATTTATTTTACCAGAAATCATGACTTTAAGGTCTGTGAATATTAGAAATGGACGAGGAAGCAACATTTAAGCAGTTAATCAAAGCAGTACAACACGGGGACCTGTGTTTTGTTAGACAGCATCTCCCGGTCGGTGACCACAAGCAGTCTGTTATTTACACTCATTTTGGGAAGTCTGGAGATACTTTATTACACTATGCAGCCCGCCACGGACATCATGACGTTTTGCGATATTTTGTAGAAGAGCTTAACATGGACACTGAGGTTTATAACAGCGATTACAAGAGAGCTTTGCACGAGGCTTCTTCTATGGGCCATCACGAGTGTGTTCGTTACCTGCTGGCGAAGGGCGCAAAAGTGGATAGCTTGAAGAAATCCGACTGGTAAGTATTCCATTTGTTATACTGGGTATAATATACCCAAAATATATTGGGTAATCTCTCAATAAACTTCAACTCCTTCGATAGCTCAGTTGGTAGAGCGGAGGACTGTAGAGGTTTGAACACTGTCATCCTTAGGTCGCTGGTTCGAATCCGGCTCGAAGGAAATTTTTGTTTCCATTTTTGTGTATTTTTACATACAGTAGTAGCTGTAACACAATATATAGGAATTGGTCATTTAGCTAGAATATTATAGATGTGTACATTATATTAGTTCATTACAGACAAACTGCTATGTTTCAAACATCTTTTTGTTTGTTTCGTGATACGTAACTACTGTATTTATTATTTCATGAATGTACTGTACTATTTCGTGTAAGTACTGTACTCTTCTTACCATTGGCACTCAATGCAAGAGCGACAAAGTAGGAATTTCACTGTCAAAAAATGCCTTTACTGGACTTTGACTTGGCTTGACTTGATAGAGCTGACAGTTAACGGAAATACTAAATCCAGTATCATGAAAAATGTGAGTATTACTTAGGACCAATACAACTAAAGTTTTTTTTTTTTATAGAAATCTTGGCCAAATTAAAAGTATGTATATGAAAACTCACTTTACTTTAAAATTGCTGTGGCTTCCCTCAGATAACATAAAAAATAAGGAAAGTTTGTCATTCTCTTCCTCAAGACTCTGGAACCATACTAAAACTAAAGGAAATTTACTGAAACAAGGAAATACAAAATGTATTTTAATCAAATCATTCTATTTCTATTTCTATTTTTCTACTTTAATATTTTAAAGTATATTTAAAGTATAATTTGTTTTAGGACTCCACTTATGATGGCCTGTACCCATCAGAACCTTGATATAATCTCAGAGCTGCTAGATCATGGCGCTGACCCAGACCTTCAGAACAAGGATGGCTGGAATTCATTTCATATTGCCTGTAGAAAAGGTGATTCCACAGTCATACAACACCTCCTACTGGCCAAACCTGGGGTCTGGAGGTCCAAGAGCAAGACTGGCAGGACACCTTTGCACACAGCTGGTGTGTGTGCATTTGCTCTCTTTAATGCCATGTATATAATTCATCTGTATATCTCTGCTTTATGTATATTTATAATCAATGCTTCTTTCCAATTCAAGCTATGCATGGCTGTGAAGATGCAGTGAGGCTTCTGCTGAAAAGGTAGGTAGAGATGCGTGTAAGAACAAAATAATTATTTACACGTCTTACCATTTTAATTGCCGATTCAGCTGTACCTATGCACCAGATGAGAAGGACAGTTGTGGGGTCACGCCATTCATGGATGCCCTAAGGAATGGACACATCACAATTGCTAAAATGCTTCTTGAAGTTCACAAGGTGAGCTGGAGAAACAAGCACACCTGCAAAAGTAATGAGTGAGTGAGAAGCCTAATGTTTGTGGGCTTTTGAAGGCATCACCCACAGGAACGGACATCCTCGGAGCCCAGCCACTCCACCAGGCCTCTGTGACTGCACAGGATGAGGCTCTTTCTTTCCTCGTCGACCATTTGTGTATTGATGTAAATGCGAGAGCCACAAAACTGGATCTGACTGCCCTGCACTACGCTGCCAAGGTTGTATGAGAACTACTGAATTAAACATGAATTCTGAATCTGCTCAGTTCAGATAAACAAGCTTCCACTCTGTAAACTTTCTTCTATTTTAATACTGTTTTTCAGGAAGGGCACACGAGCACTATAAAAAGACTGCGAGCCCTAGGCGCAGATTTTCATGCAAGAGATGCGAAAGGCAGATCAGGTGGGATTACGCAGCGCACTGTTGCTCTTTTAAGAGAGTGTGATGGGACAGATTATGTTCTAAGAATACAGATGTTTTCTGAATTGCAGCTCTACACATGGCTTGCATTGGCCAGCATGCAGATGCCGTGAAAACACTGCTACAGATGGGACTTGCGGATTCTGAGGACAACGCAGGCTATAAAGCGAAACAATATGCTCGGAAATGTGATATTAGAGAAGTGTTTGATTGTTTGGAGTCATAAATCTATGAAGAAAATAAACACATGAAACATTATGACGTTAAGAGATTGGTATTATTTGCTGTTTGCAAGACAGACGATGAAGAATTTTATTTTCCAGAGAGAAATGCGATGTAAGTCAATAAAACTGTGCTTATTGACAAATAAATTATTATTTGGATTTTTCATGCATATTTTTTATGACAGAGACCATCATTTGCTCATTATTTCCTCTCATCGTATTGAATTTTGCGGACAAAACACAACATTTTGTTCGTCGTACTTGAGTGAGAGACCTTGTTGAGAAAATCTCCATTATTTTACTTTTATTTAAGAATATTCAGTGTGTTTATTCGGTTTTTATTACTGTCTTTTACATTTAGAAAAATCACAAGTAACTTAAGTTATTAAATCCTGCGTACTATTCTGGTCTAAATGTAATGATTATAAACGTAAAATTGATGAGATGTAAAATAGCGTTAACTCGTACACTGCCTAACACTTGGGGCCTCAAACACAACAGCGAAGTAAACAGTTTAACATATCGATTGTATAACGACTAAAATTGATCAAACAAAAAGCGAGTTAATGCAGTCGCGACAGCGCCTTTAAACAGGAAACGAGATGTCTTCTGTTTCAGCGATTTATGTGACTGACAACAAGTTCCACCAATAGGGAGAGCTAAAGTTCACCCGCCCTGCTTGGCCGCACCCACGGGGAGTGACGTGACAGCTCACTTCTTTCATTTCCAGCTTTGCAAGATCTCCATTTTCTTCGGCCCGACGTACAGGAAAGGGATTAAAGACGAAGAAAAAATGAATGAAGAATACGACGTTATCGTTCTTGGAACCGGACTGACGGTGTGTAGATAACCATTACGACATCTTGTCGTCCACAATACGCTCTTTATTCACGTGTGCCATTACGCTGTTAGACACTGTTGTATAGGCGGTGCTGTAAAAGTACTTCAACAGGCTAATTTTCTGTCAGGCTAACTTTAGCATCATGCTAATCAGCATCCAGTCTTCTTGCGGGAAGATGCTAATTAGCATCGACGCTAATGTAGCCTAAGGCTAATCGGGCTGTTTGCTAATTACCATAAACGCTAAACCCAACGTCAGAGCTGATCATGCATTGGCGCCCACCCGCCACACTAACGTTTTTATTAAAAACGTTTGAAACAAACGACGTGTTGTGATAACCCTTGTTTTCATGGCGCTTTTAAGCAACGATTAATTTTACCTTCGTACTTGCTGAGTTGCATTGGCGCGAGCTGATAGCGCGTGAAACGAGGCTGTCATCTGACAGTTTGCGTTACATGGGTTTGTGACCGGCTAATTAATCGTTAAAGAGTTGTAATTTTTCTAAAATGGAAAAACCTCAAAGCTTCTGATCTTTTTATTCATTCTAGTTCCGTGAGCTTACCGTGTCTAAAGTTATTTGGTTTATGAAATCCTATGAGCAAGCTTCCATATTTAGGCCTGAATGTAGCTCAGCGGACAACCACACCCTCAAAGCCAACAGAAAACCCTCTTTATTCCTCTGGTGACCTTTCAAATTGCGTCTTTCTCTTGGCGCAAACCTCAATCCCAAGGTTTGTTCATACGCTTTATTTTAGACTGATATGAATTATATTCCTAGCCATCATGCATCACACCTGGTGGAGTAAAGGCCATGCTGAACCTTTCCCACCCCAGCTCTGCGGTTTCATTATTTTAGGGAGATTTTTTTTTGTTTACAAAAAGTCCTGTTTGGTTCTATATTTTGAGCTTTTGCCTAAAACCACAGTTGTTATGTGAAAAGGCTTTGGGTGTTGACTGTCCAGTCAGAAAGGTGAACACCTCAGAGGAACTAGTTTGATGTTTCTCTTCTGCAAATCGTTCTAGATGGCACGATATGTAAATCAGACTATGGTGCTTCTCTTTTACGTGTTTTATTAGATGTTATTCACTGATTCTTTGGCCTCAGATCCTAGAACCTGGGTGCTGCTCTGGTTTTACGTGGCTTATTGCGTAATCTCTTTAGCCTGAGCAGACCAGTGACTGAGTGGTGATGTTCGGACTCCATCGAGATTCAATAACACGCACATAGAACCGTTTTGCAGACAGTGAGTTGTTAATTTTCCCCTTTTCTCAACAATTTGATCTTGTGTTGTTTGACTGGTAAAAAGGACAAACAAATAAAGTGAAGTTAATAACAGCCTAGTGAAGCCACAGTGCTGGAATTCAGCAGGTGTCAGAAGCAATGACGGAAGAAAACGTCTATCGGCCTTTCATGTGACTGGGGCCTGATGCTTTAGTCAGGAGACACTGGCCTCTAACGTCCTCCGGGATCTTACATTCTGTTTGATTCAAGCATGTTTAGCTGGTTTGTGTTTTTTAAAAATCTAGTAGCACTATTACAGCAATGTTTTATTCTCAGTGTTTTGCCCTGTCTTTCTGTGGTATTTGTTGTGATTTTTAACGAGAACATCGTTTTGTTTCATTTTTTTACTTTAAAACCTTGCTGTTTGTCCTCAGAGACTGGTAACAGCTGAAACGCCATTCTGTCCTTCAATGTTGAGACTCACATGGGTAAAAATGCTGAAGTCTGGGTTTTTTCTTTTAAGTCATAACCCTTTCAATCAAATTTAGACGTCAGTGTGCCCCCCCCTCCACCACCACACACAAAGCTTGTAATATGCACGTTGGTGGGATTTGTTTTATTTTTTGGCTTTTTTAACTTTTGAATTGATTCTATATTTTGAAAAGATTTCTGTCTGCAGGACAATGAAGTATTGCTTTAATTGCTTTTAGTTCTCTTCTGCGTGTAAAGTCCACAAAATCACATGATCATCTGTTTTAAATCTGCTGTAATGGTCTATAGAAGGACCAATATTTTAACACACTTTGGCCTTTGAAGTCTTGCAAATAGCCTTTGTGCTTTGGTGCTATGTTTTTCAACATGACAAATTAGGTCCTGTTCTTTAACCGTTGTCAACTCTATTTCATGCAATTTTTGTAATCCAATAGTTTTCGTGACTTGATTGTTTTTGAGCGTGTGAAAATACACACCACAATTAATTAAAGCTTCATCATAACTTCACCTCGTGTCGAGGATTTAGACTGAATCTGCATTCCTGTTTCTTTAAGGAATGTATCCTGTCTGGGATCATGTCCGTAAAGGGGAAGAAGGTGTTGCACATGGACCGGAACTCCTACTATGGTGGCGAGAGTGCCTCCATCACCCCTCTGGAGGATGTAAGTTAGTGGGCATCTGACCCAGCAGAGAAGATGGTGGCAGAAACATCATCTGATCTGTTTGTTCATAGCTGTTCAAGCGCTTCAGCCTTCCAGGCAGCCCTCCGGAGTCCATGGGAAAGGGTCGAGACTGGAACGTGGACCTCATTCCCAAGTTTCTAATGGCAAACGGTAAGTCGGCAAACACTTCTTATAGCTGTATGGAATCCGTAATCACACTTTCAGAGTGGCTTTGTGCCAGGAATCCTCTTAACCAAGTACCGTATATGAAGGCCTTAACTTAGATGATTTTACATAATATTGAATTTCATGAGAGCATTTCTTTTAATATTTTCTGACTTGTTTACATTTTCACAGGTCAGCTGGTCCGTATGCTGTTGATCACTCAGGTGACACGTTACCTGGACTTTAAAGTAATCGAGGGCAGCTTCGTCTACAAAAAGGGCAGCATTTACAAAGTGCCCTCGACGGAGACTGAAGCTCTTGCTTCTAGTAAGTATTTTGTCTTCACTTAATTAGTTTATTTTTTTATAATATTTATATATTTTTTAATACCGTTGGTTTATAAGTTGGTAGGAGTTCAAATGTAAATTTTTGCACTTAATGTTGATTCTGATCTTGTTATTTTTGCGATTGCTTTGTTCCTAATTAAGTTCTTCTGAATATGCTTTTTTTTTTATTCGGTCGAGTAGCACATTTAAATTTTTTTTGTTTGTTTGTTTTTTTTGTTCAGGCCTCATGGGACTTTTTGAGAAAAGGCGATTCCGGAAGTTCCTTGTGTTTGTTGCCAACTTTGATGAAAATGACCCAAAGACCTTGGAAGGTGTTGACCCTAAAAAGACCACAATGCGAGATGTGTATAAAAAGTTTGACCTGGGCCAGGATGTAGTCGACTTTACAGGCCACGCTCTTGCTCTGTATCGTACCGATGAGTGAGTCTGAGATTTCATAAAACCAGCTTCAACACAGCAAGCAAGTTTGTCTCATGAGTCTAGTTTTGTGCTGCCTTTTTTAGCTACCTGGATCAGCCTTGCTCCGAGACAATAAACAGGATCAAGTTGTACAGTGAGTCTTTGGCGAGATATGGAAAGAGTCCGTATCTCTACCCACTCTATGGTCTTGGAGAATTGCCCCAGGGATTCGCTAGGTGGGTTTCTCAGCTACCTACCCCGTGACCGACCAGTAGTATTAAGCATTACTCTATTGTTTGTAAAACCCTTGAACTACATTTTTGTAATTTACAGATTAAGTGCCATTTATGGAGGGACCTACATGTTGAACAAGCCTATTGAGGAAATTGTCATCGAAAACGGCAAAGTGGTAGGAGTCAAATCGGAGGGAGAGGTTTGTTACTTTATTTGACTACGAGAGAAATTGAGCAATTTTTTGTCAGAGTCTTTATTTTTACATTTCTTCTGGTGCAGATTGCTCGCTGCAAGCAGCTGATTTGCGACCCCAGCTACATCATGGACCGAGCCAAGAAGGTGGGTCAGGTGATCCGGGTCATCTGCATCATGAACCATCCCATTAAAAACACCAGCGATGCCAACTCCTGTCAGATCATCATCCCTCAAAACCAGGTCAACAGGAAGCACGGTTAGTCTGACAGGAAGCCACAACTTTCAAAGTTTATGAGCAAGACCTTCAAGTTTGGAAATGTTTGATGCGGCTTAAAAGAACTTTAAAACTGATGTTCATTTTAAACCTTTAAACATAATGTTTTTGTTTTTAATTCTGTGTTAACTTATTTTGAATTTAATCTAATTGTTTTTATTCTGCAGATATCTATGTGTGCATGATCAGCTACGCGCACAATGTGGCTGCACAGGGTAAATATGTGGCCATTGTCAGTACTACTGTGGAGACCAATGATCCTGAGAAAGAGATCAAACCAGCTCTCGATCTATTGGAACCGGTTGAGCAGAAGTATGTTTGCATTTTTCTGTTTGTGTGACTAAAGTTGGCTTTATTTCGCTTGTGTTTAGATGGGGAGGAAGTCTTACTGAGATATATATTTATTAATTTTTTTGTTTTGTAGATTTGTGAGCATCAGTGATCTGTACGCACCGACTGATGTGGGATCTGACAGTCAGGTAGTTGGATTACTTTTATTAACAAACGCACATGCTTATACATAAAATCAAAATTGTGTCATACATGATAAAAGAAATCCTAAAATGTTTTAAAAAAGTACAGTTTTTAGAATGTTTTGCCACAATAAACTAGGAGTGTTTGCGAAAAATAGCATTTACTTTCCACAATTGTGAAAAGGCAAAACACAATCGTTTTTAAAATCTAACTCAAGTAATACATAAAATGAGCTCACAATTCACTTTTTTAATTACACACATTCTTCTGCCTCCAGATCTTTATCTCGCGCTCATATGATGCCACAACCCACTTTGAAACGACTTGTGACGATATCAAAGACATCTACAAGCGGATGACGGGCACGGAGTTCGACTTTGCCGAAATGGAGCGCAAGAAGAATGACATCTTTGGAGACGGTGCTGACCAGTAAAGCAACAACTGCTGTTGAATATCAGATATTCAGACCATTATAATCCTAAAAAATGGCAACCAAATTGGGCAAAGTGGCTTTTCAGGCAAATGCTTTGCCCATATTGGAATTTGATGTAAAACGTTACAAATTTAGCATTTTTGGGAGGGAGAAGGGGAGAAGATTCTGCTTGTCTGCTTTTTATAATCAGGCATCGTGATGCGTTAAGCACTGATCGTTTATCTAGGCCCTGTGTTCGGACACCATCTTCTGATCTTCAGTCCAGCCATTAGACGTGGGTTTCGACGATTCCTAAAGATGTCAGATCATCAGTTCTGTGATGTGAAGTGATTTGAAGATGTATTTTGTAAATGTGTTGACTGTCAGGAAATAACCTGATGAACGTAGATGGGGGATGGTGATGCAAAATCGGCTCAAGTCAAAAAAGCACATGGGTTAATAAATTCCAGTTTTCTATTTTCCTACAAATTCTAGCTGATGCTTGAACAACCTGAGAGTTATTACGGCCTGAATTCATTTACAGTTTGAAGGGAAATATCAAGCACACAACTTGTAGATAAAATCCACATTCAACTGCACAGTTTTTGTTTTGCAATGTGCTTTTCTGATTTGACCAGACTGACCCCCACACGCTGTAAATTGTGCTCATCACCAGAAGGACCAGGTGCTTTTTCTTTCAGCCTTGCATCTCTTTACTGATGGGCTGTGTGTCATTCTAAGGCCACTACACAGGGAAGTTATCGCACGTCAACGGGAAAAGCTGCTTAACTGTAAGTCTGGATCCGCTTGTCTAGAGTGTATTCGGAGAGCTCTCCTTCTCTCTCACCTCAGAAGTGAGGCAGGGCCAGGCAATGTTTGCTGACATCTCCTCCATGTCTCTGATGTGTTAGCAAGGACCAAAATCTCTGGCAGTATTGATATGACCGAGGCCCTGTGGAAAATGTCATCTGTTTTAAAAAATATATATATAATGCTAAAAGATGGGGCTCAAATGATTTCTGTACTGCGTAATAAAAATGTTATCATGTGGAAATATGTTCTTTTGTCTTATTTTTAATTAGGGTTTTTTTTTTTTTTTGATGCTCTGTTACAAAGCAAAATTCGTAATTCTCATACTTTCAAATATTTTATAGCCTTTTAATGTTGTGTGTGTAAGCGTGTTGCAAAAATGTTGATAAACTAAGTTGATAATTAGTGATTTTAACGTCAGTGGCGCGTGCAACAACATTTCCCAGAATTCCTTTCGCATTTTGCCGTACTAAAAAGTGTCGCGAAGCAAAACAACCCGTATTGAGGCAAGTTCTCATAAGAATTTGTATAAACCGTCATCTATTACCACTACAGCCGTTGACATTATCCTCAAAATGTGCTAAAGTCTACACATATCAGCCTACGATATGGAAATTACCTCAGCCAGATCAACGTTTTATGGAGACATAGGTTAGTGTAGTTTTTGTGAAAATCTGCTTGTAACCTTATGATTCCGCATACACGAATGGTTTAAAGCACATCCATCGAAGGACTGGTCAATCATGGCGATCTTTGTTTGACGCAGGTCACTGGGCTGACCGCACGCCTGTGCACGAGGCGGCGTCGCTGGGTCGCGCACTTCAGTTGAAAGCGCTGATCGAAGCGGGAGCATCGGTTAATATCGTGACGGTTGATAACTTCACTCCGCTGCACGATGCCTGCATTCAAGCGCACCCGAGCTGTGTTAAGATCCTGCTGGAGGCTGGAGCTCAGGTGGGATGCTGGTTGTCTGCGCCTCGAGGTCCTGGACTGGTCAGAATCAAACTCACTCGGTTCTTTGCAGGTGGATGTGCGCACCATCCACGGCAGCACTCCTCTCTGTCACGCCTGTGCTGCTGGAAGCTTCGAAAGTGTCAAGCTGCTGCTGGATCATGGAGCCTCAATCAACCCTTCCCTGACCGCACTCACAGCTTCACCTCTCCACGAGGCCTGCATCAGCGGTATAACGATTTAGTTACTGAACAGTTGCATTTGAGTATCTTCAGTGTGTGTGTGTGTGTGTGTGTGTGTGCGTGCGTGCGTGCGTGCGTGCGTGCGTGTGTGTGTGTGTGTGTGCGCGCGCAAGTTTAAAAGAACTGTGTAAAACTGTAAAAAAATGAAATGTAACACCGTATTATATGTTGCTACAACATGTTGCTAAATGGCAGAACAAAATAGATTAGAGAATATGAAAAGAAAATAGAAAAGAAATAGATTAAAAGATTTAATTATTTTGATAAAAGTGATTTAGCTCAGAAAATAGTATCCGGTATCTTCAGTATCCTGCAGATGGCAATATCGCCTTGTCCACCAAAGAAATTAACTGCGGTATAAAAAGATCACATTGTAACGCGTAGCGTTAAGTGTCCATTCAAATGTAGTGCAGTAAAGAGAAATATATTCAATCAAAAAGTAGAGAGTAAACGTTTATAATAGTTTTCATATTCAATACAAGTAACCAAGCAAAGTAGCCAAATAAACACTTAACAAAGTCCATTTACACCACTGCTGGATGGTTAAATGCAGAGCACAAGTTTGATGTGGCCATCTTGACAAACCTCATTATCACTTTCTTTCTTTGCAGGAAACTCTGACTGTGTGAAGCTTCTGATAGCCAAAGGAGCTCATCTGGAAGCCTTTGACATTTACTTCGGCAGTCCGTTACACGCAGCCTGTGCTAAAGCTCATTTCGATTGTGCCTTACTGCTTCTCAATGCAGGTTAGTGTCAGCAGACCAGCAGAAAATGCCACAGCCTTGGATCTTCTGGTTTTTGTGTTTATATCATTGTTTCATAGGTTCAAAGGTTGATGCCTCAAGGTTTCATGAGGTGCCCTTGCATCATGCAGCGAGAGCCGAGAGCGAGGATCTGGTGGAGCTGCTGGTGGAGTTTGGTGGGGACGTCAACATAACCGACAACATGGGTCGCAAGCCTAGTGGATACACTCAAGCTGGTTCTCCTGCTAATATCTGTCTGTTGCACTATGAGAGTATGTCAGAGTTTTTGTGAATGCTGTTTTTGTAGAATGAACATTGTGTCCTGTGGTCTGGCAGGAAACCCTCTGTCTCTGCAGCAGATGTCCCGTGTAGTTCTGAGGACGCTTCTCAGCACCAGAGCTCTCCAAGTCATCCCTGAGCTGGCCGTTTCAAGACGCATTATGGATTATCTCTCCTTTAAAACCTAAATCAGTTCAATGCTTCAGTTCAAGAAAGTTGTGGCTTGAGTGTTTGAGTTTAGCAATTTAGGCTGAAAAAATCAGTAAAATGGACACTTTAAATGTGCACAAAAGAAGCACAGATACACAATCTGTTTATGAATCTGTTTATGCTCTTTAACTTAAAGTAATAATTAAACAAATTATTAAGTCATCAGTAACAAGTGTCAGTTTATCACATTGATTTTTCACAGAAGTTCACAGAAAAAGCATTCTCTGAATACTTTATTAAAATAGATACACATTTTAGAAATGACTGTGTGTGACTTTAGAAGATATTTTTGTTGTTGTTATTAAATTGATTAATCTAATTAGTGTTCAATTGAATTACTTCAAGCAAATAAACAACACCCATTGTGCACATTTTCTATGAATTCATTTAGATCAATAATATAAGTTCTACTAGTCCTGTTCCCGTTAGAAACTACAACTCCCATAATTCCGTTGATTCTCCAACCGCCATGAGTGGTGCCAAATACCAAAACAGATGCACCGCGTTTACAAACTGCACTATCAATTCACGTGTTAGCTTTTAACTACTGTATAGTTTTTAGCATCTTAATAAATACAGCCGAGATGGAGGTCGGAACGGCACGACCGTATTTTTTCGGTGACATCGGTAGGTACAAATCGCACCGCTTAGTTTCACTGCGGCATTTTAAGGCGAGTTTAAACGTAAGCGACTTTGCTCTCACTACAACAACTGAACGATATCGCTCACAAAAGGGGTTAATATAATAACACCGTACAGTGTCAGTGGCAGAGTGTATTTTATATATTTAGGCATCGATGTTAGTGACATAATTATTAGGAGCGTGTATTTGTGTATATGCCTGAGTTTTGTTTATCAATATGACCACTAGTAGCAACCATATCAAAATTGTGATCAAAATACTGACTGTACGTAAATATAAATGTGTGGGTAATATGTTTCCGCGTGTGTATACATCACACACACTGAATATACGTTAATTGTACCATAACATTGAATATTATGTACTGTTTAAATGGTTTGTTGAGTGAATTTGAGTTGTGGTTTGTGTGTATTAGGTTACTGGGCAGAGCGGACTGATGTTCATAAGGCTGCGTATCAAGGTCAAGCATCGTTGTTACAGAACTTGATCAGAAGTGGAGCATCGGTGAATATAGTAGCTGTGGATTCCATCACACCCCTGCATGAAGCAGCAAGCCGAGGACAGACGCAGTGTGTGAGGCTGCTGCTGGACGCTGGGGCTCAGGTAGCGCTGGACAAAGGGTCTCACGTGTGCACAAATCACGTGCGCTTGCATTGCAGGTGGACGCCAGGAATGTGGACGGCAGCACTCCTTTATGTGAGGCCTGCTCTATTGGCAACTTCGAGTGTGTCCGGCTCCTTCTGGAATACGGAGCAAAGGTCAATCCCACCCTCACTTCACGGACCACCTCCCCGCTGCATGAGGCCTGCATGGGAGGTAAGCCTGTTTTTGGCTCAAAGTCAGTATTTTGTCCCAATTGAATTTAAAGGAATAGGAAAGGTAGTTTAAAAGCAAATGTGGGTCAAAAGTTATCGAGTTAGACTTGCATACGGAATGTGTAGGTTTGAATCTCGACCTGCTCTGGGGCGTGTATGTGTGTGTGCACTTCACCCTGTGTATACACACTTTACTGATTGAATGGGTGAATGCAGATCAACATTTGTTGTCCATAATAAAAATGTAAAACGTGTTTTTTTTGCAGAACATTTTTAGTAGTCATTCTGTGGATTTTTTGTATGTTTTCAAGGCAATGCAGATTGTGTGAGGCTAGTAATTGCAAACGGAGCCAGTCTGGAGGCCTATGACCTGTACTATGGAACTCCTCTGCACGTGGCATGTGCCAACCAACACCTGGAGTGTGTAAAAGTGCTACTGAATGCAGGTAAAACGCCATTCCGTTTAAGAAAGTGTGTTTTGTTTCTCACTTGATGCTTGTGTGTGCAGGTGTACGAGTGAACGCCACCAGGTTGCACGAGACGCCGCTGCATCACGCGGCTAAGAGCGACTGCGTGGACATGATTGATCTTCTGGTGGAGTTCGGGGCAAACATTTATGCTCGGGACAAACACGACCGGAAGCCAGTTGACTACACAAAGCCAAATAGTCCGTCTGCGCACTCTCTACGACTTTATGAAAGTACGGTTTTATGGGAATGCTTTGTTTCCTTTGGTTTTTTATTTCTCTATTATAAGAGTTTTAGTGACTGTGCCATGTAATTTTCTTATTTAGCAGAATATTTCTTTTTATAAACTGTTTCTAACTGTTCCCTGAATATTAATCTGTGAAAACACTTTTTTCTTTTTATAATTTTTTAATAATCCACAATCACAGTAAATATCCTTGCTAAAGTTGAGTCACAAATTTCGATGTGCTGGAAACAGGGAGTCTACTGTACAAAATAACTAAACTGAATGTTTTAATTTATAAATAAAACTGATAATTTTTTCATTCAGTAACGCTACTAGAAATGTCCAGTAGATGGTGTTGTTTTATCGCAGTTTCACTTTAACTAGTAGTCAATTTTAATTGAAATGTGTTTTTACTTCATGAAACAACATCCATATTATTCAATATGCTATTCTACTTAGGTTTAAATAATTATACTTTTCCTGACACTTTTATTCATTACTGTTTCATAGTGTTGTGGTATTGCACAACAGCCCAATCGTCGCTCTGGATGTTTTGCGTGTGACAGTATAAACAGTTTAAAATTAATGATGATGAGCTGAACCGTAGGTGTGTGTTGTTCTGGTCAGTCTGGGTTATGTCTCGGATGAGCTGGGGACAAGCTCTGCAGAACACAAACATCTTTGGGAATAACGTCTCTCGGCGCATAAAAATGTTTGCACTGTAATGGAATTTTAAGAGTCAAAAATGCAAACACTAGTCCTTGGCCTTGAGTCAGTTTTATTGCAGCTCTATCAATCAGGCATTTTTCATCTTCTGGAATGTTCTATCATGGTCTGTATTTGGTTTATTTGGAGGGCAGCGTCACCACGAGCGTTCACCGGTTCCGTCTCATACAAGTGTCTAATCCCGTGCTGTCTTCTACCCTGTGCTTGCAGACGTTCCTCTGTCTCTGCAGCAGCTGAGCCGTATCACCCTGAGGTTCCTACTGGGCACCAGAGCTGCGGACGTGGTGCCTAAATTACAAATCCCCAATCGTATTATCAATTTTCTTTTGTACCAATGAACAGACGGACACAGATTTCAAATGTGTCTTGTTTACCTCAAGGACGGTCAAACACAAAATGACTTTTCTCAGGTTTTATTCAGATTTAGGGACCTGGACATCATCATGATTCAGTTTCTAATAGATGATTTGGGCTTTTTCCAGTCGACATGGTGCAATGTGAATTTGAGTGAGCATTTTGTGTTGGAGAAGTGTGCTTTATTTTGCTGTATTTCAGTTGAAGGCAGAAGGGGAAACTTCATCCTGAAGCCGTCTGCTTTACATCCGGCAGAGCATCAGTCACTTGGACAACACTGGATGTGTGACCATCCTCATCCATCAGAGTGAAGCGGGCAGGCATGTGGCACAGACTGCGGAGCTCTGCTCTTTGTATCATGACCCTGGCATCTGGATTTATGCCACGCTTCTGTCGTTATTCTCGCGAGTGTTTGGTTGTGGTGACATGACGGAGCGTCGCCAGGACGCTGACTGAAGCCAGTGCAGCAAAGTGTTTGGACTAGACCTGAAGTGTTTCCTGTGATCAAAGTATGTCCAGTCTTTTTTTTGTCCATCTGGCTGTCCATTTACTGCTTTATAAAACTCTTGCGATACATGACACCAATGCTATACGTATGTACATACACAGTGTATTAATATATACTGTATATTTGTTACTGGCAAAGTGTATATACATAATATATACGCAGAATAAGTAGGATGTCCACGATTCAAGAGGGAAATGTTTTACACAAGTGAACCTTCAGTGAACATTTAAATTAAAATAATTTTCGCATGCAAAGGGAAAAAAAGCGAATAGAATTATAAATATAATCTATAAATCTGTAAAATAAATGTTTTCAGACAAAATGGAATTGGCCATCAATAGGACAAAATTGATCAAAAACACATGAACATGATTTGATTTAACAAAAACAAAATCCTAAACATCTTAATTACTGCATTTTATATATTGCCTGAACATTTTGCCAGTAGCACTTGCACCCATTTATATTTATGTATATTTACATTTGTTGTTATGTACAGTAAGTGCCCACTTACTGAATTTTATTTTTTTGCATCAAACAAAGTAAACACATTCGCACAAAATGATATTATCAAGAACAATATCAAAAACTAGCATAGCTCTGTGTGTTTAAAGATGAAACCTGCAATGCCTGGACTACAGCTCAGCTCACCCTCCCTTTTAAAACACAACTCTGGTTTATCAACCACACCCAGACCTGATTACCGCCACACCTGTTTGCAATCAGGAAATCGCGTCTCTATGTAAATGCGAACTCATGATGCGATCCAAAGAAATTCAAAAACAGTTGAAAAAACAAATTCAAGAAAAAAAGAAATTCTATCAGTCTGAAAAAAAGTGTAAAGCCTTTTCTGTAGCTTTGTGACGTTAGTGAAAAACTGAAAGCCAGAAGCTTCTAAGGAGTGGCAAGCCGACCCAAGAGTGCAATGACAACCAAGGGTTGCTTCATCTTCCAGAGGATCCAGCTGAGGCCGAAAGACTGGTGTGAGTTTGATTCTGTGTTCCCCTCACATCCCACATGCTTTTCTAAGGCAAAGAATGTTCTAATAATAGCTTCCTGACCAGGAATAGAACACTGTCCGCTGTGCCTGGAGAGGAGTTCCTCTTCCTGAGCACTGGTCCAGACGCCTGGAACATTCTGAGGAATGCTGTTGTTGGAGCAGGTTTGATATTAAGCTTGGAGACAGGACGGTTACTATTGGAAGAATGTGGCCTTTTTTCATCTGTCTTTCTGCTCAAGCCACATCATAAAAACAGCCTTAAGAGGAATGTTTTATCTTTTCAAGTCTGGTCCAAATCAGGAAATGCTGTGCTAGATAACTGAACAGGTCTTATTGTGTCAACTGAAGATGGCTTGTGGTTTATTAGTTTAGTTTTTACACAAATTTTGGTTCAGATTATTTGTCCTGAACAGTTTAAATGATGATATACTATGTTGTATAAAATGTTGTGCATTTTCCCCGCTGTGGGAATAATAAAAGGCATTCGTATATAGTAAACGGCATTGGCATGAAACATGTACCAAAATTAATTGTTTGGCTAAATAAGTCTTGGTTCGTTGTCTCTCCCGTTTATTTTTTTTAATTGAATATTTTATTTAAAAATAAATTTATTTCCCCAAAAATCAAAGTTGGATAATGGATACTGCAAATTTGACTTCTGAAGCATCGCATTTTCCCCATTTTCCCCATTTTCGTCTTTCCAGTGACTTTCACTAGGGGGCACTGCAGCTTTTTTTTTGAGAGACGATTTATTTCATGTTGTCCTCTTATATGTGTTATACACCAGGAGTGACCAACATCAGTGCAGCGGCCAGTCCTTATAAAAAAATTGCTTTCATGATGTTCCAGGTTTGTTAAGATCACGTGAACTCTCCCCTTTCTGTTTTAGACTATAGACGGTTCCATTCTTGCTGACCACATTCGAGTGCCACTTTGACCTCTGACCACTATATAATAGAATGGCAGCTGTTAACTTGTAAAGAAGGTGCTCTTCATAAAACACACTGACATAAGTGCAGTTCTTCCTAACCGGTTGCGTGGCCTTGATTTAGTGTTGTTCATTATTCTGCTCGTAGCTTTTATAAGCTGGATCCTAACAGCTAAGAATGTTTGCACACCTAATTCACACTATATGGGAACAAAGTCTGCTTTGGCAAAACAGCTGCAAAGAGTTGTGGATGTGAGGGAGAAGATTGTGATCGGATGGTGGAGGTGAGAGAGGAAGCGGATTGTGGTACTTTGATGGCCGGCATCTTGTCTTTAAAGGCTGCTGAGCACAAATCACCTCAGATCCACACAGGAATTCCGTCTGGATGAGAAACAGATGTGTGTTCGGGAAGCGCAGCCACAAAAAACGCTCAGAAAAAGCATGCGACAGGGCTCTGCTAGCTTTATGCTATTTTGGTTAAGCTAACATAAGCTCTGTGAAGATGTGAATTCGGCCTTTTTTTAAACACTCAGAGTCATGGCCAAGTTTAATCCAACGCCGATTCAATACTAGGGTTGAATAGTGCAACACTAAAGTTCAGTATTCAACGAAAACGAGTTAGTGATAAATCTCTTCAGGTCTCCATCTTGGTTGTCCTCAGGATTAAGGTCAGAAAGTTCCTCTCAATGGACTAATTTCAGACACAATCTGCCCTGAAGCATTATGGGGTTAAGTGCTATGCCCTGTGTTTTGTGTATCTGCTCTAGTGAATCACACGTTAACTAGGGTTACCTTGTCTGTTTTAATGTCCCGTCATGAGGAAAAAGTCTAGTCAGAAATATGTGTTTCTGTCCAGTAGAGCAGACTCCATGACACAAGCGTGCACGTCATCTGTCTTCCTCGGAATGATCGCACCAGCTGTGTGGGCTTTTTCTGTAGGGACTCCCTCTATTGGGCGTTCGGGCAACACACCACATTGAGACCTCAGCAAATTTCCTTTCTAGTCGCTTTCGTTCGCCACATGTTTTCTCACTTCAGCTCTCAGTCTACTCTCATCTATTCCGTTTTAATGTGTATATACACAACTTGTTATTTTCCAAATCCTCTCCAAATTATATTTATTATAAGGCTTAGAAGAATCATCCAAATTGAGATAAAGCCATTTCTCTAATCGCTAAAGATAAAGCCATTTCTCGATAATTCAATTTGGTGTCTACTGAGAAGTCTCACAAACAAACTTTCAAAGAATTCTTAATTCTTAATTTTATTACATTCATTTGATGACTGTCTCAGCTGACTGTCCTGTTAACTTTATGAAATTCCTTCTTTGCTTTAATTAAATTACTTTTTACTTATCTTTATCACGTAGACTGTGCGTGTGTGTGTGTGCGCGCGTGTGTGTGTGTGTGTGTGTGTGTGTGTGTGTGCGCGCGCGGCTGATACTCTTTCTCCCAGTGTTCTCATTTTCTTCATGGCCTATTTCTCTACTCTATCATTTTTGGCTCAGCCCTCAATTACACGTTTTTCTTTGTGCTCAGCATATTTTGGGTTTTTTTTTTCATCCTGGAGGCATGAAAAGGCAACACCATTCCCATCTATAAAGCCTTACCTCACCACATACACATTAAACATATTGTTCGTCGTGCACGCAATGCGAATTAGCAGACATTAAAATGTAAACAGCTTCCTTGAAACATAAGCCTGGATGGGTCTGGACGCTTGAAGGCAGATTTTTGTATGTTAGTCAGGGAATTGTAGAGGTTTATTAGCTCTCTGGTACCGGTTTAGCCAAGGTTTTATAATCAACTTGGAAGTTATAATCGCTACTGTGAACGTTCTGTTGCGGTCGACCAAGTCAAAAGGCAAAAGGGAACATTCTGTGCTCCAGGTAGCTGCTTCTTCACTCCACCAAACCGACGATTAGGCATTTACTATCTGCTGTAATGACAAGGTGTGTCGGCTGGAGTGGTGTTCAGGTCTGGGTTCTTTGTAGTCTCTTGTTGTCGACACGGCAGTGATTTTTGGGAGGACCCTTCGCAAGGGACATGCTTTTGGAAAGCCAAAATGTTATACAACATCGTTTTATTACCTTTTACACAACAGGTGACATCATTTTATAGGTTCAGCGTGGAGGTGCGTGTGGAAGATGTTTTTAAGAATGTTCTGTACCACTGACCGTGTTTTCCAAAGACCTTTTTAAATGTGAACACACATTTATTTATTAGCATTAATAAATTAACATTTATTTATGGGTGAATAGGATTTGTTCGAGATTTGTCTGATATATATTTGCCTAGACTGTTTTGATCTGTGCAGAGTTTGTATGTTCTTCTCGCGCTTGCATGGATTTCCTATGGGTCTCCAATTCCTCCCACAGTCCAAAAACATCAGTTTAGGTGAAATGGAGTTTGCTAAATTGACGTGGGTGCACAAGTACGGTATGTGTCTGTGTTCTGCTCTGTGATTGGTTGGTCTTGTGTGTCTGGCCTTCTGGACCCAGAGTTGTTGTGATTCTCTCTCTAGTTCATCTTGACCCGGAAAATGCATGGCTGGATGGCCATCTTTCCAAGATGGACAGATCTGGTCTTTTATAATATTTGTGTTCTTGATTAAAATTATTTAAAATTAAATTAATTCATTTTTAGGAAACACGTTAATAACGCTGATTGTTTGCGTATGTTCTTTGTTTTATATCTAACATATGAGTTATATGGTGTGTGTTTTATTCAGACTTGTCGGGTATAACTGTCGATATTTTTTTGCTACATAAATGTCTACTGTAAATCTTAAACCAAATGTTTACCATGGTGCATAATTTGAATGACAATTTGGCGTTTTTTAAGCTCATTTTAACACCAGTTTAAATTCAAGCGAAATCCATTCTTTGTAGAAGTTGTTTCACAGTTGTTATAGAGACTGCAAAGTCCATAACAGAAAACTCCAGCAGACTAGATAAAAATCTCAAGATGATTGTGAAGTCTGAGAAGCAGAGTTTGAATTATGTTTGGACTGTATGTTCGTGCACAACAACCAAATGATTTAATATAAACGTGCATGTTCCAAATAATTAGCATCAAGTTTCAAAGCGCAATGTTGTTTAAATATTTGATTGACACTGGGATAAGATAATAGCTAGAGATGCTAAGCGGGCCAACCCGAGCATCCCGGGCCATGTGTTCTTCACATCACATTAATGCTTTCATCAGATGTTTTTATTCAGAGTGATTTACATTCCACTACAGTTGTGCATTGATACAGCTTCATGCTTTTTCTTGGAATCCGACCCACAGTCTTTGACTACGCTCTGCTGATTTAGCCACTGGAAAGCTTTCACAGAAAACCCTGATGATAGTGAAGTGTTGAATGTGTGAGTGTTTCAATCTTTGTGTTCAAGCCGTTGGCAACTTGGCATAATTCGAGATTCCAATATCCAGATTTAATTCGGAACATTCTTCAGCTCTCAGCTCACCTTTGGTTCGCAGTTTACGTCGACTGAATGAAATGATCAATACTGATGCGTGTGGAGGTTGTACGGCTAATGGCTGCGGGCGGACGCATAAAGGATCTGTTCTTTGGCATCTTTGACTGCCTCGGTTTGTTCGAATTGCCAAGCACGTGTTCGTCCCATGTGCTTCCTAATTTAAGTGCTGCTTACAGATTAATGGAGCCGTAAGTCATTTGCCTCCAACTTTTGTTTGCATTGTGGGTCTTGGCACGGCTCTCGGCGCAATATTGGGTGGTTTAAGTGCTGCTTTAAACCTTGACAGATCTGTTCACTCTCAGACCTGACCTGAAGGAAACCCTTCACCCCCTATCCTTCTGTCCTCGCCAGCCTCGCGGATCCTCCATCACGCCGATGCAGATCCAGGCCTCTGTAAAAGTACCATTAATGTCTGCCTTTGATTTCCTCCATGTGCCTTTAGCATTGTTCTGTCTGTCGCAAACGAAAAGTTACTTAAAGCAGCTGCTAAGCCCATCACTAGCCGCCTTGTCACGCGAGAGGACACCTTACCACATTCTTTTAATTTCTGAAGCCACACAATAGCTCAGAGGTCACCTAGCGCATACCACAGGGACGTGACCCTTGTAAACCTGCTTTCCCAATAGACCCCATGTGTTAGCCCTTTAGCGCTAGCTAGCCTACACACAGGGCTCTATTCAAGATGTTCTTGCTAAAGAGAGGCGTATGGTATATCACAGGGAGATTCGTCCTGTATTGTCACACGGGGTGTTTTCTTTTGCTAGATGCTAAACACTTACGTACTTTGAGAAATACAAATCTGTAGTTTATTTGTGAATGAACGCATGGACATTAAGATTACTAGCGCAGATAGGCATGGCTTTTCTTAAACGGCCTTGACCCTTGTGTCAGAGGTCAACAAAACTCGAGATTAGCATTGCGGGTTAACTTATACTTGGCATGAAATGCTCATTTGTTGCCAAGTGTTGCTTTGATTCAGTCCTAGCTGGTCAGTGTGATGACTTCTCAACAGAATCCACATAGCTATACAGTATGTTTGGCTTTGGAAGTTTAACGCAGGCTCTTGCGTAATGTCTGGGATTCTGGCTTTGTGGTTTTAAAGTAAACGTACCTTGTAAGCGTTCTCCGGTGAAATGAGTGTCATAGAAGTGAAATTCTTTGGATTCGGAGTGTGAAATCATATAAAAGTGACTCTGCTTTTTCCATAGAGTGTGCTTTGCCTGCTGTCAACAAACCAGACAGCTGTCAGGAGATATTCTGCTGAATCGCATGTGTGTCTGTGTGGGCTTCAATCGGCCATTTTAAGACCTCTGCAGCTTTAGCGCTTGTCAGCCAGCTGTCTTTAATAGCATATCCAAGACAAATCATAGAGAAAACCCCCAAGTGAATATTTCAAAAGACTGTGCAGATATTTCTGCCAGATTGCATTTGTCCGTGAGGACCGAAGGAGAGTTTTACCTCATGGCTTTTTGCACTCACATAAACATCCTCAAATGACACTGATGACAAAGACGGCAGAAAATGTGTGCGGCCCTGAAACGGAGGCAGGTGTATTTCTTTTGGCTTTCAGAAACGGTAACTAGAGGTCAGAGTCTGACCTGTGAAGCAAACGGTCTGGTGTGTTGGCCGCAGAACGAGGTTTTAAGGTCAACCGTTCCAAATAAAAGGGTTAACCAGGTTATTTTATTTTTTTGTCTTTTTTCTAATCTACGCTAGTTTTGCAACATAAAGTATTGAAGTCCATTTATTCAAGTATTTTGGCTACTTTGTACTTTTATTGAGTTTCAAAAATATTAGCAACTCTACTTGACCACATTTTTGATTGAGTATATATGTACTCCACTACATTAGAATGGACCACTTTTGAATTAATGCTGTCACAATACTTTGCTGTGGAAGAACAGTGTTGCATTTGGTATAATACTAATATTTGACTTTTTTGTGGAGGATATGTGATAGTATTACTGTAAACCATGATCTCTTTTTTTCCCCGAATGAAGTAAAGTTATGCTGTCTTTGTCATTCTGTGGCTTCTCCCAATCAAGTGATAGAATTTCGAATGTGAAAAATAAAACTGTAACTTATTGTGCCAAATTTCTAATTTGCAAGGTTCTAATTTACAATTCAAATGGTCCAACTTTTCAAAATTGGCACTATTTATCATTTATCAATGCCTAATTACGATAATTGCATTTAAATCTTTACGTAAAACCAAATGTAGGTATTTATTTATAAGTGATAATATTTTAATAAACACAAATGTAGAAATCACAGGAAAAAAACGCCTACTTCAAAAACTAAAAAATAGTTTGCTTCTAACCTGCTTTTTAACATCTTCATGGTCCGTCTCCATCTTTAAATGGCATTTTGTGTATAGGTGGCTGTTCAAAGCCAGTAAATCAGATTTACGTTCTCTCTTACCATTCATCGCAGCCCCCTCTCTTCTTTAAAGTGATGTCTTTTTAAGTGATGGTTTTAAACCTCTAATCTCAAGTTTCAATAGTGAAGGAAGCACATTATTTTCTTCTGCACATTATTTCTTTTGGTCTTATGTAATGTTTTCTGTTCCAAACCAGACATCTAGGTTACAGATCAGGTAATGGACGTGTCAGTCGTATTTCTAGAATCTCTATCCTGCTCAATTTACCATGATTTACTGTGTGTGTGTGTGTGTGTGTGTGTGTGTGTGTGTGTGTGTGTGTGTGTGATTTATGGACATATCACCTTAAGTCTATTCAACTTTTAATTTAGCAGAGAAATCAAACCAATTATCTTTGGCCTCCTTTGTTGTTTTTTTGCCTGATTGTGTGCAGATATGCAACATGCCAATATATTCTATGAGAATTTTTGGTTGAAAATTTTCAATTCGAGATGGTTGATTTTCAGTAGCCACCTTGTTGCTCTCACCTTGGGCTTTCTCTTATTAACACAGACATTTCCATTTTCAGGGGCACTTGAGGTCCTCAATGAGTGGATTATTCACTAATGCAGGCCTTTTGTGGGAGCTCGGCTGCGTTTAATGACACTCATTTGCTCTAATAACAGAGCGCCTGTATTTTGTCTCATGTCAAGATTTAAAAAAAAAAAAATGCATACAATGACATCTAAAGTATAGTGACATGAATGACTTTTGAGGGACAAGAGCAACGTGTAGTTTGTGTTATTAAAATTGTGTAAGTTTGACCTGCACCACTAACCTTGATGCACATGTATACACAGATTCTTTATCATGCGTAGATCATGCAATGGTCATTAATTAACTTCTCTTTCTGACATTTATATAACCTTCTGACTACCTGGCATGATAAGTGCTTGCTGTTAAGGTGCGCTGTGCTTTAAATTTTAATTGGGTTATGGGAGCGAATGGGGGCTTTTTGTTGGCATGGGTGGTAATTAGGAGGGACTGTAAGGTTGAATTGTAGTGTACACGTCCACCATCATTTTCTTGATTTGTGACTGCTCTGCCTTTTTGCTCCTTACATCTGCAGCGGCTAGACATTCAATTTCTGCTGTTGCGTCACAGTCGCACGCTCTCAGACCAAACTCTGTTTCGCTGTTTCTACGTCGGCAACTTTCAGACAAAGAGGCCTTTCACTGTGACATCAGCTTTTAATTTGAACTGCCAGACGTTCTTTCGTCCCATAAACAAAAATCAGTCGAGACTACAGTCCAGCCATAAAATCTCAGGGCCGGTCTAGCTTTGTTCTTTGGCTCTGTGAATTGGGTTTTGAATGTGAGAACGATAGAAATCTTGAAGATTACAAAAGCAACACAGGTTGTGCTGAACTAAAGCGTCTTTCTAAAAAAGAAAAAAAAAAAAAACAATATAGATCTTGAATATAGCTGTTAGTACAAAATAAAATAAGACCTACGGTCCAAATCTATTTTGAAGTGTAAAATAAGATTTTCAAAAGTGGTTTTTTTTTTCATCCCGTTATTTTAGCAAAATGTTCTGTAACAGGTTTTAAGCTCAACTTGACTCAAATTATTGTAGAAAATCACAACTTTCCACTTTTTTTTTTTTTTTTTTACCTTGCACGCTTGGTGAATTTTTATCCGTATGTAGGAAGAGCCAATTTAGAAGAAACCATGATTATTTGGGCCGCATTCTTTTATCGATACAAAATGTAAAAAAAATAAATACATAAAACTTGCAGTTTTTCACTTGCAAGATTTTCAGTAATGTAACACATTAAAACGTCTGCAAAAGTAGAAAGTGCTTTTTTCCACTTCGTTATTTTGCTGTAACAGAACATTTTGAGTTGGCTCAACTTTTTTGCGAATCGTTCATTAAACTTAACTCAAGTTGACCATGCAAATCACAACTTCCCACTTTTTTACAGTGCAAATAGATAATTTTCATATGTAAAAACAGCTGATCTAGAAGAAAAATGAAGATGAAGGTCTGTAGACTTGCACGCTCAAATGAAGTGAGACTGGAGACGCTTTGGTTGGCCGCTCCTCAGAAAGAAGCGAGTGACGTTCACTGATCATGGACAGTGCTTGATGTGCCGCTTCTCAGCTTCACTGCACGTCTGTTCCTGTAAAGTGGAGTTGATTAAAAGACAAATGTGGGGAAAAAGGGAAAACGCTACTCAAAAGCCCAAACTACTCACAGCTGGTCTTGTTGGCTATTTGGAAACATCTGTTTGAGCAATTACAGCCTCTATTCCTCAAACCAGTGTCACATGTTTGGTGCAGATGTATTTGTGTGTTAGAAGCTGAATAAGAGTAA
Organism: Paedocypris micromegethes; assembly: GCA_028031935.1. Classification (NCBI taxonomy): domain Eukaryota; kingdom Metazoa; phylum Chordata; class Actinopteri; order Cypriniformes; genus Paedocypris; species Paedocypris micromegethes. The sequence goes on from CM051496.1 coordinate 9,853,978, forward strand.
ATGCCTTTAAAGTTGTTCCCGGCTAAGCTTTAGAGTGAGAGCCAGTTTTGTTACGTTTTTGTATTAGACAATCTGATTGTAACGTTTTGGTTTTCTTGAATCTGGTTAAAATCAGATGCGTGTAACAATTTAAGTGCTTCATTTTTCTGGTGAGTACAAATTGCAAGACTGATTTGTCTGTCTCAGGGTTGGTTTTCTAACATGGTATAATATTATTTTTTAACGCTGGAGAAATGTATAGTACTCATCTACCACACCTCTAATATACATTATAATTTACAAATGGTTGCAAAAAAAATTTAAACGGTGACTGTGCAACTCCCAAGTATTTTTTTTTTTCTTTTCGCTTTTCTTGTGCTTTAAAAGAAATAATGCACATTTAGAAACATTTTTGTATTTTGTTTTTTTTTGTTAGATCAAGTGTGTAAAATGAACAAAAATACTTCTCAAACATTTTAATCTCCTGCTGGTACATTATTCAAATCAAATGTTGTAGGAATCTGCATAAGTCATTTAATGAACTAGAGTTGAACAGCAGTATTTACATAAACTGATTTCAACACAATTAAACACATTTATGTTAAACTGGATGTGATTAAACACGGTTTACTAGAAGCTCTAGCATATCTGCCCGTATCCACCGGCATCTTATACTCACTTTGCCTTGAAGCCGGAAAAGTTTCAGACAAAACTTCTTCAATGAACCTTTTTGACGTAAACCGGTCGCGAAGAAATATTGTCGCCGTCTTACAATATTTATCACCTGCGCATGTGCGTTATTCTTCTGTCAGACGCGTCTATCTGAGAGCTGAGATGACACAGAAGCACGACTGGTATGATACTGTTAGACCAGAGTGTTGTTTAGTTTCAGATTTTTCAGTAATAATTTATGTACGAACACTACTTGCAAAAAGTTGTTTGGCAGTTTTGAATATTTGTATTGAGTGTATTTGTATTGAGTATATATATTGTATTGTTAGTGCCACTAAAAATATTGCAACTTTTTTGCAAGGAAGGCCAAATGACAATGTTGAGAACCACTGATAAACACGTGGCAGTGAACATACTCACACACATACGCCTGGAGCAGTGGTCAGCTGATCGAGTTCAGCGTCTTGCGCTGGAATTCCAACCTTCAACCTTTCCCTAACAAATTAAACTCCTAACCATTTGGTCACAACTTTTTTGTTTGTTTGTTTTTTTAACTTTTTCTTCAGCTTCTGTCTTTCATATGTAGGTGTGCTTGCTTTAATTATTGTTTGAGTTTCTTATAGTTTATTTATTAAATTATAGAGCCAGTTGTTCTGTGGAGAAAATTAGATTTGGATATCTTTTCTCTCAAATATGAAGGCAGAATGCCCAGTGTGTACAGTATGTGTGTGTCCCATCCTAAGTGTTTCTATTGTGGGTGCAGCAGAGGAAACGAAGAGTAATTAAAGTGGGCTGTGTTGGTGTTGTTTGCACAGCAAGTGACACGGCCCTAAAGAAAACAAAGAGCTGATGGAAAACTGCCACCATCAGCAGCAAACCGGGCCCAGTTCTCAGGCAAAGCGCCAGAGAAAATGAGCTGTCCCCGGTGTGTACCAGGAGCCCCGCGTGGTGTTTTCCTACCATTTTAAGACCTTTCTAAAACAAAGATGTTAATTATGTCCCTCTGTACCAATTTAAGCTCATTAAAAACACAACTGTAATTTCCAGGCCGGCATGAGCATTGTTAGCCTGATCGTTAGCATTAGCATTGCCTCACTGAGACTGTTGGATCATTTTTCCATTTAGTTTGTTCATTTCCTCTTTTCTAACCCATAATCAGCTCGGAACCTTGGGAGATGTGTTTCTGGCTCTGTTAGCCTGGGTTCAGGAAGGCAAACCCAAGTGAGAAATGGTCAGACAATGAATATTGTTGTTTCTTCCACTAGGGGTCTAGGAGCACCACAGGGGTGGGCATCAGTTCAACAGTAGCTGAGCGTGCTGTTTTACTGCTGGTTTTATATTTCTGTCTGCTGTAAAATCTAAACAGTTGTGTGCAGCCTTTGCTGTGTTATGGTGGTGTGAGGTAAAATTGTTAACAAGTAAAGTTTAAAAAAAAAAAGCTGTTGTGTTATGAAGTGTTCTGGACGATTATCGGAAAATATAATATACAGTATTTGAAAATAAACAACAGTTCAAACAACCAATATCTGACTCCATTTTAATTACTTTTCATTTTCTCTAAGACAGTTGTGGCTTTTCAGATATTTTACCATATTTAGTGCCAATTGAAAAAGCTGTTAAATAATCAAAACAAGTAGAGCAACTACATTCCGCATATTGCATACAATTTTCATTTTCTTGTGCAACTGGGGAAAATGCTTGAGTCACAAACAATTGAGGGTCACACTATTGATTTGTTTTTATTTTTATATATCGTATATATGATGTAAAGAATACCTGAAAACCATACCTGAGTAAAAGTACAGGCACCTCACTGTGAAAATTACTCCATTACAAGTTACTACTTCCAAAAAGATGTGAGTAAAAGTTGTTAAATAGATTTTAAAAATATGCAAAATGCATAAAAAAAAAGTCTCAAGATGTACAGGTAACGGGTAACGATGAGAACAGATACTCATTAACAATGTAATCAAGTAGAGAGTAAAAGTTGCTTATATTTTTAAAAGAAGAAACGCAAAGTAGCCAGATAAATACACTTACTTATAATAAGTAAGTAAATTTACTTTGTTATTTTACTTAAGTACTTTACTCCACTGTAACATATCTATACATATATTCCTAATACACAAGTAATTGCTAATACACAAGTTATATTCAATTAATGTTTTTTTTTGTATACCGCAGACTGTCCTAAAGCATCTATACAAAATACAATCATTTAAAAATTATTTTCAATATATCACTCAGCCATGTACGACACTGTACATTTAAGGTATATTAAAAAAAGTTCTTAGAAGTTATTGAATGACAACTAAGCAGAGACTCCGAAATGATGAGATAAGCTAGCTTGGATGCAACACGTGTTGTGTAATGCCACACGTTTATCTGATAAGAAAACCGGATTGACGCAAACTCGTAATTTGTTGGTAACGCAAAGATGGAATTAACCCACACAAACCATTCCGAAATTGCACACAGACGTGGATGAAAACAATGCATCCTTTCTACCCCTCCATTTGTGCAGAGTGTGTGCGTAGGGCTATTAGAGAGAGATTAAGCGAGACTGAGCTCAGCTTGGCGTTTGATGACAGACAATTATGCTTGAGCCCACTAGAGCAGAAAATGACATTCTGATCCGAGTCTCTTCCTGACTGATAGGTCTGGTTCTCCTAGCTTGGAGAATCCTGCTCTTTGCTATTCGTTCCATCCAACGATCATATTACAAGAAGTGCAGTTTGAGATAAAGTTGATGATGTTAACAAACTAGTAGGTTGTGACCTTACGTGCTATCACAGAGACAATAAAAATCTTGCTCCTTCAAAGTGCAGACAGAGCAAAAATCAATTGAATGAAACAATGAAAAATGAAGTGTTTAAATCCATCTGTGACTTTCATATGAGGCTCCACTTCTGGCTGGTAGTTTCGTCTGGATCTTTGAAATCCAAGATGGCCTTATGAAGTTGGATTAATCCGCTGGGGAAAAAAACAAGGGGAAACCATCCTCACCTCTTTTTTTCCTCAGGAAATGGTTTCGTTGGAGAGTAAAAAAAAGCAAATGGGAGAGAATGGACAAGGGCAGTGGACGGAGATGAAGTGTTAATGGTGGCCGTGACTGATGAGTTGCAGAGGGACGGACTTTTCCTCATAAACGCCCATCAGAGACGTTGTTGACTTAAGCTTTCAGTTTCCACTGCAAAATTACCCGCCATCACCGATGCTAAAAAAACTGACTTGATGCCACGTTACATAAAAATTAAATGGCTGTGTCTGACATAAATGGGTTGGAGAAAAAGTGCTGATTATTACTTTTCCGAAGATGGAGACGGAGCAAATGTATATTATTTCAGGCAAAACTCTTTTTCCTGATGGTTTCTGTACGTGTGACCTAGAAAGATTTAATACCGCAGTGCTCAAGAAGTTGGAACTGCAGTTGGATACGGTTTAACACGTTAAATGCAGTTTGGTGCCATTTGAGATCAAGTCTGAACTTTTGTGTGTAGAAGTTTTTCATATTTTAAAAGTGCAAAGCAAAAATATTAAATCAGGGTTTTTTACACATATAATTCACATTTAACACTGTGCAACATGGAAAAGTCTTTTTGAAAATGATTACCGGTATATTGATTTTTACTGTATTTAAGCATTGAAGTTAATTTTCTTTTTCTAGGGATACTTTTTCCAGTCTGGATTCCAACTACTATGAGCTCACACTCACAGACAAATTTGTCTATGAATTTTGTAGTGTCGATCTACAGGTTGTCCAAGAACACCGATGAAATCCTTAAAGGGCAAAGAAAGCAACACAATGTTTTAAAATATTATGCAAACCACATCACATGCATAGTGCGAGCAGTAATAAACTTCATATGTCACATACTTGTCCTTGTCAGCCTGACTTTAGGCCAAATGAACCTGCGCTGGCGATTAGAGAAGCATTATGAAGCTGTAGTTGCATTATCGCCCTCAAACCAAACTCTGATATGAAGTTCACGAGATGAACCCAAGCGTAGCTGCTCCGTAAGACCAAGAACAGTAAAGCACTGTTGTAACCGCGCTTCTGCATTTATAGCTCCTGCGATTCCTGCAGTGGTACCCTGTCCATGTCCCAACAACTCAAAATATCATATGCCACATGACATTTTTTTCAACCTCTAATAGCTTAAAATAGTCTATGTTTGACCCTGCTGAACACTAATTGATATAAATTGTACAGTTACACAATATCTTACTGGACCAAATATGGGGAATTTAAAGCATGCAATGC
>CM051496.1:9866543-9880443 GCA_028031935.1 Paedocypris micromegethes
GGGTGTGTGGGTGTGTGCGTGTGTGCGTGTGTGTGTGTGTGTCTGTCTGTCTGAAACAGAAAAGGCGAAGCCAGGGTTATCTGAATGAAGCATGGTTTATTCAAAGTTATTTGGAATTTAGCAGATGTGTTTAATCCAAAATGATTGTCGTTTTGCTGTTAGTTTCCATCGCAGAGTGTCTGATGGAAATAGATTTGGATTCCCGTAACTTTCCAGGAGCCAGGTCACCTATATTTAATGATTTTAGCAAGGGCCCTCATTTTTTATTTGTCATTTTATTTGTTTTATTTGTTTTTTATTTGTTTGATGTGGTTTCAAAGGCCACTACATCTGGGCCTTTAGCATTTTTAGTTTAAGATTAAAAGAACTGGCAAATGTTTTCCTGTCGCCTAAACATTGATTTGAACCCAGAGGAAGTGATGGATCTGTTTTCAGCCTCGTGGCTCAGAGATTTAATCGGTTCAGTCGACAGCAAACTGCTTTCAAAACATTGTTGCTATTTTGGCCTGAATACAATTATATGGAGCGATTACCAAGGAACTTCTGTATTTGTTTTATTTCTCTTCGGCGGCGGGATTTTATCTCAAATGCTATAAAACAACATTTTTAACTGGATTGTTTAACCTCTGGTAGTTTGACTTGCCAATCTCCTTTGATCATAATCAGTGTTGTTTTTTCGTGTGCATTCATGTATTAAATGCATAAATCTCTCTGACAGAATCGGGTTGTTTACAGGGTGTTTGTGAGATCTCACAGATGTTGCACTGGGACGATGCAGAAGGACAGCACTTTGGCAAAAACCGAGGCCTAAAATCGGTTGAGCATCACACTTGAGACTGTTCCACTGGAATCAGGTCACAACATCCACTAGCTTTTCATTTTATTGGAAAGCAAAGGCGACTGTCCCTGATTTACACAAAATGAAAGTAAAAGCAGGTTCCAAATTACACATATTTACCAAATTGGTTAATACAAAATTGGAAAAACATCGGTTTCAATTTGTGCTGTGACTTTATGTTGGTAAGGTCTGCTGTTGACATAAACAATATCGAATCATGGATTCAATTTGCATGCCATGATTTTTCTGGCTAGTGGTGTTATATTTTGTTGTATTATGACACCAAAATGTTTTCACAGAACGTTTTTAACGGAATTAAGGCAGTTCTTAAGCTGCTTATTTATGTTAGTGGAGGGCCGTTAATGCAGCGTCTTATTTTGCGATTAAGAAAAGTTATCAGTAATTAATCTGGTTTCAAAGATATGTTGGGAGCTGGTCTTTACCCGTGATATTTTAACACGAGAATTTGCTTTTAATAAAATATAGAAATCAAAAGAAACTCAGAAGTGCAGCAAAAAGAGGGGAGGGGGGGTAAACATAGCTCAAAATACAATGATTTGCAACAGGGAAATGCGACGCAGGCTCAAACTAACACACACATCGAAACACTAGAAATCTCTAGACTCACGGACCAAACATCACTAACGTACAACACTTAACATGAACATACACACAAAGGTTAGCAACTGAAGACGGGGAACACGGACTTTAAATATAAACCTAATGAATAGTAACCATGGGAGCAAGTGAACAAATTCCAGTCCAGAATTTAAAATCTAATTATTAATTAAACTAAGAGCGTAATGAGGCTGCAAGAGAAGGACATGACGCATGCAAAAAGTAAAAACAAAAACACAAAAAAACAAGGCTAATGAGATGATGTATATTTGCTACAGTTAGGTTAAGTTGGAGATTAATCTAGATTAATATTGATTACTATAGGTAAAAATATTGTTCAAGCTGTAAAAATGTAGCAACGAGTAGCAACAGTTCAAATGGAAGTTTGGCTGAGACCTTACAAAAGGTAAATCTTCACTAGACCTTATTTTCTGGGAACCACACTGTAAATTTGCAGCTGAAATGTATTTCACCAAACAGAATACACACTGGGTGTTTGGATTTTTTTTTTCCGCTTTGTGGATGCTGTGCTACACTTTTATAACCATGTCGTTGTAAATTTCAGTTGTCCTAATGGATCCAAATATGATTTCAAACCACCGCATTTGCTTAAAATGCAGTGTGGTAAATAATTGCAGTAGCAGTTTGTATGTTACATAAGTTGACACTAAATGTTGTTTACGGTGCTGGAGGGAAACCAGCGAGAAGGTGGCGGCTATAAAAGTATAATATCATCAGATTTAATGGAGCTGTTGTCAGAGTAAGTAAAGCACATTTTATTGCTTATAAATCAGATTCCTCCAAGTTCAGCTTCATGATATTTTTTCACAGTGAGTGATTATTAGATGTACGTCACAAGTCGATCATAAAACGTCACAAGTGTTGACACACAGAAGGTCTTCCCAAACATGTTTGCCTCCAGAAAAACACAAGTCGGCCAGACTGTTTTGGCTGCGTTGGTTTCCGAAGGTTGCTGAGAAGGTCTCTCTGTGTTTTTGGAAAGCTGGAGAACGGGAGGACGTTGTTTTTGCTTCAGCAGTTAGATAACAGCCCGGCCTGCTGGAGTTTACGCTCCGCACAGCTACTGTGCAGACAGATGTTGAAGTGTTTAGGCAAACCTGCACTGTGTGGAGATCCACTGAGCGTGTTACGCAATGCTGAAGACTTCTGCAGTCGTGACCTGTGAACCACATCCGTCCGTCTCTTACCTCTCCGCACACACACACTCTTTGTGTCTCTGCTCTTTTGTGGTGTCACTGAGAGGTGGAATCAGAGATTGTGTGTGTCTGGCTGCGTCGACAGGTGAGCAAGCGAAGAATTGTGCTCTGGGCCATGGCAGAAGTTCAGAAACCTTTCACACGCAACCCTGAACTCGGCAGCATGTTCGTGACGACCACTTGGCTTAACACCGGCTAGATCATTCTGATCTGTTCATTCTCAATAGATTTCTAATCTTGCTGTTAAATGGTATACTTTGCTTAAAGATTAGTGCTATTTAATTATACATAATTATTCAAATTAATGTTTAACTATCAAAGTTTTTGTTGAATCAAGCATGATGAAAGAGCAAAGTGTAAAATACAGTACAGTATATGAAAAAAACATTTTTTTTCTTTCAACTCATCAGAAATACGCTTTACAAATTGCTAATTCTATTCTAGCTATAAATGTCTGGTTATGGGAAATATCATTTAGGGATATCTACATATTTCATGTGAAACTCGACAGTTTATCCTTGTTCTTAGAAAATAAAGTGTGACTTTTCATGGAACACACAAAATTGTATAGGTGACCGCAAACTTTTGAACAGTAGCGTATATGCATTAATAACTTTACATATATAATATTATATATCTATCTCTGTATATATACTGTACATACAACGTGTATAAATATAGTTTATATTTGCTGCATATACATATTTACAAAACAATGGAGCACCCAAATTGAAAATGTATATTTTAAATCTGATATCGACTCAAACATTTTCCATCTTTTTTTTTTTTTTTAATTAACTTAAATTCGTTGTGTGGTTTAGTGGGTTTGTGACTTAATGTGTAGGCTTTAACTACTCTTTTCTGTTTATTGATTCAGGGCCAGGGAATTATGAATCTCATCTGTCTTATGCAACAGGCTATGATGGGAGGTTTTCTGGGAAAGGGTTGCTTCAGGGCAAAAACGTCTTTTTTTTTTTTTCAGCAGATGATGGTGCGTTTTATCTGGGTGTGTTGACCACAGCACTCTTTTTCCCAAAACGACATGGACACACACCGAGAACAAGTCCATGCGGTGTCCATTCCCACTGGGCATGAATTAGACGCAGCGTTCTCATGCAATTCTCAGCTTTTAATTGTATTAGCTTGTTTTTTTTCCCCGAACACTGTACTAAAATATGTCCATGTCTGGACAGTGGTGGCTTAGCGATTAAAGAGTTGGACTAAAAAGTGCCAGGTTCGAATACTGCACCAGTAGGTTACGTCCGTAGGTTCTTTGAATAAGACACCAAACCAGATCTGCTCATTCTGTTAATCGCTTTGGTTAAAAACATCTGTCAAAAAACATTTGAAGAAATAATCGAAAGGTAAGATTTAAGAGCAATATACATATATTTATATTTACTTATTTATAATTTAATATACATTTTTACTCTTTACGCAGCCAATATTTCTTTTTATTTTTAGCATTTTTAGACGTTCAAAAACTTGAGGGGTACTTATATGTGCATATTTAGTGGCGACCCGTTAGAAAAACAATATCAATGTGAGGTTTGTAAAATATTTTCACCAATTTGTAGCAGTATTTTCGAAATGTTTGGCTTTTTTTTGTGTGTGTCAGAATAATCAGGAGTGTGCTTATATTATCGTATATAATATTCGTCTTCTTTATTCTTGAGATGCTTTAACCTGAATCTAGATCATATACAATCTATTATGTTTTATTTTGTCATAAAATCAGTTGATCTGGTTTGGCAACTCCTAAGGTTGTGGTTCATCTCATAGAAAACGGTAAGGTGTTTCCATTACTGTAATTCAAAGTGGCGAGCTAAACCTAACCAAATATATCGCATCGTATAGGAACATGAATTGTCAGGCCCGGTAACACACATATCCCTGTGACTCCGAATTAGAAGTGCTTTAGAGAACACATTGAAATTGTATTTGAAACCAACAGTCAGACACATTTGTATGCTAGATAAAGAGTTTAACCTTATTTAGAAGCTGATTTTATTACTCAAACAGGCTTTTCAGTAGCACATGAGCATCAAGCAGAGTTGTGTAATGCCAGGAAAGACACAGATAATGTAAAGCTGTTGGGAGATGAGTACCTGTCAGCGTGGATTAGATCTGTTCAGTCTTGTCTTTGGTTTGTTCTGAGGTTACGTCAGGAACACATCATTTCAGCTTCAGTACTAATTCTCCAGGCTTTGATGTTTTCCGAGGCCGGGATGGAGTGTGCTGGCCTGGAAGAGCCCACTTGTGTAACACACCTGCGGATTCTCGCCACGAGAACAGCGTGCTTGAAGAGAAACATTTAGATTGGTGTGACTTGTTTGGGAAAGAAAGAATCTCTCAGTGTTTAAAGCACCAGAGTGTCTGAACCTTCCTGAGATTGGAAGCCCCTCAGGGCCCTCTGAACAGACCGGTTGGAGTCGGCGAGCGCCGAGGTCAGGGGAGAACAATGGCGTAGGGTCTTCATCACTGTCTAAAGCGCTAAATCTGTTTCAACAGGAAAGGGGAATGGATTTCTCACTGAGAAAACAGACCCCCATTGGTCTGTGTTTGATTTGGGTCTAGTTCTTCTAACATTCATCTCACTGTTCAGCCTCTCCATACATGATCTGAAGCAACCATGTGGATTATCCGAGTGTGTTTTGAAGGATACTGTGGAATGAAGATGTGTGGTCTGGCAATAGTCATCATCATCCTCACGGGCGTTGCAGAGGAGTTGAGCTTAAATTCGTCAGACCTTGAACTTGAAGTTTATCTGTGGATCTAAGGATGAGAAAACAGCTGTGACTGTTGGTGGTTTGCATTTTCATGAAACATTTTCATAAAGTCTTTCTATATACAAGTTCGGCTTATTCATAAAGACTGTCTCAAAGCAGCAGAGTGAATTTAAAAGAAATATTGTGGCAAATAAGTCATGGTTTGTCTGTATTGTGACTATGGCTGTGACTGTATATGACACAACGGATGTTCGTCTCGTGTATGGCTGGATGTTTCTTTAGATAAACGATGATGTGCTTTCCCAAAGAATAGGGCCTCGACTAACAGGGCTTTAGCTACAAGCTTAACTAAACTAAAATAAAGTGAGGTTTTATTAAAATGAGCTAGATGGTAATTCTAACCTGGCATTATTCTATTCTTCAGAAGTCGGTGCGAAAACTAAATACTGATTTATGACTGATGTTGTGTGAAACATTAACTTTATATGTGTACGTAGTATGTGTGTAAAATAATTGAATACAGTTTTTTTTTGTTTTACTTTTTTGGAAGTTTGAAACATGTTAGCAATTGAATATGTTGAATAATATTAACAAATATCTTTCTCCATATAGGAGAAGGTCTGTTTTACATTTTTAGTCATTTAACTTTTCAGTATACATAGTTTGCTTATTTTATGTAGAATTCTGTATTTTCCCTGTTCCAAATATCCACTAGACCAATGTACAACCACAGTTTTACGGAATCTATGCAGAGTGTTGCATAAAAAGCCGAGATGGCGTAGAAGACGCGTTCTACGTGCCGAGTGTGTTATTCTAGATGGAGCCTGTTTGCCAGTGTTCTCGCACAGAGATGGAAGGGCTTTAAGGCTGGGTGAATGATGGGGAATGAAAACACAGCACAGATCAGAGATCAAGTTCTTTAAACTCTGGCTCAAGCTAAAGAAGGAACCATGAAGGAACATCAGTCTGAAGTTGCTAAAATGCTCATTTCACTAGCAGAAGCCATGATGCGTCAATTCTAAACCAAGAAACACCAAGAATATTGAAACTAAAAGAGACTCATTTATACAGAAAGTTCTAGTCGGTTTTAACTGTGAAACTTGCCATTTGAATAGGTGCAATACGTATTGTGATCAAATGTGTGAAGTAGCAAGAACCAAAGCAGGAAAACCATCCTATTTCTATCCATCCATTTTCTACCACTTACTCGATTTCTGGGTCACGGGGAGCGGGTGTCTATCACAGCAACTGTGGGCCTGAGGCGGAACACACGTTCTAGATTGGTGTCCAATTTTAAAATCATCATTAATCAACATATAAGGGGACATTTTTGGAATGTCTGAAAAAATGACACTTTATTAAAAAGCATCTTGCTCAAAAGGCAACTTATTTATTCAGATTTTGCTGTGCATTTCTTGATATTGCCATTGTTATTCATTTTAGAGTGATGAAGTTGCCCTGCGACTGAACCGATCGGCATTAAAGGGACTTTGGAGTCACCGGAGAAATTATTTGAATTGTCTAGACGTGTAATGGATTTTCTTTGAACCTGCAGGAAATGATTAAAGTCTCATTCGTGTCGGCCGTCTTTCCAGTGATACTTTGTGTGTTCTGATCCTTGTTCAGGTCCGCTGAGGATGTCTTTGTCAAGGAATCGTATCATCACACAGTTTCACACAAAAAAAAAACGTGTTTTGTGTATCAAATTATTGTTTTCTGTTGCACCTCTGGGTGAATGAAGTCATGCTGCCTCTGCACAATGTGTTTGCTTTTAAGACCTTGATACGTTTTTTGGTGTTCAATATGTTTTTCATTACAGTTTAGTAGAGTAGTTTGAAATATACAAAGAGTAATTTACCGTATTGGTTTTATACATATTGAACATAATTATTGAAAATTATATTGTTTTTCTAAGGACAAACCATTTTTACAATTTTTACAATTTTAAGGAAAAAAAACAAAATAAATACTGCAAAAACAAACCTTTTTAAAAAGGTAAATAAAGTGACCTTGACCTTTTTAATACATTAACACACATTCAGAATCAATCAATCACAAGCACAGAAATCAAGAAAAAAAATAATTCTGCCTAATGTTGTAGTCCATGCACAACTGCTGAAATAAAACAAAAATGTGATAATGTCAGTCATCATTTTAGTATGATATTTTTAGCAAAATCCACTACATAACCCAGTTTTGGCATGTACACGACAAAATGGACAAGCAAAATCTATTCTTTTGTCTAAATATAATCCATATCTATAAAAGCGCTTAATTCTAACTGTGGATTAGCTCTGTGCTCAAGCGTCAGCTAACTCTGCATCAGGCTGCAAACTGACGATTGCTCAGACTCATGTGTAAGTCATACTGAACACATCCGAGTTTTAATTGATTCTTCAGGCTTTGTGTCTTAACTACGCCTTTAGGTTAATAAAGCACATGCTCGGTAACTCAACCCTTTAAACGCTTCGAGCTTCTGCTCATATGACCGTTGTCCTTGTGACTAGTTTGACAAAAAGAAATTTGTCATCTTTCAAACGTCGTACACAAATACACGCCCAAGATTTGATTTCATGAATGCGTGACTCCTCCGACACGAAAATGATTGGTTCTTATTAGAAGATGTTAGTCAGATCTTACATAATCTGAGAGGTTCATGATGAAGACTTGATCGCTTATATAACTAGTCATTTACATTGAGCTTAATGGTTCTCGGGCTTGTTTAGAGATTCAGGAGCTACTATGGTGTAAATTCAGTCAATGTCTGAACACAACGTGACGTGTTGTGTTCTTCTGAGTCATTAAAACGTCTTTTGGATGGCGGATGCTTTCCCGCTCTCAGGCCCAGAGGTTCTGGGATTTACTTCAGCTCCATGTGACCCAGCAATGGAAAACGAATAGATGGAGGAATTATAGTTGGAAAATCTGTTTTTTCCCCTTGAAACTTCTATATATACTCTAGCAAATGTTTGTCTGTTTGTTATGTGTTTGTTTGGCTGGTTCCTCCCTGACAATGAAGAGCATTGCCTCACAACCCAAACCAGAGAGCTAGTTAAGCCCGGTGCCCGTTTGTTGACCCTACATGTCTGCATTACATCTTTATGACCTTTCATTCGGTAAATCCCAGGGTAGGAACAGTCCCGAGGCTAAGTGAACGAATGTTTGGAGAATTTGCGTATCCCTAAAAGGCAGACATGAGGCAATTTCTCCATTAAACCTCCTTAAAAAGTGGCTTTGCCAAGCACAGAAAGGTCAGTTTGGCAGTCCAAGAACCAAACTAGGAAAACAGTCCCTCCGTACTCATGAAACCAAGTCTCTCCATAATCTAGGGCTGATGGATCTGTCGTCAGCTTTCACACGCGAGCGCTCCGGTCCACCATACGACAAGCACAGATTGTTGAGTGAATGTCAGCGGCCGCTGTGAGTGACTCCCGACGGCTCGTTTGTTTCAGGCCTCCCACTATCAACATTACAAGAGGCGAATGGCGTCCGTGATGGGCCTGACGGAGATAAAGCGGGGTATTTGTTTAATACTGACTGACTGACTTTATGCAGCTGCCAGGTTGTGGATGAAATAGAGAAGGATTTAGAGCTGATAAAGTTCAGAGATGCTAAAAATGGCAAGTGTTTTGGGCATGTTGTCGGCAGGGAGGGATTTGGTCGAAGCGGTTTCCGTTGATTCACTGCCGGCGAGGAACATAAAAATGGTATTTAACGTGTGTTTGGGAGACGATGTGTGTATGAGACAGAATTCTCATAATCACATCGGAATGTTTCACATTTTAAGGATTTGAGACGTCTCAGAACTCTGAGAGCTTCTTTTGCTATTGGTCAAACAGCAAAGTCTGGAAAGTAAAGTAAACAGAGGCTCAACATCGGATGCAAATCTTACACAGGCTTTATTGTTTAAATGGATTTTTACACCACATACTGTACATACAGGCCACCGCAGTCTCTCGATAATCCACATTCAGTACAAAGTTTTTCAAGTGGTTAGTACATTCCTTAACCTTCATCATCTTCTCTTCCACCTATACATGCGTTTCATCTTTCTTTGTAAATCATTTCCGACTCTCAATCCATTTACTTCATGAAGACCCTACACAATGAACATCAACAGCAAACCAAAGAGCAGAAATGGTTGCTAGTGGCTCCTAGTAGCATCAATCATCAAGTCCATCTAGTCTCATCCAACATCCTCCAAACATTTCCATCTAGTCTCTTCAATCCTCAAACCCTCAATCCACATTCTACTTCTCTACTTGGCTTACACGTACACGCACTGGGTTCCTCATGTCAAGCAAGTGAGATTCTACATTTAAACACGGTTCTGTCTCTTTTTTGGCATGAAAACAATATGGCTCAGATTTGTTACAATTTTACAGTGTGACTGTAATGCGTTATTTTTAGCTTTCGATAAATAATACCACTGATTCGTATATAAAACCAAGCTGATAAACATCTGATTAATGGGAATGTGTGTAAGACTCATCTTCCAGTGGAGTTTTGACTTTACTGTGTAAAATCGATTTCGTTTTTTTTCTCCCTCCGTGGACACTCTTCCCTTCTAAAAGCTAACCACAGTGCTTTTAATACAGACAAAAAGAGCTACAGTAAATATCTTAAAGAAAAGTTAGATTTAATTACAAAAAAATAATCAATATGAATAAAATATTACCAAACTAACAGTAAACATGACTAGAAGTGTGATCTTGCGCTTTCACACGAATCAACGCAGTGATTGAAAGTGTGTGTGGGATGTTCTCAGACCCTTCGGATGCACACGCTCGCCTCACAAATACTGTCTTTCTGGCACTGGTTCGAGAAAGATTCGGAAGAAAGAGTTATTATAGCTGCCGTTGTGGACAGTAACACAAAACACTGCTGTGGAAACACAGTCCATACACACATAAATACAACTTCCAGCTCTCCGGCTGGCACAGAGCAGTCTTTACACCATGGTCTCCTTCCTCTTCCCCAAAGAGCAGATCGAACGTTTGTCCTTTTTGGATTTGCGGGGCAAAAAGGGGACGGATGACGAAGAGGAAGAGGAGGAGCTAGTGGAGGACAAGGTGGAGGTCACGGAGGGTGTGGGGCTGGGTGGGTCGTCCGAGCTGGGGGACGAGGGGGCAGAATCAGACTCCCGTGGAAAGTTCTCATCGGTCTCTTCCATATGCACAATGGTGGAGACGGTGGATGAGCGCCGTTTGCTGCAGGTGTCGGCGGAAGTGGAGAGGGGGTCGTTCTCTGAGAGTGCTAAGTCTTTCTGGGTGGACATGGCGCTTCGAAGACAATTCAGCCATTGCTGCTTGTGGAAGACGTCATTGACCTGGAGAGTATGGGACTGACCCTGAGATGCCTCCTGGAAACGAACCCTGAAGATGTTTTTGGCTGCAAGATAAAAAAAATGATGCTTTTAGTAAAAAAAACAAGTTAACTGTGGGGAAAAAAAATGTACACAACAGTTTGATCAACCACCTCACCTTTGTCAGCATTGCTAAACGCTCCTCTGAATGATCCACCCATGCGCACATCTCCATCCTGCAGGTCCTCCAACACCAGATCCTGCACTGGGATTGGCTGGCGGTAAACCTGGAAGCAATGGCGATCGTTCCGCATCACCGGTCGGGTCAGGACCAGAACCTCGGTGAACAGGAACACGTGCAACTTCTGAAGAGAAAAACAACACGGCAAAAATGTGAGTTTTTGTCTGCTTTTTGCTTCTTCCTTCTGTCTGCCACGCTACACGAAGGTAGTTTATATCACAGACACGTTTCATTTGTGTACTCTGGAACACCACTACCATACTAATACGTACAGTATAGGGGACTCACCGTGCCACTTTTGTTGCGAAGTTCTCCGTGGCAAAGCAAGCTCTTGCACTGCTCAATGCGGGGGTCTTTCTGGCGATCATCCAGATATTCCAGCTTATCGATATAGTATTGGCACTCAGACTCTCCTTTCTTCATGTTGATGTCGGCCAACACCGCCTGTATGATGCTTATCTAAAGACAAGGCAGGAAAAAACACATTACAACCACCGTTGATCAACCTACAGTGACTTTCACTGATCTACACTTACCGCTTGCTCAAGACTCGCCGTGTCTGGGTGATCTGGTGGCGTGTGTCTTAGAATTTCTTTCAGAAGAAGAGGGTATTTGACCAGTCTTGAGCGAGGGATGTCCAAGAAGCTCCACAGGTCGAGTTTCCGGCTGAATGGAGACTCAAGGCAGCGCTGTAAGAAGTCCTGAACCCTCGGGTCCTGCTTCTTTTGGTCTAGCAGCGCTTTAGCCGCTAGCTGGTTACTGCAGTACGCTCTGTATGCGTTTAACCTCGGGAGCTGCGGAGTAACGGAAAAAAATCTTAGAACTCATTTTGACTTGTATGTTTTTGTTGATTGTAGTTTTTGTAGATCGTAATGAAATTCTCACCCAGTCCACAACGATCTTCCCGATCTGCCTTACAGTGCCATCCGGGCTGGTTGCCTTTGTCAACTGAGCAAGGAGATCTGATCGGGTTGAATGAGAGCAAGTTAATCGAGAGGTAATAAACAAAACACAAATGTAATAATAAAGTAAAGAACAAGAGTGTGAGACTTGTACCTTCATGAAGAGGAATATAAGCATCCAAGTCTCCAAAGATGGCGGTTAATTCCTCCTCTGACATGATTGAAAGTTTGAGCATTGGGTCATGGTACGCCTGGACACAAATGAAGTAAGCCATGAGTAAAGCTTTGCAGAGTAAGAACATTTTAGCTAAAAATGGAGCAAGGAAGGAGGCCAACTTGTTTGACTGTAAACACACAGCCAAGTGTGCTTTGAGTGAATCAAAATGTGGAAAAAAACAGACAAACCTTTCGGGCCAGATTCAAGTCCTCAATCAGGTCCTGTTCCCCTCTAGACAGCTCAAAAATTGCCTGAAAAGACAACAAAGGTATTTTAATCATTTGCTTGAAGCCCCAAACATTGACAGCAAAATGTTTATATTACTCAAGGAAGTGGCAGAATCTTTGTTTTCACTGGAAATATTTTGAAGGGCTTAGTTTGTTGTGGCGGCCAGTGTGGATCAGTGGTTATGAATGAGAGGCGTAGACTAGTGCGTCACATGGGCAAGTCATTGTTAGCATTGCATGTCTGACTCTGAGACGCCAGAATGCAGCAAGACTCTGAGCGCCAAAAAACCCCAACCAGGCCGAGACAGTAGAGTGAGGGGAAATAAAAACAAAGTGAGAGGAGGAACAGCGCTTTCCAAGCCCTGGGCCCTTTTGGGTTTAATAAGTCACACAAGCCTGATTCAGTAGCGTCTGGCAGACGGACTGCGAGTGGATTTAATAGTGTCTGGGTTTTTCACTTCTGGCAGCACTCACCTCCTGTCTCTTAATCTCTTTGGTAGAGAAAGTTCCTTTCTGGTGGACGTCCAAGGTCTCGGACCACAGCGTGCTGTTGCGGCGCTTGGGCGGAGTCGGGGCTGCGGCCTTGCTGCAAGCTTTCTGCTGGGGCACGCCCGGAGACCTCGCTTCGCCCCGGAACGAGGCCTGGAGGGTCTGGCCGAAGCGTCGGACGGCCCCATTCTTTACGGGAGAGATGAGGTTCGCCAGCGAGGTCACTCGGCCGAGGGGCCGCACACGTTTGGTACAGGGTTCCTAACAGAGAAAAGAAATAGGTGTTGAAAGTTAATCAGCACCTACTGACAAAAGCACATTCCATGGCGCTTTATTAGCCACGTAAGGAGTTTAATGTTAATAACAGATGCAAAATCGCCACCTAGCTCATAGGGACCTGGGAACTTTGTTCTAAAAAAATGGTGTGAAGGGGTCAGACGGAGGTCAGGTTAACTGGTGTTTCCCAAGTTACAGACATGTATTCAGAAGCTTTTATTATGTTTGCCATATGAGAGTCACAGCCCCCAACCACAAGAACAAGCCATACATGAACAAAGACCCCTCTTTGATTGTGACACGAGAGCCCAAGAGTTCAAGAGGCATGACTGGAATGTAGGAGACTCCGCTCAGCTGTCCCACGCCATCGACCCACCAACTTGCATCAGCGCCTGACTTTAGCTAACAGAACCCCCAATTCAGAATTGTCTGTGAGTATGAAGTTGGTTCTTTAAGGGGGCTGTTTGGGAACTTGTGGTTTTTTGGGTCAGAAAGACCACCGTGATAAATTATAGATTTGACCCAGGGCTTGTAAACACGGAGCACTCTGCTCTTCTCTACCAGTCCCTCCATTAAGGGCTGTTTATGGCTTCGTGTTAAGGCAGGCCCTCAGCCCTCGCGTGAGAGACTCAGGCACACCTGAACCCCTTGAAGAGGGGGAGGCAAGCACTTTAAAAACCTCCATCCGTAATGACTGGGCCTCTAGCCAAGCTCAACAGACCTGCGAACGAAGAGCGAGAGGGTGGAGAAAAAAATCAAAGCAAAGCAGATCTGAGAGTTGATCCTTCTCTGGCTTCAAAACGTCTGCAATTCTTAACAAGTGAGCCTTGTCAAAAAAAAA
>CM051496.1:9880462-9907286 GCA_028031935.1 Paedocypris micromegethes
AAAAAAAGGCAGGAACAAAGCAATCCTTATGTGCGTGCACTTTTTAATATGCACATTTGGGTGCATTTTCCATTTCTGGATGGTTTCCAAAAAGTGAACAGGGAAAAATATGACTGCGATGACAAAATGATCAACTGTTCCAGACAAATGAAGACAATTGTTGAGAAGATCCTTCTTCCGTCCAGTAGGAGTTTTGACATGGACTCTGGAGCTGTCTTGGGTCAGAACCACCCAGACTGCCTGTCCTTCTGCCACGGTATAAATGACAGGAAAGTAAACACCAAGACCACATTTGAAACCATCTCCACTGGTGGCCAAAAACACCAGAGATTGAATGGAGAATTGCAGGGGAAGTGTGTTGTAAGCAGACCTGTGGTCAGTGGTCACCAGCAATACCCGTGTAATCGCCCAACGACTTTACGTTTCCCTAAACACTCTGCCAAAACACCACCCTGATTTGTATCACTCACCCTTTTTTCCACCCAAATCAAAGATTAACAACTAGAAAAAGCAACAAGTCGGGAGACAGATAGCACGACTATTTCTGGTTGTGTTGATTCAGGGACCCCCAAGAGAGACACATTGGGAGGACTGACCAGAAGGAAGCCTCCCCCACAGGAACTAAATTGCTGGATTACCACTGTTGACCGATTACAGAGAAATAAAACTCTGGGGAGTGACAAATGAATGAAAACCTTCCTCTGGGGATGATCTCATTAAACAAAATAAATAAAATCAGTTCTATTTAACTACAACATGTTCTCCACATTAAAACAACTATATAACCACTGTTGCTTACTACACAAGACTGATTAGATTATTCCAAACATCCCAGCTAGCAATAATAATAACAACCTGCCAAACGACAAGATGTAATACAACCAAAAATGGAAAATTCATTCATACATTTTAAGAGTGGTATTTATTTCATCACACTACATAAACTAAAAGAATGCCATTCAGCCTCAAGCCATCGATTTAATTTCACTTCTGCTTTCGGCTTCCCGTCAACTACATCATAGTTTAGCAGGAAACCATTGCTTCATCAGACTAGAAGAATGGAAGAACGTTCTGAATCGGGCTGAGCAACACCTGGTCTGTGAGTCCTTTCAGGCTGGAGGAATGCCCTTTATCTCGACACGCTCTTGCACCTTAAAAAAAAGCCCGGAGGGTTGCTTGGGCCATTTATTGCCTCAAAAAACAGGATCTAAAGTTGTTGTTTGGACACATCTAGAATGTTTGATGACCTCAGAATGGTTAAAACATAACCCAGTAACTCATTGACCGCTGACTAAGAGAAGACCTTTACTCTTTGATTTCAGAGCGCTTACTCTGGGCCCCTTCACACACCTTCGAGAAACACACCTGTGATTCCGGTGCCATTAAAGGCAAATAAGGATGAGATAAACTCCTGCTATGACTTCCAGAAAAGGAAGAACAGGTTTTACATTCAAAAAGGACAGCAGGGAAATAACAGGACTTTGGCCTCAATTTGCATTTTGGTTCTTACCTCTAGTTCTTTGTACGCCTGATTCTGGTATTCTATCTTCTGTAAAGTCCGTTTGATAGGTACCACACAGGGTTCATCGTAAGCCACCATTTCTTTGAATAAAATCCACTGGTTGGTTTCTGCTACTTTTCAGGTCATCAATAATCCACACAAGCTTCCTCAACGTGATTTAACATAAGGGGTACAAACACAGTGATGTACCCCTGTCTCTTGCTTGCCCGCCTGAGCGGAGCTTCGGTCTTATGAGCACACTGTATGTGCGCTCTCTCACTGCCTCTAACTTTGTTCTATGGGCTGTGAGAGTTTGGGAGAGCTCATATAGAGTTTCGAGGGGGTGGGGTCCAACTAGAAACGAGCCAATGGCCTGTGGCTGGAGGCGGGTGACACAAAACTAGAGACTAAACAGACCAAGGACTTTTTCTATTACCTCAACATCAACAAAGGTGCTTCTAAAAAAATCTCAAAGTTGGAATAAAAACTGCAAAGCATGAGCACAGAAGCACTTTTCCAACTTTCCAAAAACTCAAACTTGTAAGATTAGGCAAAAAAAACTAGCGACTTGGAATCCAAATGTAGTTTTTGACCCTAAACAATGAAAAAGTTATAGCAAAAAAAAAAATAATTTGGAAGTCATTTCCAAATTCTGAATTACATGAAGTCTTATTTTGAAGGTAACACTAGTAGGTTACTAATAGGGTTTGTGGATTGGCTTGTGTTTGAGTAGTGATGAGGGTGTAAAGTACAGGCATATTTGCTTTCAGAGTTGTTATCACGCCTCTGATCAGCCGGAGAGGGGGAAGACCGATTACAATATCAATCAGGGCTGAGAGGGTCAGCACTGTGTATTGGGAAGCACAGTTACAAAAAGTTTCAGTAAACTCAAAAGTTTCTTTTCCACTGTTAACTTTCCTGTTTTTCTCTTTTACGTCTTTCTCGGGCAATTAGTGGTGATACCGACCTGCCCAAATGGACGTACTAGCTGTGTGTATGTTGTAGGAGAGATTTGAGTTTAGAAAGTGTGGGAAAAGGTCAGTGAGTGTGCTAAACAAATGGAGATGAACGGAATATAGGCCCTTGGCTCACTGAGTAAACGCCAGTGTGTCAAACAGGACATGTACTGGTGTGTTTTGATCAGGACACCTTCTGGTTTGGCTAGTGAAACAGTGGCAGAAGTTGGGGCTAATGAGGTTGAGCCGTTTGCATAGCAGGCACAAGTTTCACATGTAGGTTCATTCGATTTCTAGATTTACTGAATTCCAGGACTAAACTTGGACCTAATGCCGCAGTTCCTGGAATCAAATCTAAAGAGCAATCAATACTGGTAGTCGTTTTACTGCTCAAATGTGGTGTTTTGACTAGAGGAGTGGCAGGCGTATTGCACGAGAGCGGTTCAGCCTAAACCCCCCGTGGGCTTGCACCTCCACACATGACGGCTGGACATCTAGGTGTGAAACACAAACACAACACCATCATCCTGGACTTACTCACTTCATATGGGCCGTGTGCAGCGCTTCCTTGCTCTGACTTGATCCAGGGTGAATAAAAATGATAATAATAAAAATAAAAGTGCCCGAGTGCTGCCCCCTGGTGGACATTACTTTTGTTCATTATTAAACTACACAAGCCTGTTGGTGACAGGTTAGAAACCCAAGATACGAAGCAGTCGTGTTTAGACGAAGTGATCAATACACTATAAAATAACTTCATGATTCTCTTCTACAGTAGAGATGTGTTCATCCTCTCTAACAAAGGCGTGGGGACCAGACAAGCCTGTACATTGTATAGACCCGAGAGTGGGTGTGACCGGTTCCTAAGAAAACGTAGGCGGACTCATGTTTTATCACCGTTTTCACTTCATGCCATATTTGTACATTTCCCATAAGGTTTTTTTCCTTTCAATATCTATTATATTACAATGTAGATGTAGTATTATGCTAATAATTTTGAAGGAACAATGTAGTATTAATGTCATGTAAAGATTTTCACAATACAATGTTTTTTGTATAGTGATTTTTTGATACGAAAAAAACAAGAAAAGAAAAAAGTTACAGGAAAAATTAAATCAGCTAAATAGAACTAAATTTATGGTTTGTATATAAACTATAACACTTTCATATCACAAACCTGATTATACCAGTAAAATCTAAACAAAGCCAATACAATAACCAGAAGCAACTCATTTGATGCGTTCTGAGATGATCGTCACCAATCACACAATCCGCCTTAAACCTACCCACACACTTAGTCTCCCATTTCATATTTTACTCAGTTTCACACAATGGGCAATTCATTGCAATGTAAAACAAATATGTTAAATCTGCCTTTGGGGCTGCGGAAAGGAATCAAGCTGCAACAACCGGGGTGATGCTTTCACCATTCATCCATGTCATATTATTTATTTCCGTCAGTCAAAACAAGACCACTGACATAGTTGCTAATCTTGACAGTTAAAATTAGACGGTGACAATCTGGATGGGTGATTCCTGCAGGACGGGTGACCGTACAACACTCACCCTGTCCCGCCATCCAGTCAAACGGGTTTCACGACAGAACAGTCTGGATAAGAGTGGACAGGCGGCTTGAATGTTAGTGTACATGGGTAAAAACGACAATAGCGTCAATCAAAGCAACTTTGTCTGCATCTGGTTACAAGTTTCTGTCCACGTACAGTATTGGAGCCTAACAGTGAAGAAAACCAGATGACGGATATTTTTTTAACGACTGTACAGCCTTTTTTTTCCCTTTCCTCTGCAGATACAGGCAGATCAGATATCTTGACAAAAATCTAGTAAAAAGAAAAAGTAGAAAACTTTGGTGATTCAAAGCTTGCACAGGATTATTTGCGATATAAATGAAGTCAATTCTGTTGTTTTGTTCACCGGTGACAATAGTGTCTGTCAAAAGAGAATCTGGGTGTGATATGAAAAACTATGCGTCCTTAACCAGTGATGAAACACTCCTGTTACTATGAATTACTGGAAGAATAATATACAAGGAGAAAGAACCTTTCGCTGGTGTTTAGTTACAACACTTCAAGAAATAAAATTATATCAACGGTGTATGAAAACTTCATTTAAAGTGGCAGATGTTTTCGTTTAAATTACAAGCAATTCATGTCAGAGAATACAAAGTGAAACTGATGGAAAATTAGGGTCAAGAATTATACAGTTGTGGAAAGTGATTTGGTGATTAACCAAAGAAGAATTAAGTTTATAATATTTGTTAAAGGGCCTTAGATGAAGCCTAAGCTGTGCATCTTTATATTGTATTTTTATTATTTTATTAAACGCTGTCCTTAAAGATAATCTCTGTCAGTAATCAAAGAGTAAATGTGCACATTTCCATGACATTCCAAACTTACGGTTGCTTTGATTTACACAACAAACAAATTAAAATCGTTTCATCTTTTTTTTTTTTTAGATTGGCTTTGATTCTGAACAGCGGAGGGGCATTATTCAAGCTTGATGTTTAATGAGACCAGTGTTTTGAAGCAACGTGTGGATGGACAGATTTCAGTCCGTTACCAAAGTCAGATCTCCCGACTCGTGCCTTACGATTAATCTATTTTGCCAAGTCTACATTCCTGAGGCTGCTTGGTTGAGCTTATCTCACCTTGAAGTCGAAGCTGCACAGACTGACGGCGTCTGCATCGTCCTTCTCCCTGCGCTTGCGTTTCTGCAAAGAAGAAAAGACTTTAGGAATCTGAAACTTAATACACATCTAAACTAATAGGGATAATTACAAAAGAAAGGCTCATTTAGAGGCCAAACTGCCTCTTTTGTTGCAATCAACTCTCCCTTCAGTATTTCCTAAAGAGCAAATGCAAAGCACTGTCCTGAAACTTGCCATGAATGTGGGTTACAATGACTCCTGAGGAGGTCCAGCCAGACTCAGGAAGACCATCATTATCCCTCTGGACTTTTAGCACCTGTGTTTGCGTGTGTGTGTGTGTGTGTGTGTGTGTGTGTGTGTGTGTGTGTTTGTGTGTTGGGGGATGGAAGGCAACTGGCCAGTGAAAATTCTACCTGTGGAGTGTGTGAGTGGTCATAAAGATTTCAACAACACTGTGGTGGTCACAGGGAAGACCCTGGGGTCAGTGTTATTACCATGGGTGTTCTTTATTAGACAAAAAGAAACCAGTTCACAAAACCATTCAAGGCCTGACTCAGTCAAGACAAGCAGTTGCCAAATTATAGCTTTATGAACCTCCCAAGAAGGCATTAGCCCCATTTCCTGGCTCAAATAAAAGCAGGGCATTGTAATGAGTTTATATATTTTTATGTTTGTGTCACAGTATGTAAATAACTATTATTTAAACCGTAACAAAATAAATGCAAATTCAGCCACATCAGACATTTCTCAAGTTTCAATTATAATTTAGATCACCTAAACATGAAGGCTTTTAACTGTTATTAAACTTAATCGCGATGGAGCAGAGCGAGACTAGCCTGACGTGCTGAAAGCTTTTCTTTCAGAGGCTGCTAACAGGACAAATGTCTTGTCCTTTGTTTCAGAGCGAAAGTCGTGTAAGATTATGCGATCAAAACTAAACGCCCTACAGCCATCTTGCCTCCAGTATCACTGAAGCTGTGAGTAGATTAGTCTAATTTGACATCAGAGCCATTCACAGCCATACAGTCAGCAAACACGGCCTATCAATAAACGACAAGCGATCGATTAACAAATCCCCATTCAGGAACAATGTCTGAAATTAATCAGGACCCCGAGTTGCGGGGTTTTTTGGTCGACTAACAAAAGCAGGCCAGTCGGTGAGTGAATCACGGGTCAAGTTTTTATGAGCAGATGTATTTTACGTGTTGTCAATGTGCTGAGAAAAACACATGAAGGTAGAGCAATGAGTCAAATGATTGATTATAGTGATTATGATTGATTATATATCTTTTGGATCACATAACATTCACAATTATTTGTAATAACTTTTTGTATGCCTTTTATACACAATTTTTTAAATTGATTAATTGACACAATTTTTTTATTTTTTTTTAAGGCTTAAGGGCTTTCATACATTTGCCGGTGGCCTCAATTCTCGGTTAAATCATTGTGTTTTGAAGTCGCATTAGCAACGTTTGATGTTTGTTTTATTTCATTTAATAAAAATGTTTTACAAATGTGTCTTTCTCCTCTATATAAAATGCAGTACGTGACAGGCACAAGTGTATATACGGTATGCTGTATATACAATAGAAAAGCAAAAATTATAATTTTTTTGTCTAAAAAAAATAGACAAAGATTTGTCTACATTTAGATTAGCGTAGCAAATACACTTTCCGTATTCGTTAATATGCTTTATATTTTTGTGATGGCATGAGACGGGAAGAACTCGACACTTCACAAGGTGCAAATAACTGGATCTTGTCAAGGTTTCTTCTTGATTCAAATAAGACGGATGGACTGTTTATTAAAAATCATTTTTAAAAGTACACTCAGCGATTGGATGTTGAACAAAGAAATTTCAGAAATAGCTAAAGAGGAACTAAATAGGGTCAAACAGAACCAGACACAGGCTGTGTATATTTTGGTTCCAGACCGTCACAGTGAATGCCCACTACGCTGGACACCATAAATGGTCATTACTCTGAAAAACTGGCAAGCAAAATGCTTATTAAAAACAAGTGCAATAAAAGTCACGTTTTAAAGAACAGTGAACCCGTCAGCATGATTTGGGATGAAGATAATGGACACGGTGAGAGTTCCCTCACGGTTTTTTTTCCAAGAGCAACTTGATATTTATATAGTAACGCAATGCAATGGCATTTTCAGGAAGAAAAAACATGCAGCTTTAATATTTCTCAAGAAAAAGTCTGCAATGTCTTTTAAAACACGCATGACTCACGATGTGAAAATATGCACTCAGAGATCTAGTTTCCAGTATGAAGGACAAACATACATATAGTTTTCAGTTGAACCGCCGTTGGCAAAAATTAAGCAACGTGTTTTTGTTCACTTAAGAGATCTTGACAGTTAAAAAAATCCCACGGCATGAGAAAAATAAACTATACAATATTCACAGACGTTGGAACTTGTCTGACATGGACCACACGACATCATCATCTGTCAATGAAGCACGATTATCCTCAACAAAATACACCAGAAGGAACACTTTCTCACTGCACACTGGATAAGAGAATGAAAGACTGATTCACCTCAGCAGGGTTTTGAAGGTGAGATAATGGCGCTCACGTTTAATGAGGGCCATGTGCCCGCTAGATGAGCTAATGTGTGTATCCCCTGAAAAAAATGCATATCAAAGAAACGCTTTGGCTTTGGATGAAGCACCACGTCCATTTTCTTCAGATGAGAGATGGATTGCGTTTCGCTTGGCCTTCATAAACAGTGGAATGCTTTGGGCCTTTCTAATCGGGCACAACTCTGTTTTCAATCACAGGCTAGTTTGCATTCGCTGCAAACTGAACTTAACTGATCCTGTGGGAAAGCTGGGCACTGCTGAATGGAAATTTCAGGGAATTCATCAGTCCGCTGACCGGTGGCACGCGATGCTCTTTGGGCAGAGGACACGCGATGCTCTTTGGGCAGAGGACGAAGACGTCATCCGCTGGGGACGGTGTGATGGTTGAGTGAACAAGTTATAACTCTTGAATCTTCATAAAGAGCGAGGGGGGAAGGGAAAACGGAAGACTTAACAATGGAGACCTTTTTCTTGTAAAATGAAGCTTTTATGGAATGGAAAGGAAACTTGTGAAGCGTTGCAAAAGGGCAGTCAGCAAACAACGTCACGATTAAGACAGGTCACTGTATCTAAAAGGTCACCAACTACAGTAATGTGTGAAACGTGTTTTAACACCAAAAACGTATGAGACGCCAAAGCTTTATCGACAGATTTGCATGATTTGTAATCTTCTCTACCATGCCACTATAATATGGATCTTAATACATCATCATGCACAATTGGAGTCAAAAACCAACAAATTAATTTTAATAAAGTTTTGAAATGAAATAAAACCAAATATAAATGTGAATTACAAAAGGTACATGTACAGATTGCAATATTTCTGTGATTAAATCCACCACATCTCGCTCATTGTAAATCAAACTCCAATTTGACTTCAGACACTCAGACAGCGCTTCGACAGAATGTTTGCATTGCGACTTGAGAAAGTTGAAACGTAAAGCTGCTTACCAGAGAGAAGTCCCATTGAGGTCCCGGTGTCAGAAAGGTGAAGGAACTTCCTCTTCTCAATGACGGCCTACGGTGAGAGAACCAAAGGTGTTGGAACAAGATCAAAAGCCTGAAATAATCATCTTCATCCCATGAATGAAATATCACATTTTAACACCTTGTATAAGATCCCGGTTTAAACACAACCAGACAAACACACAGCGTCCAACCAGACCCCGACCTGGTTGTGCAGCAGGACACAAAACAAGATGCCAACCTGGATTTCCATTAGTGTGTAAAACCCGACATTATCAACGTGCCCACAAGAAGATCCCACACAACACAAACATGTCCAGTACGTACCACACACCAAGCCTGGTGTAGTTCTGCCTCCTATGACGGTGCATTGTGCTCTGTAGAACCAACCCAGAAAGATAGAGACACTTTCACACTAATGCATCGGTCAGTGGTCTCATTCCACGTCTGTCCACCATGTCCACTTTACCTCACATATGTACTGCTCTTCTTTCTCAGCTGGGCCCTTATTTGGAAACTCGTGACAACTGTTTGTTGCGGGGTCGTGATTGCAAAGATACCAGCTTCTTTTTTCAGCACATCTTTTTACAGCCTTTGTGATGGGGTGGCCAATGCGCGGCTGTGATTGCGTTACATTGAGCTAGTTCGGCCTAGTCGATAATATTAACCAATCACTGACATTGGTTTGTATTGATTGAACGTGTAAAAGGCACAAGAAAAACTATCGCAAACAATTTATAGTGAGTTTAAAGAGGTCAAAGTGCAACATAGAAGACGACGTCAAAATTCACCAATCGCAATCGGGCATTAGCAAGGCCGACCTGTGAGAGGAAGCGACTGGACAGATTCACGTAGAATAACAGTTTTATTGATGCGGTTTAGTGCTGGTGTCAGAGAAGCAGTGCGATGGTGCTAGGGCACGA
Organism: Paedocypris micromegethes; assembly: GCA_028031935.1. NCBI lineage: Eukaryota > Metazoa > Chordata > Actinopteri > Cypriniformes > Paedocypris > Paedocypris micromegethes. Next base: position 9,890,070 of record CM051496.1, read on the forward strand.
ACACATGAAGACGCTGGGTGATCCAGGCCGTGACTGAATCAGACAGATGAGCGAGTGTGTTCTGGTAAAGTGGGTCTAATTTTATATCCACTAAAAACAAAGAAAAAATGACTTTATGGTGGGTGGTCCGCAGAGCCAAAGACTGCACTGGCCTGCATATGTAGGTCAGCTGACAGTGCGGACGCTTTGATGGAGTGGCCTACATTCAGTCCAGGCAGAATATGGGCCTAAAATGGGCAATGAAGCACGTTCAGATGACTGGTTCATGACAGGTTTGGATACACAGGCGCAAAAGTCTTTTACTAGCGATATAAAAACGTTGCAATATGGTTTTCTTCAGCCAGGAAATGTATGGAACGGTCACGTGCAGTCGTTTGTTCCACTGATCTGCTTTAGCCTGATGAGGGAATAATCCACAATCTTCAATTCAGCACGGTGAAAAGTTCAACACAAAAGTAGCCTTTTTTTATTAATTAGTTTGTGTGATGAACGGCTATTGTTTTCCTTCTCCACTACATTACCCACAGTTCCCTGTAGGGCTGGGAAATGAATTGAAAAATAATCGGAATCTGCATTCAGAACTTATAAATCAATCAAAACATTTTCACAAATCATGTGATGTTAACAAAATGAAGTTGAGCGTAGACACTGCAGAAAAACAGTTCCGACACAAAGATAACGCGACACATTTGTCATGAACCTTATCGGAGCGGCTTTTCAGTTCAGGTGGAAACATTACTTTTTTTTTTCAAAACTGCACATTTTATACTTTTAATAAAGAAATGTAAAAGGCATAAGGCATCCTGATCTAAACATTGAACCGTTTTTACGCTATAGTGTACATTTACAGAAAGTAAAACTGAACTGCTGTTATGATCACACACAACTGGCTTTATTTAGTGACAGCCAATGACAGTTTCTGAATGAAAACACTTTTTATTCATTTATATTTTATCTCTATTTTTATTGTATTTTAATCGCTTGTCTTTTTATTGTACTTCTATTGCACCCCACCCCCACACTATGTTTATACGGCGGACGATTGTAAAAACACATTTCACTGCACATTGTTGCAAAATATTGCGAAAGTGACAAATACAATTTGAATTTACAGTATGAGTTTTACTGTGCAGATGACCAATACATACAAACAACAATAATTCCACTCAAGAATATAATTAAGCCCTTGTTCTGTTGAGAAATATGGGCAGACAGAAACCGTTACCTGGGTGCTGGTTAAAGAGCACCTAAACAAATACATTACTAAACCTCTTCCGGCGGGTTCCAACCATCAGAATCACTTCTGTTGCTGTGACTGCGATAGGTCAACGCCAACGTTACATAAAGTCAAACGCTAAATATTCATCTCTATGTCTCAATTTTACGTAACCATCAGTTGCGAAGGATGATGATATACATCTTGCAGAAGTGTGTGACGTCATAAAAGCCAGACAAACAGCACAGGCTGTAGTTACGGGCTGTAGTTAGCTGGACAGGTTCCTGAAGGCCGTCGGCGTTGAAAAAAAAAAAAAAAACACCTGATTTGCTTCTTGGTCTCTTATAAGAAACGTCCAGACCTCCAGACCTGCATAGTTCAAAAAGAAAACACAGACATCCACGGCGTGACCTCCCGAGCACATTTAGCCTCTGAAACTTGCCAGGAATGACAAGGGTTTGACAGGCTCATCGGAATGGCAAACACGGGTGACGACTGTGTGTGGTAAAACACACCCTGTGCTGGTTCCATCACCACCATTATGGTTTAATACAAGACCTGCCCTGGATTGCGCTACACCGGGACATTACATCATCACTGTTATCGCCACCAAGCATCAGTGTGGGAATATGTTCCTGAACGTTCTGTATGATGCCACTTTGTCCATGCAAAGAGTGACATCACTGTTACTTTTCTTCTGTTCTAAACAGCTCGCGGTGGTAATTCAGATGGATATTCCCACTCTCCTGTGCGTTATATTACCGGACTGGGAGTATGAAGCAGTAGGTGACAAGTCAATCAGTAAACTCCAACGTGTGTGTGTGTGTGTTGCTTCACTCATCCGTAAGAACAACAGGAAATATGTCGAGGGGATTCGGGCAAAATCAGGTTTGGTTTCATCGTGGTTTACGTTGGAAATGAAAAAGAATCCTCACAAAAAAACACAACACCCCACTTACTCATTCATATCACCTTACAGCAGCTTCAAAAGTGCTCTTTGTTAAGAAGTTCTTGTCAAATATGACAGGATATGTTAATAAGGAAGTCGTAAAAGTCACAAAATGGCACGAGTGTCAAAACAGGCAACATAATAAATGATCTGAAACTGGATAGTCGTTTCCTCAAACTAGTGACGTGCCATCCTACTCTGAGACCGCTGTGTTTGGAACCAAAACAAGTCATTCAAATCCATGCGGATTAATGAACAAGACCTGTTATTAATAACAGGCCAAAACAAGAGTTTAATCTGCCAGATTACGTCACGTAACACTGTAATTTAAATGTACAGACATGTAATCTCTCTCCCACACAGACATATGTGGAACATCTTAAACTCCTGTATCCACAAAGAAAAAAAAGCAAAACAAGCCAAAATTCTTTTAGAAAAATTATTAGTGCAGCATCTTTACAGTACAGGATCACTGAGATTCTGATCAAGTCCCTATTCGTTTAACCAGATGTTGCAGGTTAAAATCCCTGTCCAGTGGGTTTCACAACTGTCCTTGAGCAAGGGGCTTGATCCACAAGATCCCTGGCTTAGTGCTGCCCACTGTTCCGGGTTGGTTTGTGTGTCTGTGTATGTGTTCACTTCAATGTGTGCGTGTAACTTCACTTAATGATTGAATGCACATACCTTAAATGTGATAAAAAATGTCCCATTGTGAAGAAAAGTCCTATCTATCTGTCTACCTAATCTTAAAATAACACTGTTATGATAATTAAGACATATCCATCCATACAAAGATATGACACGAATGAAAAAAAGCGTCATACAGTAAATGTTCCGTTAAGACAGCAGCGCCGCCGTGTGGCTACATAAAACATTGTTATACTATCATTACTGTTGCTTTTCGATTTCGTTACAGCAATGCAAAACCAGAAATTAATTATTGTCTATATTTACAAAAATTTTCAATACAAACGGAACAACATTGATTGATGTTGACGATGCATTTTTGCAATGTAAAACATACGTAAAGTATGTGTATAAAATGTGTGCACTTTGCAAAAGTCAAAGAGATTTGTAACAAATCATTGATTAAACATTGTAGGTACGCTCAATACCGAGAGATGAAAATGGCAAAACAACAAAACAATAGACAACAATGGGTCTGTTTTGAACTTTCTGACCGTTTGAAATTTCGCTCCGGAGACCCGTCTAAAGTCGCCAACGACGCCTTTCTTTTACTCCTCCTCGACTTCTCCTGCATCGGCTTCGGAGATCCGTCTGATTCCTCCATTGAAATATTTGAACCTGGGGAAAACTATTGTAAATCTATACAATTGTTATAAACGGTGTTGTTTGTGGGGGGTGACTCAATAGGAAGTCGCCACAGAAAGACAGGCTTGAATTTTGAAAATAGCGGAAATGGGAAACCAGGACCAATCAGAATCATGCTGCTTTGACGAAAGTAGGTGGAGTCTGCTATAATACTGACGTAATATAAACGCGCCCGTGGTAGACTCCGATGTCATGCGCGCCAAATGTTTTCTTTGACAGTACTGTATTACAGTAATAAATTAAACTGTAACGCGGTTACTAATAAAAATGCTGGTATGTTATAATTATTGTTGCTATTGTTAATAATTACTAATACTATTTATTATTTCATTATGAATTTATCAGATGTACACAGCATTTTTTCATAAATAGGTAGGAAGAAAGGAAAGTGAGGTGACGGCAATAGAAAATAATGACATAAATAAAAAGAGATAAATATTTTATGTATTAGGTAAATAAAACAAAAAATAGTCCTGATGTTCAAAGTGTTGGTTTACTTTGATAATTTACATAGCAACAACCTTTTTTTAATTTTTTTAATAAAAAATGTTTGACCAACACTATAGTTTCATACCGTGAGAGGGCGCAATTCAGCACTAATGTTAATTCTTACAAACGCGTACTGTGCTGTATTTTTTTTACCAATTCAAGACGACATGAAACAAAGTGAAATGAGACGCTGTTTCTTTACAGATTAAAAAAAAAAACAGATTAATACTAGGTTTCAATTTTTTTTATTGTTTTTTTTTTTATTTAAATTTTTTGCTATTGTTAAAAAACCTCTGCATAAAATACATTTTAATATACATATATATAATATATATAATATATAAATCTAATATACCGGCAATGCATATAGTATTTTAAACTTACAATAACCTCAACTTCAGTACAGTAGAGATAATAGTGAATTTCTTCTCGCATTCACTGTACATTGAATAAAAAGATCTATACTAAATGACCCTATCTGAAAATTATTTGTTAACTCTCTCACACACACACCCACATACACACAAACCAATGTAACAATGACAAGAAAATCAAAGGTTTAATGCAGCATACAAGAACGACAATGGATCTTTATGTAATGTGGGCAGCTGAAGAACGTGTCCCCAGTCATTATAACCGATTTCAAATGGTGCTAGAAGGCCGAAGAGACTCTAAGCACCAGAGGAAATCAGTCATCCTTTAGTGGGGAAAGTGTTGAGCAGGAACGGACCGAGAGGAGGACATAGCTACAGACATCTTCTTAACATCTCAGATTCACTGCAACTTCTGAAACCCAATGACTGAAAAATCTTTATTCATTTTTCCTGTTCTTCTCCACTGGAACCCATTGATAAAATCCTCACCTCATGCTGTGTATAATTGTGTGTTGGACAAACAGAATCCTCAATCCTCAACTCAGATCTCAGTAACACAAGTTTTGTGTAATTCTGAAATAACTAACAGCCCTTCTAGTCCCTGCATCCATCATTCAAACGCATGGAAGTCATAAAACCACAGAGCGGCCGTGTCGTGGCTTCCATCCCACTGAAGAGATTTCAGCTCAAACGCTTAAGGCAAGAGGAGAGTGGCATCTGGTGCTGCTGTGCTCCAGCATATGGACTGTAATTTGGTAGATCATCTCACTTAGAGGAGAAAAAAAAAATCTCTCAAGTTTCCTCCTTTAATCTTCTGACTTCTCCGTGGTTGTGACCCGGCTGCACTTCCCTTCCCAAGAACACTGATTTCAAATGGTGCTAGACACTGGTAGAACACATCTAAACCACCATGTGAAACCAGCATCTGGAGAAGGTCTTTCAAACAACCCCATCCCTGCTCAGGAACGGTTGAAGCAGTGTGATTGCCCAACAAGGAAGTGACAGTCTCCACATATGTCACTATCAGAGTCGCCGTGACGACGCAGTTTCGAACGGTGACGCCCAGTTTCGTCCACTTCAGCCAATGCAGAAGCTGGTATGCTCACATAGAGCAGAATCACAAGCGATGTGATCTGACGTGTTTGGGTATAAATAGACCCTGATTGCCACGAAAGAATCCCTGCATCAGTTCTGTCTGTGGGAGGATGACGTCAGCAGGTTTGTGAAAGGAGAACTGCCGAGAGATGGAAAATATGAGTCATTAGAACCTCTCCAAACAACAGCATCATTCAAAGTAGGCTTCACCGAACAAACAGGACCGGTCACTCACCTAAACTTTGACTGAAAGGTCTGGTCACTTCTTCTCGCCAACTGTAGCCATGTGTCCTGGAAACAAAACCACACATTTCCATGTCACACGGCTTAATTTGCTGCACTTTCTGGTATGCCATCAGCTGAGTGAAAACATCAGGCCCCTCCCAGTTTCTAACGCTCAGCCTATGATTGATCCCGGCGATGATGTCATCTCTCACCGCCCTTTAAGTCCCTGTCTTCCTGCTAGACAGGTCTGGTGCTGATAAATAGTCAAGATTGGAGATTAAAACAAGTTGTTTTCTTATTCTGTAGAGTTTAGGATGGATTGGTGCTCTTTGTGTATTGTATTGTGTGTGTACAGTAACAGGAACGCGTCTCATTTACGCAGAATGAATATTGAATGAGCTTTCCATTGAAAAGCTCCAGCTATTTTTAGACCGACGGATACGTGGCTGTTTGTGCCGAAGACTTGGTTTCCACCTGACATATTTCCTTGTTACGTAGCCTGCAGTGCTACGCCATGAACTCTTATTATGCTTGCCATCATGTACAGTCTGTGTAAGCTTGAGCCGGGACGCTTAGATGCCCTCGTAGATTCATCTTACAGTGTGTTATTACACACCATATTGCGCCTCGCAAACCCCAGCACACAGTCCCATCAACAGGAGCTAGTGTCTGACTGAACGGTTTAAGTCGCCCAGCACTGATTCCTGCAATACACGAGAAGAACAGAGCATCCAGTTTAACAGAAAATGACAGCAAAGCTAGTTTTCGTTGTTAAATGAGTTCAACATGTACACCTAGTTTTTTGAAATATAAACAATCTTTATATTCAGCAGCTTCTTTAGGAAAGAAAACGCAAGATGTTCCTGCATTTCTGTGAGCAAACACAAGAGGTCATCTCACTCCCTCACAAACAACCAATCAGGAAAAAACGCCAGTTCAAGAGGTCGCAGTCAAACTAGTGACTAACACACGTGACATAGCCTTCGTCGCTCTGTGTGTGTGTGTGTGTCACTGTCACTCAACTTCCTGTTCTTCTCAACCCAAGGAAGTGTCACGTTGTAGACAGAAACTCGCACTTGCAGACAAACACACACACACACACACACACACACACACACACAAGAGGGAGCACATGACTGTGTGTCCTCAGCACTGATGACACCCCCCCCCCAGTCTCCTCGACCTGATTTTTAAAGAAATAATGACAAAGGCTTGCATTTATGTAACAACCTGTTTTGAGCAATCTCAGCAGGATGGATGACCTCGCTCTTGTTTATCTTTTAGCTTATCGATTTAAATTTTCTTCTGGCTGAGGTAACACACCGAAAGAGATGAATGCCATCTTTCATCTAATGCTGGAGTGGGTGGGTGAAGACAAACACATTTCCCTTTTGGTCTGTTGGGTTGAGTGAATTTTCTAATGATGTGGCATAAAGGAATCATTAGTGTGTCTAGACCATCCATCCATATATTCATCCATCAATCCATCTTCATGGTTTAATACCGGTAAGATGTAACAGATATATACTCTAGATATAGCTGCACATCTCCAATGCAAATTCTGAACCGCCCATCTGAATGTTGTAGCAGCAATTGAGAATAATCAGACCAGGTAACATTTTTTCTAATCTTCTGTCCAATTTTGATGAGCCTGCACGAGCCTGTATCATCAAATTTGCTGTTCTTAGCTGAAAGGAGAGGCACCCAGTGTGGTCTTCTGCTACTGTAGCCCTACCATTATAAGGTTCAATGTGTTGAGCTTAGTGTGCGTGTAAGCAGTGACAATTATAAAAAACAATTCACAATTCTGATATAATCTTCGCACCATTTATCGCAATCATTTATCTTCGCTAAACTTAGCCCAGTAGATTTTTGTGTTTGGTGTCAAGGGTGTCCACACGAAACTGGAGGGCAATTTTCTGTATCCATGTTCATAAATGAAGAGAAAGCTTTTACAGGAGAGTGGAAGCTATTAGGGAGAAATGATTAATGTTCGTAGATGGTGTTTGGGTGTTCGTGTACTTTTCCTCTCGATAGAGCGGTTCAAGTTTCCAGCATCCTGGCATTAAACATACTCTGAGCTTGACCCGGGCAGCCAGACTGACGCATTTCATCCCTCCGACGGCTTTGACACAGCAGAGTCTGCCGGAGCTAGAAAGACTCCCATCAGTCAGAGGAGTTCAGCGTGGTGTTAATATGGCTTAACATGCGATCTGGAGTTCATCCGTGGGCCATGAAGAGTGATGGTGACAGCGAGATTGCTTGATCACACTTCCACTTTCCTTTCATTTAACGAAATGAAATGTGCTTTTGATGCCTCGCTTTAATAAGCTCCCTCTGCCCATCCTGAAACTAGTTTAAAACCCAACGTGCATCCACTTTTCCACTGGATTCTAGTGTTTACTAATCTTCCCGTTATAAATAATCCCAAATGAGGATTTAAATGTGGTCCGGGAGTTCAGCAACCATCCTCGTGCGGATCTGCGCTAGTTTTCTTTCATAATACCAGACTACATTCTTTGCTCTTCATCACCTTGCGTGATCCACAGCTGTTTTGGCAGCGGACCGATTCGAAACCCCTGCTCTTGGTGTTCAAGCGCTTTGGAATCCGTGGACATTTCTTGGGGAATTTCAGACATCTGGCTGTTTCTTTTTGATCTATTTACAGGAAGAGGATGAACTTTGGCCCACTTGTGCACAAGCGGTGTGACACAGCCACAGGAGAATGTTCCTTTCTGGGCAAAAACAGATAAACAGTTTTAACAACCCTATCAGAAGGGTGGGCTAAACAGAGACTGAGTAAATAACCAACAGAGACGGGAAAATAGGAGCGATACAATGAGGATAAGAGAGTTTCCAGTAAAAGGACACGCATGTCTCTGTCTGACATTAACACATATACTCCAAACACTTCATGTAAAGGATGAGGCCATGACACGGCGTCAGTCAGTGAAAGCGACACAGACCTGAGTCATGCTCGGAAAGCAATTACTCAAGTTCACTGAAATGTTTGTTTCTCAAGCTCGGCTTCCCAAACATTAAGTGTGAGATCCTGAAAAATCCCAAACAGAAATACGAAGTATACCAAAAAAGTGTGTTTAGAAAAAAAAAGTTGGCCTTTAGCCAACTGATGTCAGACTGAAGAATCCACCTGAACTGGAGTTGAAATGTTTCTAGGAAAAAGGAAATCCGGTTGACATGACTCAATCTTCCGACAAGTCCACCAGAATGACTGAACCCCCACCAACAAAAAAATTAAAATATAAATATGAAAAATGTCCCATTTATTAAAATAATAGATGTCTTTTGTATAGTGCGGGTCGGTTCAGAAAAAGCAAAGTATTTGACCTGCGAGATTTAGAATGGTGATTCCTGCTCTACAACTTTAAATTGTGGTCACCTTTAGACTACAAATTCCTAGGGAGTCATGGGAAACCCAACCCATGCTCATCCTAACAGGCCAAGCCAACAGAAACACCACGGTGAGGTTCTGTCATTTCACATTTCCTAAGCGCAGAGAGAAGGTTATTAGCATGTCAGTTTAGTGTCAGCAAAAGTACATAATATAGAGTTGTTGTTATTAGAATTAATGATAATTCCCAGTGATAGAAATGTCCAGTGATAGAAAAACAAACAAAAACTACAAATCCTATAATAAATAAATTAGAATAGTACAACTTGTAACATGTACTTAAGAGCACAATTTGTAAATTTTTCTGTTAAAAATAATGTAATAATTAACAGAATAATATTCCTGTTTATTTTAATCAACAATTAATTAAAAAAATAAATATAATTTTAATTTAATGCATTTTATAAACGTTCTAAAACGCTTCGGGGTTTGGCCTCTGCGCAATCAAGTTTGACACTCCTTGAGATATGTTCATTAATATTTTTATCTTTAGTTTTCATTTTTGTGTGTATATTTGGTTTAAAATTTCCTATCTGTGAGATGAACAAAACTTCTGTCTGTCTGTCTATCTAGGAGTATCAACACCGGAACAAAACAACATATAAGTGATGTGTATTTAATCCAACACTGACTTCCAGTAAATGCCCCTTTCCTGTTAACTCAGACTTCTTGGATGTCGCGTAGCCCCTGATATAACAATACAGTATACATAATTGAATAAGCAGCGTGAGTCTTAACTGACTCACGTCTAGCCGCCGGCCTAACTCTCCGCTGCCCGCGCACTCCTCTGGGACGACTCCGTTTCTCCACCACCATCGGGTTTACGGTGCACATTTGTTCTTCATTTCACAGCACTTGCGCTCTAAACACTTCCTCTGACTCACGGCGCACACAGGCTTTAAATCAGATCATGTGCAAGCGGCTGCGAGTAAAAGTTAATAAAAAACAACAGCAGCAGCGGTATGCGCACACATTCGGGGCTTTGATGGCTTGTCAGTGGCACGGGGTCAGACTTCCAGCTAACCACAGGAGCGAGTCATAAACCAGGGCCCGGGGCCAAGGCTACTTCCCAAAACTATGCTCGAGAAAAAAGCCTTTACAGTAAACCTTCCGCTCTTTCCCAGAAACTTGATGTGGGGCCGGAATGACGTCTCCGTTCCCCACGTATCACAGAAACGGTGTCTATTGTGTAGATAACACGGGGAATTAATGATTGTACTGGTTAAACTAAGCTCACTTTGTTTTTACGTTGGAGCCAGATCAGACCACTTGAACCGAAGCAAGTCAAAGCTTCAAACAAAAGGAGGCAGATCGTTCCTCAAATGAAGAAATGAAAAATATCATCTGGGTTTTTCTGAAAACTTCAGCAAACTATATTTTTGTGAACGAATTAATTTCTTTAAAATACTTCATGACTGGATGGAAAAACTTTTTTTTTGAAACCTTGCCCAATCGGCCAAAAAAAATGTGTTTGAGGTCACTTGCCACTTGTACTGGCACCAAATACAATATAAATTGGATTTTAGAAAATGTACAATTTTGTCTGTACAATAACACATGGAAGTCAATAATGCCAGCTACAATAAGGTAAACTGGCTTCAAATAAATATCAACAAATTACATTACAATTATATTATAATTTGTCACGACCACAGCTTGGACAAGATAAAATTACTATAAGGCACACCGGATTACAGAGCTATTACAGATTAGTGTTGTAAACCCCTAAAGCACACATTTATTTCCACATTACAAGGCGCTGAGTCAATTTTGAAACATTTTAGGATTTTAGGTGTGCCATATAGTTCAAACAATACGGTAACAACAGATTTGGGATTCATGTCAACAACAGATTTAGGGTGAACACATCACCAAACACTGAGCATCTCTACCCTTTTAACAGCACGGGCATGATGGAAGAAAGTTCTAGTGAACTCTGTGTCCACCCACCACTTACGTGACATCCTGATCACATCCAATCTGAAGCAGAACAAACATTTGCACTCCGAATCCTTAAGCATGCAACATAAACCAGAACAACCACCTACACGGTTATTACCCTCTGGATAATTGTAACCTAACTTTATCCATTACTTTGATGACTCAAACGCTTCTCTTTCTCTTTCAGCTCCCGCAATGCATGTTCGTCAATCAATGCGACCCAGCGCCACAAAAACCAGGTTGGCTTTTCACAATCTCCTCATGAGATAAACGAACACAAGGTTTAATGATTCCAAGTAGCGTTCCAGTTAGCGGACAAATAAAATGTATCATTTCTTCAATGCCACCCTGTTGATTAGCGACGACTATCTCTACATGAAAGGCGGAAGCATTAATCAAGATTTCATAAGAAACCCCGGGCGCCGCGCCAGCTACGGACCGCAGCGCTCTTCAGCGTCCACATCAAGCGGACACCGGAACATTTCCTTAATATTATAAAACGAAGGTTCAAAGTCCTTTACCGTGAACACGAGCCAGCTCGAAGCACAATAGTGAATATATAACAAGCTTTAAATGGTTTTCTCAAGGCAAAAACCATTTAACAGTCGGTTCTATTTACCAGCAGTGATGTCATGGAAGTTTTGACCTTTTTGTTTTTTGGCTTAAAGAGGATTACCTGACAAACAAAGCCAAAGCCCGAAGGCTCGCCAAACAGCTGATGTTTATTCGGCCCCGCCATCGGGCCACTAAAGCGCTGATGTCATGCCTTGTTACTTTCCTCCACCTCAAGGAGAAGATTCCAATTAAGTTTCTACAAAGTTACTCAACTCTGCTAAACATGTTTTCTCCAGTTTTCCCGCGGGCAGGATTTAGCCGCATAGCTGTGTGCACATGGGGGAGGAGGTGTGGCACCATCAGCTTCCTCTTTCCTTGACGTGTCTTCATCAACCTTTGCATGATTTGGCTCTTCTGTTTCCTCCGTCACACACAAACGCATCTGACCATGCAGGTATTCTCTGTCGGAGACGTGGCACTGCAGTGGAACGGCTCACCGCTGCCCGGATTGAGTTACCTTCCTTTTGACGTACTTCAGCCCTGGCTTTCTGAAATATAGACACTGTGTGCTCCGTCTCACAATGGATGTATTCCTGAGCTGTACAGCACTTTTAAGCTTCACAGTCCTTTGTTCTTAAAGGGCAACAGCAAGTTGGCTTTAAAAATGTTCGGAAAGTCTCATTCCATTCAAAGCAAACAAACACAAAAAAACTGCACAAATCATATGGATGATTTTAAATAATCACACAGACCCAACAAATTAGAATAACTAAGACTATACACAGTTATTTGACTTCTAGAAGCTTCATTCTTGAGGTTTAAATCTTACTTCTGCTAGCGATTCTTTCCACCGATCGTCCGCTGTTTTTACGATCCGAAGGCTTTCGCTGGAATCCACAACAGTTCCTGATTCCACCTGCCCCGGGACCACCAATACACTGGGAAAGAGAAAGCACATGAAGATCTGGGTATAACGGAGGGTGTGTCTGTAGAAGACCTCCCAATCACACACACACACACACACACACACACACACACACACACACACACACACACTCAAGAAAATAAAAAGAGAAAAGAGAAAATCAGAAACCTGGCGCCCTCAACAAAAGAAGAAACTCAAGCTCTCACCCTCTCGTCTGGCGAGATACGTGGATGTCCATAAAACTAACCCCGAACCACACAAAACCCAACATGTTACCTGAAGGCAGGAAGTCCAATTACGTGTCAATGGAGAAATCTTGGCAAGAAATCTTTAGTCAACCCTAAACCAGCGTCTCTTTACACTTAAATGCAATCCTATATCCAATCTCTTGTAATTTTCCCGGGGGAATCGAACCCACAACCTTTGGCGTTGCCAACACTACGCCACTCAATGAGCCAGAGGGATGCAATATCAGGTCATAACATGATTTAAATCCAACAGTGATAGAGCAATAAAATGTTGAAGCAAATTCTCTAATCATCAAACCCAGTGATGTCCAACCTGTGGCCCGAGGGCCATGAAGGTCTTACATGTGCCCCGCTCTTTGATTTCTGTATTCACACACTGATTCAGTGAATTTAGAACTAAGTTATGACCAATGCTAATATAACAAGACAATAATCTGAATTTTTCCAACAGATGACTCTAACAGACAAAATTAAAGTAATCCCAATCCCAATGTTTTTATGCCAAACTGTCACCCCTGTACTTTCAAATTTAAACCGAAAATTACCACACGTTTGAGAAACAAACTTTCTCTGTCATGTTCTCAGAAAACAGAGAATCATCTTCATTCCGTGCTGAGAATCAATGACAATCTCCTATCCAAACATTCCCAAATTGATTTCTGAACAAAAAAACTGATAAATGAAGCATTTGATGGTGATTCGACAATTGTTGATTGTTAATTTATTTTCTCACTGATCTTAAATATAATATTTGTATTTTTTCATAAATATTGTCTCTCAAAAATCACACCAGTGTCAATTTTTCCATTGTATGAAAAACTGGGCACCACTGACTTAAATGAAACGGTTTTCAAATATTTATATATGACTATAAAAGGTCAAGGCAGCTTCATTCATCTCTGTGATTTTAACACCAAAAACAAAACCAAAAATTCACCTACAACTCCAATAAAATCATGTTCCTCTTCCTCCTCAATCACACGGCACGAAACATCGCGGCGCAAAAACCTGGCACAACCCGGTCACACACGTTTGATACTCCAATTCTGAGAAAGCGTAATAGAGGCATCACGGCCTGTTACCGTGGAGACGGGGAGGAGAGAAAAGTCTTTGCGTGTCCGAATGCGTTCATTCGTCCTATTGACTCACATTCATATCATGGAAAATCACTGACCTGCGAGGATTTCCTTATCTTGCAACATTAAAACTAGACCAGATTAAGCTCAGGCATGACCTGGAATATTTCAGATGCCGTGACATCACACGCCACCTTCATCACGAGGCTCATTAGTGGTTATATATGAGTTAACGCCGCGCTAATGAGCGTGAACTTTTCAAATACGCGTTCCATGAATCAGCACGGCTGATAGATTCAGGCCTTCAGGGATGAGGACGCACAAAGCCACTGCGAGCAGAGAAACTATTCCACAACTCAATACTTTACTGGGAAGCTTCAGTGCCTGTATTAAGACACTCATTGTCGGAAGTTTGTTCCTTGAGATCCTTGACATTTTTTCCCCAGCCATTGTTGCCATTTTCTTCCATTCTTATCATAGTTGCATAGTTACTTTGTATTCACTGTCTTTGGCTGTGAAAAGAAGAAAAAAAATCCAACTCGAACAGTTCCTATTTTAAAATATATACTGTAAGTATAGAAGATAGAGTAAAGAAATACTATATAGAAATTGTGCTCTGCATTTAACCATCCAGTGAAGTGAATACAAACCCCGGAGCAGTGGGCGTTAAGCCATGGCACCCAGGCAGCATGTGGGTGTCTTGCTCAGCCACCAGACCAGGATTCGAACCGGCAATGCTTAGGTTGCAGATTCAACTCCCTGCTGGATCACAACTGCCACAACTGTTGTGTGAATAACTCCAGGGGAAGGCAATACATACACAGGTGTGTCCTGATGTTTGCACGAGCAGTGATAAAGATAAAAAAATAAAGCTGATAAAGATTTATATGAGTAGGTGGATGTGATAGGTCAAGGTGCGTTTTGGCCACACCCACACCAGCCGTGGCTCACAGGAGATGAGGCGTGATGTGCCACCGAGGCCCAACAACCAACCAATGAAAAGCATTAAGCACCATGTCATGCACGACACAGGAACACAGTCAGGACAAAACTAAGAGCAGATATTACATTCCTGTACAAACATTGTTTTTATCATCAAACATATCATCTGTACAATTACATTAATTTGGCAGCCAAACATATAAGATTTGTTAAACATTTGTTATTACTCTGTAAAAAAAAGGTATTGAATAATCTAAATGGCTGATTTAATGAAATACAAAAATCAATTTCGACAGCATGTATTACAATTAATATACTATAGATTAAAGTGAAGTGAGTGAGTCAATCAGGCCACTGTGAACCATGTCCAAATTGTGCTACTTTTAATATTTCAGTGACGTTACACACACACACACACTCACAGTGAAGTGAACACACACAAACCCGGAGCAGTGGGCAGCCTTAAAATCTTGATCAAGGACACTCTTGTAGCACCCACTGGACTGGGATGTTGAATGTTGGCAACGCTTGGATGGCAGGTTAAATTCCCAACCACTGGACCACAACTGCACTACAAGAAATCTAATATCATAGCAAATTCCCTTTCTACTATCAGGGGTCTGTTTACCTGCTCAGTAACTGCATTTTAGAATAGTATCTAATATTTAATCATATTTATTTAGCAGGCTAACATGCCACTATTTTAGTAGATCTGTTCCACTGTATTTTAGCGTTATCCAAAGAAATAAAATCTGAAACAATCTCTTATGTTTGCAAACGTTGGAGAGCTGGTCACAGAAACGTCAGTGACACCTGTAGTCTAGAAAAAAGTCTTCTGCTTACACCCACACCCTCTCTCCCGCCATTTACATCATTTACAGGTATATATTGACCACATTAGCTCTCAGAAAGTCTCAAACTTTGTAGCGTAGATCACTCATCCGCAGATATCAAATTTAACACTTCACTTACAGTCCCGGAGAAATCTCCCGACTTCAGCTTGGGTTTCTCACTTTCCAGAAAGGAACCTCGCAGCTCCACTTTCCACAACAGAGTGATCCTGAGAAGCCTCTCTTGTTACTTTCACTCACTCGCTCAGTGTGTGCGCGCTCTTGTTTTGCACAGTCATATACGACACATCCAGTCAAGCCATTCCTGCCAAATGAGTGTGTGCGGGCGAGCTGCTTCGCTCTCTCCCCTCCCACCTTCCTCTTTCCCTTCGTGTGTTATTTAATGTTTTTCTGCATGTGATACACAGACGGCCGCCAGGATGTGCTGTTTCGCAGCTTGGCAGTGGAGTCGGGCATGAGAGCAGACAAGTGTAATTGGATGAGCTTGATTAAAAAAAAAAACAACTTGTCCACGACAGATGGTTAAAAGGAAAATGTGTTTATTCCCTCTTGAAGCTTGTCGTCATCTGGAAAGTGTGAGAAGGAATTTGCCCAAGCCTGCTGATAAACGCCACTGCCTCAATAAAACTGAACCGTATGTGTGTGTACAAGACACAAACGATTTCTGCTAAAATAAAATGTAGGGGGAAATTTTAGACTACGCACGTAGACAATTACATATTGTAGTGAACATGTAGGCACAGCACATAACTCTTTCTTTACTGACTTTACTCAATTTTTTTTACCAATTCATATATATATATATATATATATATATATATATATATATATATACATACACATATAAACATACACACCCACACACACAAACTTTCTTTCACACAGCCAGTCTTCACAAGTTTCACAATGCTGAGATGAAATGAAAGTGTTCTGTGTTTACGGAGCTTTGACTCACTCTCTATCTCTTGATTCTCGGGGGGAATTTCGCACAAGCACGTGCTCCTACAGAAACAGACGACCGGCCACTGTTGCAAGTGGTGCATCACTCAGGCCATCGGAATCCGCGGCGGAGCTCACAGAACCGCGCACAAGGCCAGACGGAGTCAAAGCTGGCGCCGCACTGCGACGAGATCACAGGCCCGGCTGGCGGACTCATACTACGCTCATTTAACACGGTTCAGGGGGATGCGAGGGAAAGAGTGCGCACGTGCGTGTGACTTCCACTCCTCTGCACCGCCTCTGCTGAACCTTCACCCAGTCCTGCATCCCGTCTTCCTTCACGATTCAGTGAGTCATTTGATCCCTCACTTTCACTCACTCCCAATTTGCCAATCACCACCCACAACTCTCCATCAACTGTCCCTGCAGGAATCTGGCACAACAGGCCACTTCCTCCCCGTCCTCCTGCTGTTTAACAAGCCCATGTACTTTGACACTGTGTTATCCCGGTCGCTCCAACATCACAACATGACCTCCCACGCCAATATGCCTGACGTTTTGCCACTTTACATGTTAATATTATTTCTCAATATTGTGTTTTTTATTTTGTTTTTTTTTCAATACAATATATATATATATATATATATA
>CM051496.1:9907297-9954924 GCA_028031935.1 Paedocypris micromegethes
TTTTTTTTTTTTTTTTTTAAATGAAGGGTTTACTATCCAGAGTGGAAAACCACAATGGAAAGAAACTCCAAAAACTGTACTTGATTTGTGAAAAAGTACTTCACATGCAAATATCAATTCACTTTTTTCCTCCCTTTCTTTTTCAAAACAACCTGATGGAACCAAATTTGTTAGTAGTTGGTAAAACATTTATAAATAAGACGTCAACTTTCTCATCTCAGACTGAGGTGTGGTGAGGAACACGGGCAGAATCCCATTATGACCTTATTTCACGACGCGTACCATCACGCACTCGCCTACACACCAACCATTCCTGGCGTTCCACTGGCAGGTACACAAAGAATTGGCATTTATTCACACCACTGTTGACACTCTTCAGATCACCCACGCTTGCAAACTCCATAGTGACCCATGAAACCAGAACCGAGAGATCTGACACGACACACAAGACTGCAAAAGGCAAACATCACAGCCACTATTGCCCATAAAACCCATAGTAGAGTCTACCAAGCATGGCACGGACAAAAGCAACTTGTATTTTATTGACAAGAGAAACTTGAGCACTTTTGAAAGTTGAATTGTATAGTTAAAATCAGCCTTGAGTCTGATCAGAATTGCTTCTAAATAATTCCCGAAATTCATTTTTACATTTTTTTCATTAAAGAGGAAAAAAGTTTTTTTTGTGTAAAGAACTTTCTGTGAAGATGTGAAGAATGGATATTAATTGTTAAAAGCATCCAACACTTCTTCAATCTTAAACAACAGACCTTGTAGAAATCTATTATTTAACAATTCAGGTCCTGAAATCCTTATTCTATAGGAAATCAACTGTAATCTATCTGAAAATGAAACCTTTTTTTATGTCAATTAGTGAATCTACACATTATTAAACGCACACACTTGGCTTACAGGGATAAATCAATAGAGTAAGACGCCAAATCAATAATATTCACCAGTTCCTAGAATCATTTGCTCTTCTCAAGACATCAATCTGGAATGTGATAGGAAATTAGGGAATTGTTTATGTCATTAGCCCAAAATCTTTCTGGCTACTTGGTTTCCACTGAACTAAAAAAATGGAGAAACTGTGAAAGGATGCATGTCTCTGCAAACCGAACAAACGCTAGCCATTTTCTTTTGAGCAAGAACATACTGTAAACGCAACCTTTTGTGCAAGGTGCATATTTAACACTGAAACTCATGTGATGCTACAGAATCTGAGAAAAGATTAAAATATATCTGTTAGCTTTCTACATTGGAAATGTAGCCTAGATAGACCAGTGTTAGGGTTGCAGTTTCCAATCCCAGACAGAGCACAAATTCCGCGTACTGTATGTTTCTGACCAGAACTAACCATGTCCACTCCCTTTTCTTTTGGGTAAGTCTGCACTTGAAATACTTTGAAGTGTTCTCTTTACCTATTATCTGAACACTTTTCACAGCTCTGCAGAATCTCATAAAAGCGATGAGTCAGTCTCTCATCACCCTGGTGATCTGTCATCATAATATAATGGTCGCCCTCATCTCCACTATCGCCACATCCTCTGGTCTTTCAATATCATTTGCTAGGAAGTCGCCCCTGCACCGTTCCAGTCGATGCTGGACCAGTAGATGTGATTTAATGTGGACCGTGCATTCCTCCCGGTGAAGGTGAATCGCCACGAGACTCATAACGTCACAGGATTAATGGGAAAAATGCATTAAGACGTATTTATGTGATTAATAAAAGGTAATGCACAGACAAAGATTTATAGTGTGGTCAGATCTGCACAGTATCAGCAAAAAAAAATGTGTGTGTGTGTTTGTGTGTGTGTGTGTGTGTGTGTGTGTTTGTCGGCATTCTGTACTTGAATACTACAGCGTTTAAAAATATCTAATTATCATAAATAAAGTCCATTTCATTCGTTTATAATACACGTTCAAGTTCAGTGCATTTGCAAGGCACTTTTCACAGTCATCTTAAAAAATAGAATGAAAAGGAAAGTTTTAAAGATTTAAAGTATAGAATACGTGACCCTGAATGTTATTATTCTATTTAATAAATAATGTATACAGTGTATGGTAGCGTGAAAAAAAGTCTATACATATACTCCTACATAATTATAATACATTTACTGTATATCGTGTATATACCCACATTATATATACATTTATAAATATAAAGTATATATTTTCTTGCAAATACAGTGTAAAGTAGAATTGATAGGTAGACAGGCTAATATTTTTACCATTTCTTTCATTGTAAGCTTAAAAAAACTAGCTTGTTCCCACACACTACCAAATTGTAAATGACTTTCACCAAATGACTGTTTTGATGTAAGTCACTTAAAGAGCACGTTGAGGAAAGGATTAGTACCGCAAACAAGCTCCTCACACAAGCACACACAATTTTCCGTAGGACAAAAAACACGAGTTTATTCCTGATAAATCATGCAAACTGGCAACCCAAACCCAAAACACTCTCTATGGCTTCAGTTAAGAGCGGGTCACAAAGGTGATTAACACTATGGTTTAGCCCCAGCAGGGTGGATTTAAACCAACATTTGTGGTGTGCCAAATGTCACCATAGCCCCTAGAGAACGCCCTTCCTGTTCCTGGTGCCCACCGAATGCCAGTGCATACCAACTATGACCAAAAAATGACCCATCTACAGTCATGCGCCGCTTCCTCCTGACAGCCAAAAGTAGCCTCTCCCTGGGGTGCGCGGCGTCCGCTGTGCCACTAATGACGCCTGGTATTAGCCCTTCTCTTAATAGGATCATTAAAAGGCCTGTCACTGCTGAGCGATCTCCTGGTTCTCGGTAATAACGCTGCATACACACGCACGCCGTCACAACTTCCTGGAATTAGAGTCCTCTGTCATTCTCATTGGCATTTAAGCCCAGAAAGTGTCCAACACGTACACCCATCTTTGATTTTAAGGCCTGTGGTTCCTAAATCAACAGTTGTGGCTCTGAAGTTGCAAGAGTGGGTTTAAGTGTTTGCAACCACACAGCTTTGACCGGTAGTTGCGAGGTGCTTATGCTACCATCTTGTGGTGGGTAAGACAAACAGCCGCTGAAACCCGGCTTTTATATAGTGAAGAACATGTTTCCTGTGACCAAGCTTGTCACCAAAATGTATGTGGAAGACCAACAAGTGCATGAATGCAAGAAGCCACAATATCCTGCTAAAAAAGCTATTAGACAAACATGTATTAGACGAAGCTATTAGATGAACAGACAGACAGACAGACAGACAATTAGAGACTACTAGAAAAAGCAAGACAGATTGAAAGACAGAAGCATGAGAGCAATGTAAAGATAGACATACACAATGCACAAATAAACAAGCAAGAAGATAAAAAGGGAAAGGGAAGATAGAAATACGGACAGACAGGTGGAAATGGAGAGACAGGCAGACAAAGGCAAAATAAATGACAAAGATTGTCAGACAGACAGACAAAATGTGAGGGAAACATACAGATAGACAAACCGACAGACATCCAGACAGACAAGAGAGGATTGTCAGACATATAAAACCCACAGATAAACATGGAAACTGTCAAATGGATGAATAAAAAAACAGACAGATACATAAACATATAGACAGACAGACAGAGGTGGTTAGAAAGAGACAATCAAAAATATGGAAACACAGACCGACAAAGAGAAAGACAGTCAGACAGAAAATAAAATACAGACAAACAAAGAGAGAGACAGCCAGACAGATTAAAAAAAACAGAAAGACCCACAGACTGAGGAAGAAAGACAGACAGACAGATGTCAAAAAGACAGATAATGTAACACAGACAAAAGGAGTGACAGTCAGACCGATAATAAAACAGACAGACCAAGAGGGAGACAATCAGACTGAAAATTAAACAGACAAAGAGAGAGACAGTTAGACAGACAAAAAAAAAACAGACAGACAGGCAGAAAGACGAAGAGAGACAATCAGACAGACAAATAATGAAACAGTCAAAGAGAGAGTCAGACGAACAAAAAAGATAGACAGACAGACAGACCAAGAGAAACACAAGAAAGAGAAAATCAGACAGATTAATCACATGCAGACAGAGAAATAGAATGACAGGCAAAGAGAGAGACAGTCAGATAGACAAAGAAAGATACAGTCAGAGAGAAAAACATACAGACAAAGAGAGAGACAGTAAGACAGACAGATAATAAAACACAAACAAAGAGAGAGAGAGAATCACACAGAAAGAAAACAGACAGAAAGACAGACAAGAAGAGAGAGGTCAATCAGACAGACAATAAAATACAGACATACAGACAGAACAACAAACAAAGAGAGACGGTAAAACAGACAGACAGACAGAGCTGGGTGTGACCACAGACAGTAAGTCTCAGTGAAGAGAGTCACTGAGCTAAAATGGTCCTGCTCATCCTAGACGAGCAGCATGTGATCGTGTGTGAGACTCTCGCTGCCTTTATACACAACAATCGAAGAATGAAACAACAAAACACTAGCATAAAACAGGAAATGGATTCTGGCCTTGTTCAAACAAAAATGGTTTTGTTCGGCTTTCTGAAAGGATCTCTGTGACATTTACCGGACGCACGTGACTCTTGTTTATCATTGCAAGGCATCTTGGCAAACACCGAGCAGAACACTGTGTTCTTCAGGCCTTTTACAACGACTATTAGCCCGGCCAAAGAATGTTCTTTTTGGCGTCACCTTCACCCCTGCCTCGACAGGACTCCTGGTTTCTCTGACGTTCCTTGCTTTTCCCTGTCTCTGTTCACTCCTCATATTAAGGAAACACGAGCTGTTTGTTGGTGCAAGATGAACTCTCACATCCTCCTGTGGTACCCAGGACATCATCACATCACGTCTTATAGTTGCCAAAGCAAATCTTACGGTTTTACATTAAGTTGATAAAGAGCCAAGTCGCTTTGGCAACTACAAGAAGTCGTGAAGAATCAGCAGAGTCTGTGAGAAGACCCAGTGAAACGGACTCAATTACAACAATAGATAAATTCAAAACCCAGATTAATTTATAGCTTATTTTTATATAAAAAGATCAAAAGAGTAAAGCCTAACAGCAAAAAAAAACCCATTATAGACTCGGGCTTTGAGGCTCTGTACGGAGTTTGCATTTTCACCCATGTGCTTGCATGGGTTTCCTCTGGGTCTCTATATTTCTCCCATAATCCAAAAACATGCATTAGGTTAATTGGAGTTTGGAAACTTTCCCAAACGTCTGAGTCAGAGTGTGAATGTGTGTCTGTGCTTTCCGCTCTGGGATTGGTCCACCAGTGTATAAAACCTTTTTTATGCCAAGAGTTGCTGGGATTGGCTCCAGCTTCCCATAATCCAGAAATGGAAAAGCGGATCTAAAAATAAATGAGTGATATATATCTAGAATTTAAACTAAACGTTTAAAGCATTTTAATCTTATTTTGGGCTTCAACTGTAAAAGAAAAAGGACATTTGTCAGCAAAATGAATGACTCACAATTCCTCTTTATCAGTAACTGGTTCTGAAACCTCAAATGTGCAAATCATCAAGATATTAATGTGTGTGCATAAAAACTACACGATAAAGACACACACAAAAAACCCAGTCCACAAAAGAAAGCCCCACTAAAACCATAAGAACCAGGAAGGTGAAAATTTGCTCAACTTGTCCATAACATATTTGCAGTGATTATTTTCTCACGTCCGGCCATTTTCATCGCAACAAATGCGTGCATCTTCCCTGCACCTGTCACCTCTTTATCATATGTTTCCTGCTAGATTACTGCAAATTTCATTCACAATTCACAAAATAAGTACAGACTTTCAGTTGTGTCGCAAGCACAGCGTGACAAATATTTGAAAGACTTCAGGCCCTGGTCCTCCGGAAACCCCAGATAGCACATCTCTTTCCTTCAAAAGCAGGAAAATCCCTTCTGGAGGTCTGGCGCTGTGCCAGGGACCACCACACCACCGAGTGGCTTCTGACCCAACCCAGTGAAAGAGTCATCTGTGTAGAGCTTGGCACTGCCGTTCTGACTGAGCGTTACTCTCTGTCACACATTCATGCGCACCCATGCAGAAAGTTGTCAAATTATGCTCTGCACAACAAGCACATACACATTTTCTGGCAAGTAACTGCGATTTAAAATAGATCGTTGATACGTTTTTGAATGTTTTCAAATGAATTTAATTTCAATGCTACACAAAACCAATTGAGTTGGCAACATGATTTTTTTATTTATTGAAAGAACTTAACTTTCTAATCATCTGATTGATAAACAAAGCTTCATCAACTTCTAGTGTGTTCAGTTTTGAGGTTTAAAAAAGTGTTTAAATGTTTAAAAAAAAGAAAACCTGGAAACTATTTGGATATACATCCCCAATAAACACCATTTGTAATAACCATTCAAGGATCCGCGCAGAAATAAACAGCCTGACAAACCAGCACAACGCGTGCAGACTACAGGTACTCACCCGTCTCTAGTCATCTTCTCATCTCTCTCTCGTTCTGTCAATCTTTCAATCCAACTGTCAGAAGATCAGGTGCTAGGGAAAGATAGAAAGGACAAGCGTTCACCGTTGTTTCCTCTCATCAAATGGTTGCTCACATCAATCTTTCTCATGTCGTCTCTGTTTCAGTTTTGAACAGAGGCGGTAATGAAACTGTCATGGTGCGCACACACACACCAGGTTTGCAATCGTTTTCAAAGTCCACTGTCTTGTTTTTTGTTTCTTTTGAATAACTCTTTTATGACCCGTTGGCCGATGATTCACGCTGGTTGCACAACCAGGCAAAGAGCACGAAGATACATCTGGATGCACACACACGCGAACAAACGTCGGCGAGTGTGACGGCGGGTCATCAGACACCCACGCAGCGAAACACAGCGATGGAGCAGGTGGAAAACAGCTTGGGCTTTAACTGGCGAACACGAATGCCGCAGTAATGTCTTGACATTGCTTGTATGTGGAGACTTGGCTGCAATTGTGGGGCAAAGTAATCTGAATCCCGTTGATGTTGGCCAATATGTTGGGTTCGAGTCCACTGATGCAATCCAACAACCTGCTTAAACTTGAAAACAACAACAACTCAAGAGGAAAAAAAAACACAAGATTGCGGAATGTCAGCAGGAAGCATTGCACAAGTTTCTGTGCTGATGAGCTTCATGAGACAAATAAAGACCCTGGCAGATTTCTAACAGAATAATCTTCATTTTGTTACATCTAATGTTGGACGCAACTTGGTTCAACGCAAAAGAAGCGCTTTGGGAGCAACGTTGTGCAAGTAAATCGTAGCGCAGCATTATGAGGCTACAAAATTCTCCAGTGCTCCAAACTGTTCTGTTTAGAGTAAGAAGTACAAGTAGAAGAAAAAGAAGGAGAGTAGAAATCTGAATGGTGAAGTGTGCAGTCTTGTCACCTGATAATTCAACAACCAAGTTCAAGTCCCGTTTGCTGCCATTCTTTGTTTTAGTGTTCTCTAAATTCAAAACTGTATATGTTTGTATGTCTTGCCCTGTGATTGGTTGGTCACAGGTTGACCAGTGTGTGTCCGACATTTAAACTCAAAGAGGCTGAGATTGACTCCATCTGTGACTCCGAAAGCCGTTCAGAACCTGATTGGACTGACTAACATGGATCTGACTAACTAAACCAACTAATTTCGTGGTTCAGATATTGCTGTCATTTCTCTGCATGATGGTCTCAAAGGTGCTAATAGAAAGTGTGCGATTTAGGTGTTTCCAGTGGTGATGCTGTAAAGTCATTATGTGTTGCGAGTTGGGTTTTGTATGTTGTATTATTTTATTCAGCTAATGAAAAGGGGTCTTCCCTGTCAACCTAATAAACACTCATGCAACGTCATTCAGTCTTGAAACTATCTTATAAAGGCAACCGGCCTGCACTGGTTGCTTAGTAAAAAAAAAAAAACAATTTGGTTGGTAAAGCCACTCAAGTGACAGTTGATGTCTCGGCTTGAACGTGACGACTGGACTGGGTTTCTGATTGAGTCTTTTTCTGGAAACGGTCTAAGGGAGGTTTGGCGAGACATGGTCTGAATTGTTCAAATCATAACTTAAAAGGGACTTATCATCACACAAATGACTGGTTTGTCAGTTAGACGCAAAGTGATGAGAAATCGTGAGCTGATTCTGCCTGGGATTATTCTCTTTTACTGGGTTTTGCTTTCCTAGCCATTGTGTTCTTTCTGCTAGCCCACTGCTCAAAGCCAACATCAATGTCAAGTCATTCTGTGTTTTTTTCAAATGTGTTTGTACCTCTGCTGTGGAACAAACTGACAAGAAAAAGTTTTTATAGATACATTTCAACCAAAAAAATAGTCCAACATTAATCCAACTCAAATAGAAAAATCAGTCAAATGCTTTAAATACAATAATAATAGAGGGACATATAAATCTGCGTTTCTAAACAGTTCAAATTTAGAATTTCAAGGAAAATAAAGCTAGAAATTCTGCGTATTTACCTTTTTCTAAAAGCGTAAATTAAGTAGCAATTATTCACGATCGCTATTTCAATGACACCTAAATACTAAGTGTCTGCGTCACATTTACATATAATTAAACGGCGTATGAATAAAATCAACGTATACATACGGCAATGTAAAGCAATCATCCGGTAGCATTTTCAGTCATTATCTTGTAAGGAAGCAAATTGCCAAAAGTGCAATTTTCTACCAGATTTTAAACGTCGGAAACTACAGAAACTTTTTTTCATGTCTGACGGAAACGTTATGGTTTCTTGTTACTCGAGTGGAAGCCTGGGAGTGTGTCTTCTCTGTCTGCAACACACAATAAATGTGGTATACCATAGTGTAGAGAGGAAGTAAATCACTGGCGATTAAGTCGAGCTGCACAGAGCAACCATTGGATGACTTTTTTCAGGAAGAATAGTGAGTGAAGTTCAACAGACCAGAGAGGAACCAAAAACGTCAAGGAATTACTGTACTGTATATTAACGATCCTGGATGTGAGTCACATTACACAGTCACTTCCTCCTCTTTTCTGTCACGACTTGTATTTATATGGCGCTAATGCACAGCGGCTTATGGATGTTTCTGAAGAATGACACATCACTGCGTCTTCAAAGGCCTGAGGGAAGTTCGATGAAAAACAGCTTAACAAATGTAGTTTTATGGTAAACTGGTTTTGCAGCAATGTGTCGTTTCTCATTACTGATACGTGCGCATTATAGAAGCACCATTATACATAGACAAACGCTTTATAATTGAAAAAAAATAGTTTGAAAAATCGTTTTAGTCAACTACGTTCATAAATAAATATGATCTCTTCTTCCCTGAGTCTGCTTACAAAATTTTAATACATAATGTAAGTTATTAGACATGAATCAGGTTCACTGGAGGTTAAAATGACTTTGATCTTGTTTATAGTGATATAAAAACATCAATTTGTATTGTTTTTCTCCCTGACCTGAAGACATTTCTTGTACAAGCTAAAAATGGAAAGATTTTTGCTGTTTACCTGAAATAACACATGAATTTGTTACATAACCTTTAGTTTCAAGATCTAATCTGAAATGAAGTGCCGGTGACGGATATTTAAACCACTGTCTATTTTATTGCTTTTGATGATATCTTTGCTGTTTCTGGGTTTAAAAAAACTTGCTTAACACAGGCAAATGTTCTGTGAGAACTTACTCAAGATTGTAAGCAGCTTTTGCTCTGTCATCCTCATTTTATCTGTGTCTTCCTGTCCCTTAACAGTCTTTGCAATTTCATGGTGTGCACTGGAATACAACACAAGATGTATTTATCATTTTGAAATTATGAGTCATGCACTACTTGCCAGACACTGACCTCTATGCGGTTGCCATGGAGATGCTACGCAATTCTAGCCTCTTTCAGAGTAACTCAAATAACCCCAGAACTTCAAACCAGCCAATCATGTAATGCTTGCATCACTCAACTTCAACCAATCAGAATGACCTTGAAGCAAAGGCAGCATCAACTGATTAGAATACGTCCAAACATATACACTGCTGCTTATAATGAGGTGATGTCAATTTTCAGCAAATCACGAAACAGCATTCAATTTCGAGCTAAAGCTCCTGATAAAATCTCAAGTCGAGCTGAGCAACACGCAGTCACCATGACTAAGGACTTTTATTAAAGTGTAGCTGAATGAACAGTGCGTACCAGGAATGAGGAAATTTGTCTATGTGTTTTGTCTTTTATTTGTTTAGCATGAAATAATAAATCGACACACACACACACGCACGCACGCACGCACGCACACACACACACATATGTTTATTAAAAAGTGCATTTAAACAGAGCAAAAAACTATGCTTTTATAAGATTTACAATTTTTTACTTGTTCTGATTAAAATCATTTTTAAACAGACAACGATAAAAGTGAACTGTATTTATAATAATATTACAAATATTACCTTAGTTTGTAATTTAATAAATATGCTATCATTTTGTAATAACATAAAAAGACTGTGCGACATGGATAAAAATGGTCGAAACTGGAAATTTGGTCCGCAATGGTAATTGTGCATGCGGCTCTCCTCTTTCAGACAGCATGTTCCTGACACAACTAGGTCTTTTGGAAAATAACTGCTAGAACTGTTCTAGAACTGTTTGGGAGATTGCACAGAGCGACGCTGGGACAGAAAAATGTCGACGGTCTCTACACGTGTAGGAGGGTGAGTACTGGGAATACATGTGACAAAATGACTAATAGGCCATTTGATGTGAAGTTGTCAATGGTTTGTGAGCTTGAAATAATGTGTTGATAATGTGTGGAGCGTGAACGCGCCAATAAAAATTCAAGAGACAAAATGTTTTAACAGGAATTTTAAATTGATGCTTGTTGAAGCAACTGAATGAAGCAGACAAAAACACATTTGATTTGTTGGTTTTTAATAGTAAGCACATGTGACTTTATAAGAGCCCGCCACAAGCACTGATGTACTATGCAGTGCTAATTTTAGTTAATGATATAACAATGTAGAGTCACATGGTCAGACCACAGTCCCTTCAGCCAATAGTCTGCTGGGCGGATAAACAACATTCTACACATTCTCCTGCAATTGGTCAACACACACAAAAACGCACGGGCGAAACACACACCCCTCACTTTGACAAGCCACTGCATCGGTCTACTATGGCCCTCTAGTGGAACAAAAGTTTAATACAGAATGAAACCCAATGCTAAAATGACATACGCAGACAATTCGAGAACGTTCTCGACCAATCCAAATCGTATCTCATTTAAAATGTCTTTAAATTAGCTTGATTCGCGGTCAGTAACCCGCATTGGCTCGTACAACTGCCTTGAGTAAACATACGTCTTAAACATCGGAAGCTAAAGCTATGAGACAGATGGTTATGTAACGCACATACACACCCGCATGTCCAGCTGAGAGACAGAGTCCATGGATGTTTGTACATTATTTTCACCTCATCGGTAGGACTTTTTTCTTCCTCCCCTCGCATGCTGTCGCTTAACCTACAGCGGCGTCTGCAAAACCTGGCTAACCAAATTCGACAGTCTATTCCTTCTTGCTTCAGCCCAGCTCAATCGCTACAGCCGCAGTGACCGGACCTTGACAACACCAGAACACACTCAAAAATAACTTCCTTTATCCAATCACGGAACACACAAACACAGAGGCACTAGTAGTGATAGGCAGAGGACAACAGTAAGTTGATTTCTCTAGGTTGAAACAATACCAGAATTGAAAAGATAAAATAGGGTAATAACTTGGTCGGTTGTGTGCCCATATTTGTGAGCGTCTGTGTGTGGGTGTTTGTCCTCTTTTGCCCAGGCGACGCGTGGGTGTCTGTGTGTATGCTCTCGATGTTTGTGGAGGGAAGTGTCTGCATTTGTTGCGTGAGAGTGTGTTTAATACACTGTGTATATATATATATACGTATTTGCATATGTCCATGTGTGTGCACTCTATATACAGTGACGTAAAACTAACATACTGAGCATTTCCTGGCATGAGTGCCAAGCATCTGCCTACGTGTCTGGTAGAGTGTCAAAGGCCTTCTGCCCACACGGTAGAAAGATCTAGAAGCAGCTTTAAGAGAGGACACGGCCTCTCCGCTGGCCTGGAATCAACATCTTTCCAGCACAAGAGAACTGATTTGCGATCAGTTTTTCTGCTAAGCATCACTGGACCACACAAACCTGATCTCGAGTGGGCAGACTCCATAATGCGATTAAACAAGACGCTAGGTGGAAGTAGCGGTAAATGAGCAACAGAGTCTGGTGATAAAGCTGGGTCATGGTGACCTGTTCGCTGGTAGATCATAGCTTGAGATTTCTGCCTTTAACTGATGAAACTGCACCATCTGGGTGGATATTAGACGACCTGGACTGTGGGATAAAATGTCATGCTGATGGTGGTAAAAAAAAAAACAATAGCAAAAATCAAATCCTTTCATACGATAGTGATCAGAACCGGCATTGGGTTTATCTTCCAGAAGCAGTAGGTTGGGAAATTGAGAGGATCTGCGTGAAATGCGTGACGGCAAGAGAAAAGGTCACTGTAACTACAAAAACCAGGGTTGGACTCTCTTTCATTCAGCAAAAAGATATGTAGAGATTACCTAAACTAACAATATGTTTTCTGCGGCTTTTACCAAGAGGAACATACAGTAGATGACCTCAGTTCTCATTTTAGCGATTTTGTTAAACTCAAGGGACGAGTGGTGATCTTGCTAAAAATGGCCTCCACTCTACGTATATTTTTATCACATGTAGGCCACTCACACAGGAGAAAAAAAGAGCTGAACAGAATCTAACACAAGGATCAAGAGGTCCGTAAAATAAATATATACATCCAACAGTGCACACAGTAATTAAAGAAATATCTCTGCTGGTCATATTTATCAAAAGTCCTTACATCTAGTTATCTTTATATCACCTTCAAAATGCAATGTCACAGTATTAAAGGAGAACCACTTGAATTATTTGTTATGAATAAGTTAAAGAACATTTTTATTCAATAATATTTCCTTGAATTGGACAATCAGTGGATTGTGTTGACAGTTTTTGTTACCAAACCAAATTACTGTTTGTAAATTCAGATTTAGTGCCACAGTTCAGATGGTTCGATGGTGTGAATATGAAATGACAGAAATGAAATGAAATGACATTGCCATCAGTTCTCTCACAAAAAAAAATAATTCAGTTTGAAAGCTAAACATGTCAAATATAAAGTTTTCCTTCATGATCTGGGTATCATGAGCAGCTATCAGTAAATCTGCTGTGTCATGCAGTCACCTGCATCTTTTGAAGCATGCACATGAGTCGGCAGTTTGTCACATGAATTAAAAGAAGGCAATTTTACAGAAAGACGCATAATTGAAATTGGTTGAGAAAAAAACATAATTTCTAGCTTCTTTAACCAGATTAAAACGCAGGGATGGTAGGGTATAAATTTTCTGGATTTCTCTCTGATTATATTATTGCATTGGTTTATTTACTTCCTATCACTGAAATTAAAATGAGATAAAGAGAGTTGTAGGTGAACAAAACCTACAAAAACAGAGTAAAAAAAACCACAGTATACACAACGAGCTGAAGAAACCTGCAGAAATGATTCGAAATTGCCCTTTCATTCCAACTAGACAAACAATCCACAGAGACGCTGTTATTAGCTGGAAAAGCAGTCACTAGTCTCCCTTTTGGGTTCATAAAGGACCAAGTCTACAGATGAACAAACTTGCAGAGTTTACTAGAATCTACTAAACAATTTGGCCTGAGTAATGTGGCTTCTGTACAAAAATTACTAGTTGGACAATGCAAAAAGTAAACATCGGCTATCCTGTTAAGGAAGTGTTTTGGCTGGGAATTCTTCCTCACTTTATAACTTTCATTGATTTCTTGCACTTATTAATATGTCGATACAACACTCTGCTTGCAGCCTTTCACACTTCCTGTCATTGTTTTCTGCTCTGCTTCTAGAGAATTGCTTCCTCTCCTGAACATCAGCTGTGGGATACGCATTGAGGAAGATCTTGCGTCCTCAATCTCGGCCCGATCAAAGTGGATTCAACAAAAGCTCCGCTCATTACTCTGTGAAAATCCCCGAAAGCCAAACCACAGTTGCTCTCTAACTGCATCTCGCACACAATCAGCCCCAGCCTCACTTTTGATAGATTATGTTTTCAGTGAGTTGGAACATGGTGCCCGTGGAGAGCTGCTCTTTGTCACTGGCATCCCGTGTGAGATATGAGTTCACATTAAGCAGCAGAGAGCTCGGACGATGTCCGTGCCAACTTTGCCTGCCCGGGCACATTCCTCACCCATTCAGCACTTTGGGAACTGGGAACTCGGAGAACGAGTATCAGCCATCACGGTACTCTCCCTGCCAACCTGAGAAGCCCTGGGTATAGAGAAAAGTTCCCTTACAAAGCCAGGCTTGTACAAAGGCTTTTAAACTACAAGATCCAGCGGTCTTAGAGTTTAGCTTCAACACAATGAGGCGTTTCGGGGCTGTAAATATAAAAAATGGCAGCAAGTAACAAGCAAGAACGTTCGCAGTTAGTGAGAAGCAGATTTTCTTTTTTTAGGTGGTGCTATGAGTTATCAAAAAGCTTGACTGAAAGCTTGTATATTTAATTTTCACATGAGCATATTTTATATGCAGTGTCGCAGATTTATAGACTTGTTATCAAATCCTGAGCCGTACTGACTCGTGGTGAAATTAGACATCCCCTGCTTCCCGATCCATCCCTTTCCTGTTTGGATTAGTCTCTACTGATGCTGCTTCTTATTCCTTTTGAAGCTAGGCTGATGTATTTCCCTCTCTCTGTCCTTTCTCTGTTCATTCTGGGTAATGGCGGCAGCCTCTGCTTGTGCTGCTGCTGCTTCTGCGTCATCGCTCACTTCCCCTCCCGTCCACCATCGGATGTAAACACACACAGTCACATGGGAGCAGTACATCATGACCACACGCACACACCCCGCGAAGGAAACGCAGGTTTCACAGCTGAGAAAAACACGAACATGAATCGCACAGGCTCGTACGCACTTCACAAACCCTTAATCACGCATAAGCTTGCCCACCACATCGACAAGGCATTTTAACTCAAACCATTCTGACAGTACGCAGATGTCTAGAACGTTAAAAGCAACTTTACATGTAGATATCATGAGACCGGATTATAGACATAACATCTTGTTTGAGAATCATTTAAGGAAAATTACCGCTGTTAGAGCTGTTTTCTAGAATTATCTGTTGGTTTTAGCATCCTGCTAATGGTTTGCACTTGCTGATATGAGCTATAGTTGACTCATCGAAAGCTGCTGTCTCTTTCACTAAAAGCATTTTCACTTCAGCTGAAATGGTGATAAATATAATGAATGAAAGGTGATCAGCACCAACCGCTGACTGTTCGGAAACTCGTTTCCTGAGCTTTCTAGAATGTGCCGTTTGTGTTCTAGAACTTGCGGTCTGCCTTTGTATCAATAACCCCAAATACGCTGTGGCCGCCTGATGACGCACTCGATGAAGCCTGTTTGTTTTCAGAAGGCAGCAACACATATTAACGCACAAAAAATACACAGCAGACTGCTCCCATGCGTCAGTCGCTCTCGGTTCCTTTCAAACGCAATGTTAATCTTATTGTTTTCGTCCATGCAGTGTTGAGTAAATGTGCCTGGTTAATTCAGCCCAGAGTGGAAATAACTCCTTACAGCACACTGATCCACTTAACACTCCCCGGGACACCGTGACCTCAAGTTGGTTTTTCCCATTCACTAACATAAGGCAGCCTTAAATATTCAGCTCTTTAGCGGGAATGTTTACAGTGTACAACATGAACAGGTAATGCAGAAAAAAAGCCCTTGTGACTCGGAATTCGATAGACATCAAGTCAAGTGATTTGACATACAGCCAACAAGTTTCCAAGCCAGCATAATTTGGAGCGGAAGCTGGCTGTTTGGCTTACATGGTTATTTACAAGACAAATGAGGTTTTGTCTTTGGGATTTCTAAAGAAAAAAACACAAATAATGATGAACATTTTTGATTGATATGCAAATAACAATTTTCCCTAGAGAAATTTTTTTTTTTAAATACCATGTTTTACTTGTCCAATTCGAATACAGACAGACAGACAAGATAGATTGCTTGATAGATTGCGGTATATATAATTACATTTGAGCTCATATGGTCCATACAAACTGAGGTCTGTTGACTTTAACATCATTGGCTGAATCTTTCAAATCCACGTCACCAATCCTATTAAATGCAGCGTTTACCTGCGTGGTTGGTCGGCGACCTACTTTATAACATTCTGTTTGCGTCACGCACAATAAATCAAAACAATATTGACCGCCACAGTGCTGGGCCTGGTTTTACCACGCTGAAAAAGTGCACGCGCGGTCACAACCACGTACGTAACTGTGTCGGAGGCGCGCACGCTCAGGTTGTTGTCAGGTGCGCAAGTAGTTTTTTTCTTTCTTTCAAGGAAAAAGTGGCGTCGTACGTTCCCGAGAAAAAGATTATGATTCACCGACTGAATTCGGAGAGTGTCACTGTCAGAATCGAAAGATGATACAATTTGCTTAGAACTCATAAACAAGTGCGAGGCTTAGGACTTGCGCATTAACGTTATGGATCGTCTTTTTTATTAATGACTGAAACACTGTCAGTACATAAATTAAGCATATATACGTTAATTTCTGTGTATACAAAAGACTAAATGCGCTGGTTATATGTCTACCTGCTTACGTAACCAAAACGTTTAGATGTTAAAACGAAAAGGTTTAAACAATACAAAAAAATCTTACTTTATCTAAGTCATCGAAGCGATTATTTCCTCGGAAGTTTGCAAATCCAAGAAGCGCCTGTTCCGCTTTATCTTGTGTAATACTGATGACGATGGCAGTGAAATAACAGCGCAACTTATGAAAGTCCTCGAGGGTTTATTACTTTAAATCTCGCTTTAATGCTCATGTGTCATCACGAATGATCGAAACATCAGACTGTACTGTTCGTTTTAAATATTAAATCCTGATGTAGGATATTCGCGATCGCTGTGTGCATCCTCAACTGCGCACTTACGGGGGGCGTGATGTTGTTATTTAACCGAACGCACATCTTGGAATCGAAATAAAATTTCAACCGTTTGCCAAATTAAACAAGGATAATAAATCCCATTTTATCTTCTGTTCATGCCTAACTTTGTATGTTTTTAATCTGCGCAACAGAGTCCGGAATGCGGAGGTTGGCAGATTGTAGGTACATGGTGTACATCTTTAAAAACATCACGTTTTAGCAACAGAAGAGCGTTTGTTTTAATCCCCGAAAAAGTAAGCACATTAACGAACGTTAAAATACACGTGCTACTCACTGAAGAGCTGCTGTCCACGGCAATCCACGTATTTCGGCTGTTCTCGTTTGCGCGTGAGGAACTTGCGGTGTTGTGGAATCCAAATGACGAAGCCTCAGAAAACTTAATGCGCTCGCGACGACCCGACGTTCACTCGAATTTCTATACACTGCGTGTTTTGCGTGGCAGCAGGTGCAACGCGGTTCTCAGAACGTCAACATCATTGGGTGATGTTGGATACGCTGCAGCTCAAACTCTGAAACGGGGCGTTTACTGAGCGACTGCGTTGCGTTACAGCCTTATTTTGTAGTCATGGGTACGCAAACACACGCGCGCGCGCAGACACTCCAGCGCGAACACGCACGCACAAACGCACACACTTAGGCTTTTGTGTAGTGCTGTTTCATTATATCATGTCTATCATGTGACACAGTGCGGCCTCCCTCAATGAAAACTTAAAGGGACCTCCAACTAAACTGCTGGATCACACTTGCTGTTAAAGTGTGTTTGCGTGTGCGTGTGCGTGTGCGTGTGCGTGTGCGTGTGTGTGTGTGTGTGCGTGCGTGCGTGCGTGCGTATGTGTGTGTCCCTACTAGATACGATGAATAATTTTGCCTGATCAATGTCACATAAATGATACCAACATGTTTATTTTTATTGGTTAATAAATTAGATATTAAAATATTTGGATAATGTGAAAACTGAAATTTTGATAATAATAAAAATGCACATATACTTCATATAGTAGAGGACAAACTTGGCATCAGTAAACCTCGCTTAAACTATGATCTACCTGTTTACTTGGATGCACAGTATATACAAATATGCTTTGTGTTTTTTTTTAATATTTTCAAATGTTGTACCATTTCTGAGTTCCATCATCGCCATTGTTCTTTACGCAAATAGTTCCCATCCATTTACGGTAAATTAAAGGAGCTCTTGCCAAGACCTGGTCATGCACTTAGCTGAAATCAAAGTATCTCTCCTTCGCATCAGCTTGTTTCCAGTAAAAGACAGCATCAGCATGAGTAACTGAAAGAATAACAGATTTATTTTGGAAGGTCACTGCATTCTTCAGGGATTTTGATTGATTCACCTTACTGATAATTCTTGGGACTAGCTTTATTGATGGGGGGGGGTCCCCCATCAGGGAAGATTTCGGGCCTATTGTCCACTACTAATCAGTTATCAGGTACTCAGAAAAGTAAGCGAGCCAAATATGTCTTGTCAATTAAGTCATTCTAATATGCTAAATAGTTTTAAAAGACTAGCTGTGAAATTGCATTTCCTCTTTGTCATGAAGAATTAAAAAGCCTCACGCATGTTGAGAGCAGAAGCCCACGTTTTGAAGCCAATAAAAAATCCTCCCGATGAATGGAATTAGAAGGGATTAGAGTCCACTCAAACGATAAAGCTTCCCTGTTTCCTCATTTTATGTTCCGCTTTAACCTGTCTGTGGCTATGAGGATGGGTTAAACTTTCGAGCTGTTTGCTTGGAGTGTAGCCACTGCTTCATCTGCTTTGTCAAGAATAGTAGACGTTCTTATTGCAATGCCCCTTGAATGCAAAGTAAAGAATAAAGAATCTTCCTAACATTTCTTTGAATGAAGATTTCTCTCACTTTGAAGATCACTTCTCTGATGTTTGGAAAACATTACATTTA
The DNA here is from genome assembly GCA_028031935.1 of Paedocypris micromegethes. Lineage (NCBI taxonomy): Eukaryota > Metazoa > Chordata > Actinopteri > Cypriniformes > Paedocypris > Paedocypris micromegethes. Next base: position 9,926,258 of record CM051496.1, read on the forward strand.
TATACACACATTCACCAGCCTATGTAGTACACTTCACTACTGGGTTGGACGATACTAGTGAGCCTTCAGAACTTCCTTACATCCTTCATTGCAATGTTTAACAAAGTACTGGGAACATTCCTCAGATTTTGGTTCATATTGACATGCTAGCATATGCAGTTGCTACAGGTTTGTCTGCTGCTCATCCATGATGTGAATTTCCCATTCCACCACATTCCAAAGCTGCTCAATAGGATTGAGATCAGGTGACTGTTCAAGAAACCAGTCTGAGATGATTCACATTTGGTGACATGGTGTGTTACCCTGCATGAAGTAGCCATTAGTAGAAGGGTACACTTAAGTTCTCAACAATTCTAAGGTAAACTTTGGCGTTGACACAATGCCACAATTCCGTTGGTACCTAGGGCCTCCACCACCACCAGCAGCCTGAACCGTTGATACAAAGCAGGATGGATCCACATGTTCTTGTTGTTAATAAAAAACTATGAGCCTACCATGCAAACCTTTTACCAGACTCATCAGACCAGGATATTTTCTCTTGTTTTCCATTTTCTGTAAACCCTGGAGCGTAAAACCTTTGTGCGTAAAATCTCTGTACATCTGCGATTTCTGAAATACTCCCAGACCAGTGTGCAAAAAGTCACTTAAGCCATCTATTTTTCCCCATTCCCATGATAAGTTTGTAGTGCATTAGGGATTTGTGTAAACAATGCGTTGGACATGTGTACCTAGTAAAGTGGCTGTTTAGAGTGTATATATAAGTATATAAAAACATGTTTTTAAGCTTGGTCAAGGCATTTTGTCAAGTTGGCAAGTTGAAGTCTTCTCGCATGTAGAAAACATGCCTTTTTAGTGTTTTTTAGTGAGAGAATTAGTATTGGACAATTACCTATTGGTGTGAATTTGTCCAGTTGTATGACTAAAAGGCCACAAATCCAGAGTGCATGTTGCCTACAGGCCAGTTTCTGCAATTGGTTTCAGCTCCTCATGACCTATATGTATGTACCCCCCCCCCCACAGACACACACCTCACACCCCACAGACACACACAGAGCACAGTATATCTGAATGTAATACAAAATACAAGATTACAAAATACAATTTGACAAAATACACAACAAAAATACAATTTGACAAAATACAGAATGTTCAAAATTAATTGTATAAAGGTATAATGGCATAGGTATAAAGGTATAAAGGCTCTTTGTGTGATACATTTATAACCATAAACAGAACAAAATGTTGGAGCAAATGTTGGCATCTTCTCCTCGTGGGTTCCCTCTTGCTCCGGATTCCTCAAACAGTCAAAATAGCCTTTGTTCATGTGAATTGTAGAACTCTAACTTACTCGCATACGTGAATTCTAAAAGCCAGTATTAAACGTCATTTTAGATATTACACGTTTACACTTTAATCAAGATTGACTGGCCACCAAACCAGGGTGTGTGTCTTGCCAGCTTATGGCCTGTGTCTTGCCACAACCACCGTGTTTGTCTTGCCAATTTAGGGTGTGTGCGTGTGCGTGCGTGTGTGTTCACAAATACAGGGTGTGTTGCCTTCATGCGCAGAGATGCTGAGATTGGCTCCAGCTCCCTGTGACGTTCAGGTGGACGATTTTAGTTAATAATATTAGCGACCTGCCTAGTACATGTTTGTGTAGTAAGTGGCATTAAGCAAATTCTTTTCAAAGTTCAGTCAAATATATTTACACGCACACGTATTTATTCTCTGCCTTTTTTTATGAATGTGAATGGACATGTATACGCACGTATGTGGTAAAGTGTGTCGTCCATGCATCAAGATGGCGGTGGCTCCTGACAGCAGAGTTCTTACCTACAGTGTTTATAAATGGAGCTCGTACTCCTCTACGTATATACCAGAGTGAGTAACCCACGCGAACATTTCCAATACTCTTAAATATACCAGCAGGGTCTTTTATCTGTCGTTATTTTATTAACTTATTGTTTTAACGTAAAACGCGGGTCGATAAGCACGCAAACACTAAGCCTTGAATATATGTTCATTCGCGACAAACACACGAGTAGTAAATTCTAAATAATTTTGTACCAAAATCTGTGAGTAAATGCGAATATGTACTGCATGTGTTGCTTAACGATGCGAGCGCAACAGTCATGTTTGTATCCACCTCAGTTAGCATGCTAGGCTAGGCTAGGCTAGGCTAGTAATAATAAGTTCATATCGGTTCATATTTGTTTTACATTAACAAAATTACGTTTGACTTCGTTGGATGATGCGATTGTGATTGTGTTTTGACATTACGACAGCTGTCTTTTGGTATGTCACTGGGCAATCACTTTTTAAAATATAAGAGAAATCGAAAAGTAGCACGCTAGTTGCTAAGCTAGGTATAAAGTAAACTGCAAAAGAAGTCGAAAAAATGTATACTGTAAAAGTAGCTTCGTTTTTTACATACACAGAGTATAGCTACATACTCGTCATACCCTACATACACACCTGAGCGCATGAATGATGCTATAAGGGCTAAAGCTAAAGTCTGATAATTCGGCACTTACTAAAAAGTAACGATAAAAGTTCTCGTATATTTTTTGAGTCTCTTTCAATAATCACCCAAGTCATGACTAATTTGATTAGATTTTATTTGATAATTTGAAGCCTAAAGCGATTGGTCAAATGCGTGACATTTAATGTATCATGGTATTCTAGTGTTGGAAGCAAAAATAGTTTTATTTAATTCCAATTTCCCATTTTATTTACATGCATTTGTTTATTGTTTGCAGAAATATATTAGTGGACAAGCCTAATGATCAGTCTTCCAGGTGGTCTTCTGAGAGCAACTACCCCCCACAGGTGATTTTTAGCATCTGTTTACAGTGTAAAACTGATTTGGGTAATAAAAAAGGGAACATTTCCAATCATAGGTGGAAATTCCATTCCATTCATACAATACATATGTCATGTCCTTTTGTGGCTCCAACGTGAACTCAAAGTGTTGCTTTTGCCTTTGTATTTTGTTCTATCTGCATTTTTATCTTTGTAGGAAAAAGAAAACGGTTCACAACAAAGATCAATGAATCCACTGCTATATTTTCTCCCCCCTCCCCCCTGTGCATTTTATTTACAACTAAAGTAAAAAGGCACTTTTTAAAATCAAGCCAGTTTTATTTTCTTTTTTAAAAATTGGCCCCTGTGTTTGTGTATGAATGGCGCTTCCCATTCCTCTGGAGATGGCATTATCATTCTGTTTCGTATACCTTATTCTCCCGATTCTTTTTAGTTTTTTTTCCCCCAATATTCCACATACAGTTCTTCAAAATGATCTGGGTTGATTTTTTTTGATAATACATTATGTACTTGTAACGCTGACAGTATAACCGTTTAGACGTTTGACGTTTGTACATGTTGTTTGTTCCATTTCTAGTACCTGATCCTCAAACTAGAGCGACCAGCAATCGTTCTGAATATCACTTATGGCAAATATGAGAAAACTCACGTATGTAATCTGAAGAAGTTCAAGGTGTTTGGAGGCATGAGTGAAGAGAACATGACAGAACTCTTGTCAAGGTGAGTGTTGTTATCACTCATATTATACTAATTGTCATGTCAAATTATCTCTAGACAATCGTTGCTTTTTGACAAGTGAAATGTTACTCTTGTGTATGTTTGACAAGTGTATGCTGGGAATGTAAACCGTAATGTTTAATTTTCTCACATCAAGTGGGGCATCGAACGTTTCCAGGGAAATAACATTTTGTGGTCTGATGACATCATCTGATCTATTTCTCTAATCCTAGTGGCCTTAAAAATGACTTCAATAAAGAGACATTCACTCTAAAGCACAAGATCGATGAGCAGATGTTTCCCTGCAGATTTGTTAAAATAGGTGAGTGTTAATGGTTCAAGCACATTGGAGACTTGCCAATTTATGCTCGCACATCTAGAAAAAAAAATCTAATCAGTCGTCACATTTTTTCAGAGGAACACAACGTGTCATTCTGTAATAATTGATGAGGCTGCATGTTTTTTTTTGTAGTCATATGTGAAGTAGTTGTTCTGACTTTGGCATTGTGTTGTGCAGCTGTTGTTTGTCAGCATATTGTGTTTGGTTGTATGCAGTGCCTCTGATGTCATGGGGGCCGAGTTTTAACTTCAGCATCTGGTACATTGAGTTACATGGAATAGAAGATCCAGATGTTGTCCAGCCCTGCCTTAACTGGTACAGCAAGGTGAGTTGTTGGTCCCCCACAATTAAGGGTGCTTTCACACCTGTAGTTCGGTTCATTTGGTCCGGACCAAGGGACTATAATGATACATTGTTGCATTTCTCTGGCATTCCCCTTTCACTCCACACTTTTTGCTCTCATCCGAACCGAACCAAAATTCAGTCATGTGACAACATTCACGTCACTCATTGGCCAGATGTGTCCTTTTAATATTTCTACTTCTTTTCAAAGAATCAGAATGAGTTATTTAGCGGGTAAATTCCATAAATAAAGCAAATAGACAACATACTGTTATTTAGTCTGGAGAGACGACTTTGAGAGCGCTGGCTTTGTGCCTATTGAACTATAGAACTATCATGTATATAGCGTGTATTGAGACAAATGTTTATTATATACACACATATTTATATTTCGAGAGTGTAGCGCGGATGCGACTGCAAAAAAAATATTGTAATGCTGCACATGGCGAAGGTGCTTCTTCACTTCACTTCAGGAGAAAGCGTGACACGGCATCGGAGATATTCCTCAGCGCAGCGTCACAACGGCAGCGGAATTTAGTCAAAATTCACTCATTGGCCAGATGTGTCTTAAATATTTCTTAAACTGCTTTTCAACCAATCAGAATTGTGGGTAAATTCCATAAATAAAGCAAATAGACAACATGCCGTTATTTAGTCTGGAGAGACGACTGCGCTGGCTTTGTGCCTGTATTAAACTATATAAGTATCGTATGTAGTTTGTATTGATCGCTTGAGACAAACATTTATTAGTGTATAAACAGCAAAAGAATACTTGAATGCTGCACGCGGCGAAGGCGCTTTGCTCTTCACTTCAGGAGTAAGCGTGGCACAGACATTTCCGTCACTACGGCAGCGGAATTTAGTCAAATAGCGCAGTCGTTTTTGCATTTGGTGCGGTTCAAGTTCAAGCGCTCCGAAACCGCTTTCACACCACAAGCGAACCGTACCAGAGTTCGTTTGGAAGAGAGAGCTTATTTGGTCCGCTTTTGGTGCGGATCAGAGTTCGATTGCCACATTCACACCTGCCCAAACGAATCGTACCAAACAAGGAAACGAACTCTGGTGTGATTCAATCGAACTAAAAGAGGCATGTGTGAAAGCACCCTTAAAAGAAACAGCAGAAACATAACCATTTGCTTGCAACAATGAAACATCTTTACTCTTGTTAGTTTGTATTATTCAAATATATTTTATATTCAAAGTTATTTTCAGAAGTCATTTTTTTTCACTGTTTTGCCACATTTGCGGGGGGTGGGGCATATTGCATTCTACTGTAATTGGCTAGTGAGAATTTAATTACCTGTTCCTCGACCATGAATATATATATATAATATATATATATATATATAGTTCCAGAAAACTTTTACATTTTAAATGGTGAATGAAATCAGCGAATTATTATTTTTTGACCGACAGTACCGTGAACAGGAGGCTATTCGCTTGTGCCTGAAACATTTCCGGCAGCACAACTACACCGAAGCCTTCGAGTCCTTGCAGAAGAAAACCCGGATCGCTCTGGAACACCCCATGCTCACGCACCTCCATGAGCGCCTGGTCCTCAGAGGAGACTTTGACGCCTGCGAGGAGCTCATAGACAAAGCTGTGAGAGGTACACCACCCAGTGTTTCATCACATGGATCCCTGCCATGCTCATTAAGTGGGAATGTGGGCATGTTGGTTCACAGTGGGGGAGAAAATGGGTAATACGAACTGTAGGTGTGTGTCTAGTGGCACACATGGACATTCCTGTTTTATAGCCAACTAAATATGATCCTTGTGTTCAAAAGTAAGTGTTTGTTCTTTTGATCTTTTAATATATGAGAAGGAGGGCTACACAGTAGCTTTTTAACTTTTTAAAATAAACTGCAACTTTATATTTAGCATAACATTTTTCAGCACTCCATTTCTGTTTCCGTGCACACAATAATGCCACAGTGTCATTTTAAATACGTATGAATAAATCAATAAAAAATCGTTTCGTTGTGTGATTTATAAAGGGTACATCCTCAAAGAGCATTTACAGCTCTTTACAGCTTTCCTGTTGCATGTTATTGCATCAATACGCTGCTTTTTTTTTTAATCAAAGGTGCTCCGTGTTTAATCACGCAATTATTTTTTGTTGAGAAATGACTACAAAGTACTTGTTGTGGAATTCAGTCTGAATTAAGTGGTTTTGACTTATTCACAGTGTTTCTAATGCTGCTTTTTTCGATCTCTTGGCGTCGGTTCTCACGCTGTACCCTTTTTTTTTTTTACACATTTGCAACTTAGCAGAAGTAAAGAAGTAAAGACTAGTGCACATTTGGATTTGGTTTTAAGGCAGCGTGCTTTGATGAATAAAAGTGCAAGCTGGACACACTTTCTATCTTTTCTTCCAGATGGTTTGTTTAATCAGTACATCAGCCAGCAGGATTATAAACCGCGCTGGAGTCAGATCATCCCTAAATGTAACAAAGGTACAGTTGCAGTTCACTGATCATACATCCCAGTGCCGGCTGGCACTGATTTTAATGCTGAACTGCCGGAAGTTTATGCCTGCTTCTCATCTGTGTGACAGATTTTTCTTTGTAGCGTTCAGTTGCTCTGTTTTGGCTTGTGTCCTGATTTAATTGTTGCTTTCTCTTTTTCTAGCTATTGACATTCTGTTTCCTTTTTTCCTCTGTTTAGGCGATGGTGAAGATAACAGGCCCGGCATGAGAGGAGGTCATCAGATGGTCATTGATGTTCAGACAGGTAAGCATTGCGCAATACAACTGCTTTACAAGTATTTTGATTGGCTGGTTATCATGTAACCATTCAGCTTGTTCTGTCTTGCTTCTAGTGGAATGTGTGTAAATGTTTTACTCCATTGCCGGTTTTTCGACTTTTTTGTTGTTTGTATATGTGAGAATCCCAGCGCTTGTGGTTTTAAGCGACAGCCCAATTGTTTTTCGAGCCCTCGTGCGGCCTGTGTATTCGGAATGACCTGAAATAACCCCTCAGCTGAGCTGATGCTTTTTATCTCAAACAACTGTCTAGGCTTATCACCATGGCAACATTGTTCTTTCATCCGATGCACACAGCTCCTTTTCAGGATTATTTTACTTGGCAGTTTAAAAAAAGAACATTTGTTGTTTTTTGTTGCCGTTGTCGGATTTCTTGTAATGCTTCAATATTTCATCCACTCCCTCTTAGAAACTGTCTATTTATTTGGTGGCTGGGACGGAACGCAGGACTTGGCTGATTTCTGGGCTTATAGTGTGAAGGAGAACCAATGGGCTTGTATCTCTAGGGACACAGAGAAAGAGGTAAGACAAAAAATTTTTTTTTTTTTTCCAGTAATGACTAGGCTGAATCATCTTAAAAGAACCTAAAGCTTTTCATTGCGTCATTGAGTTTAACATTCCTCACTTCATCTCTACAAGATGATTGATGCATTTTGATATGTATTTTACTTGGAACGGGTGTGGTGAGTCATTGTAATGCTTAGTAGATGAGAAGATGGATGAAATTATTATTGCAATTATGAAGAATATTGGCCACATTGCTGACAGAGACCATAATGGCAATAGAGTGACTCTTTCTGGACCAGATTGAGACTTAGTTCAGATGTTTTTTCCTAAACGTGGAAAGCTTTAAAACTTGAAAAGCAAAGATCTAAATTTATTTTTCACGTTTTCTTCTTTCAGTTGTTTTTTCAGATAGAAAATTATTGATTTTAATTGTTTGTAGGATGTTTTTGATTATAAAGCATGAAGATAAATCCTGCATGGGAATTTAATTTAAGCATTCATTAGAACATTTGTGGTGGTTATCTGAGGTTTTCATCTATGTTGATGGTTATGTTTGTCAGAATGGCCCCAGTGCTCGTTCGTGCCATAAGATGTGCATCGACTCACAGCGGAGACAGATCTACACGCTCGGGCGATATCTAGACTCTTCTGTCAGAAACAGCAAGTCCTTAAAGAGTGACTTCTATTGCTATGACATAGACGCCAACACTTGGACTCTGCTCAGCGAAGACACTTCTGCGGATGGGGGTCCTAAACTTGTGTTTGACCACCAGGTATGTTTATGCTGGAAGAGATTTGCTTGGGTCTTTCCATTATTGATTCAGAGCAATTTGCTATCTCTTCAGTGCTTTTACATCTTTTCTGTTCATAGATGTGTATGGACTCTGAGAAGCACATGATCTACACTTTCGGAGGACGGATTCTTACATGTAACGGCAGCGTGGATGACGGGAGGACGTCAGAACCTCAGTTCAGTGGGCTTTATGCGTTCCACTGTCAAGCAGGAAGTTGGAGTCTGCTTAGAGAAGACTCGTGTAATGCTGGGCCCGAGGACATACAATCCCGCATTGGACACTGCATGCTATTCCACACGGTTGGTCTATTTAGCGGTTAAATATCTTTTTTTTTTTTTTTTTTTTTTTTTTTTTTTTATAGAATTTTAGAGCCGTGTGTTAGGTGACCTAACTCTTTATTTGTTGTGGCACTGTTTGTTTTCACACAGAGAAATCGATGTTTATATGTGTTTGGGGGTCAGAGGTCAAAAACGTACTTGAACGATTTCTTCAGCTATGACGTTGATGGCGATCACGTGGAGATCATCTCAGACGGCACCAAGAAGGATTCTGGAATGGGTATGTTGTGTGAAGTTGACATTGATTTATAAATGTTCATACAAATAATGTTCATAGAGAAGCAAGAAATGTGTTTAGAAATATTGTCAAACATCAATTGCCAAGACATTAACATATTTTGTCATAATCTAACACTGACTCCCTAAAAAGCTGTGTTCTTGGGAGAAAAATCCTTGAAAGGATTAAAGAGGAATCTTGAGTATGAAAATGACATCATGTTCAGAAATAGACTGGAATCATCAGGTGGGGGTTATGTCATTGCCGCGGTGACCATGTGACCCTCTGCAGCCAATAGACACATCAGTTGACAGACATTACTTATCTTACCGGAACGTGGGGACACTGTGTGTGTGTGTGTGTGTGTGTCTGTGTGTTTGTGTGTGTATGTATGTATAAACATCTACATACACAAATGCTTGTTTGTGATCAGGTATTAAAACTGTTGTTTGGATTAGAACAGTCAGTTCAACTTTTCATTTCAGCAAACTATAATTTCTCTAAATTATGGGTTTGAGTTGTGTGAATATATGAATGCCCACACACACACACACACACACACACACCTACACACACACTTGGCTCACAGAACCAGTCTCTGATGATGACAGAGAATTAGAAGAGCAGACAGATCTTCATGTCTGCACACCTACATATTTGTCTTCATCATTGCAGTAACTTTAACAATTGCAGCTTGACCCTCTCAAGCTCACAGAAAGATTCTAACCTAAGCCCCCTATTCACTGAAGGGAGATGGAGAGGAGTGGAGTGGCTCTGTGAAGTTTAAGAGGGACTGGGCAGACGCACTTCCTGTCTCCATATATGGCTAGATGCAATGAGAGTATAAGGATTCCTGTGTTCACTTTCACATTATAAAGGTGTACATTTTGATCAGAAACCTAAGGAAGACAAAAACAATAATCTTATAATCTTAAATATTAATCTTTTAAAGATTGTAGGAATATTTTAAAGACCGATGTTTTGGGGAACAGTCTTTTTGTCCATGACTGCAGTTTGTCTTGCCTTTTTGTTTTTTATTCATGCTGTAACTTTGTTTGTATTCATTATCATTGCAGAATGTTATTAGTACATAATGATCGAACGCCTGTGCATTTTCTATTTCTATTTCTATTTTCTATTATCATGAACTCATTAATTAATTCTACCTCCATAATCACAATATGAGATCAGACCAAATGTGCTGTTATCACATTCATGATGGAAAAAGGCTAAAATGGCATCATAGATCAGTCCGAAAATCTACGCAACAATGAAAAATCACAAATGTCTCAATCTGTGTCAATTTTTGTGTCACAGTGCCAATGACGGGTTTCACCCAGCGCGCCACCATTGACCCGGAGCTCAACGAGATTCATGTGCTATCAGGACTCAGCAAAGACAAGGACAAGCGCGAGGAGAACGTGCGCAACTCCTTCTGGATCTACGACATTGCGCGAAACAACTGGTGCGTAGTCTGTGCCAGTGTGGCATGGTTAATACTAATGAGCCGTCTATCGTTCAACTCCCAAAACTCTGTCTGGTACACGTCCCAGTAATCCATAATGATTCCTGAAATGTTTGTTGTATGATGCTGGTGAGAGACAAAATAAAAGTCTTCTGCTCACCTGCTCGGTACAATTCGACTGAGCAACATTTGGAGCTTTGTGTCGGTGTCAGTGTTTTTGTAACTCCCGTGTCAATGCCGTGTTCTCACCGCACATTCATGTATGTTGACTAAAGCTACAGTGAAAGAATCTGAAAGGCCATTGTGACCTTCAGCAGGGGAGTGACCATCACACAGGAACAGAATGTTCTCTCCTCGCTTTTGGCTGTTCGACTTTAATAGCCGCTTTTTATTCATAGCCACGTGCACGAGTATAACAATTTGTAGCATAAACTGAATTAATGGGTTTTGTTTAAAAAAAAAACGTGTCATATGTTAATGTGTATGGTGGCGATTTTTTGCAGGTCATGTGTTTATAAGAACGACCAGGCGGTGAAAGAGAACCCTGCTAAGGCCTTACAGGAGGAAGAACCGTGTCCTCGTTTCGCTCATCAGCTCGTCTATGATGAGTTGCATAAGGTACTTTAGGTCGTTTAATTCATCCATCCATTAGTATGTATAAACTGTTGCTAGTTTGAGTTCATGTTCTGGTCCAACCTGATGCCTCTGTGGTCCACAGGTCCATTATCTTTTTGGTGGAAACCCAGGGAAGTCCAGCTCTCCAAAAATGCGTTTGGATGATTTCTGGTCACTGAAGCTGTGCCGCCCTTCTAAAGAGTATCTGCTTCGACACTGCAAATATCTCATTCGGAAATACAGGTACATGTAAACGATCATGTCGAACGGGTTATGGAAAATGTGACGCCAGAGCACATAAATCCGCCGCTGCGATGTTCTGATCTGGATGTGCACTATTGGGTCTCAGCTGTAAAGTTACGTAATTGCAGTATCATGCAGCACTGCAGCTAGTGATTAAATGACAGTGGTAGTTTTCCATCGGAAGACTTGATTCCTGCTTTCTTTACGCCCTCTGGTGGACATAAGTGGTTACTTTTTTTTTTTAAGCTTTTAAATATTGTCACAAAATGTAGATTGCCATGAATGTAGACATGAATCATATTAGAACTCCACAGATCTGGATAAAATGAGAATTATACATTTTTTTTCTTGGAATAAAAATCACAGTTCTGGAAATTGTTCTTATTTTAACGTTTTTACCCGTAACTTCTGTTGTCAAACAGAAATAAAATAATACTCTTGGCTTTATTTTTCATTACATTTACATTCATTTTAATGTAATGTAAAAGTGACGATGTAAATAAAAAAATCTTTTATAATTATATTTATGTCTGCAAAATATCTGGAGTAATATAAGCAGAATAAGCAGTCCTTGCTTTGCAATTGGTTCGCTTTGACCAATCAGAGCAAGGATTAAAAAGTGCCTAAATAATTTGTACTCAAACTGAAGAGATTTGAGTGGGAGCGCGGGAGCGATGATACTTTTCCCCAGAACTCATTAGCCTTAGAAAAGTATAATGAGCGTTGATAAAACGTGAATGTGTTTTGCAGGTTTGAGGAGAAGGCCCAGACTGAGCCGTTGAGTGCACTTAAATATCTACAGAACGACCTGTCGCTCACCGTTGACCACTCTGACCCCGAGGAGGCAAAAGAGGTCAGAAGATTCTGTGACTATTAATACATGTATCAGGTAAATTGAACAAACTGGAGCTTAACGTGGCTGTTTCCTGTAGTTCCAGCTCCTGCCCTCTGCTCTTTTCAAAACCAACTCGGACTTTATTCCTCTAGGTAAAGTGAAACTCTTATTGTAGAATTCAACACTAGTCTCAAGATACTCAGTTTTGTCGTGGTGTCGTTGGCAGGCTTCTCGGATGTGGATCAGACGTACGCCCAGCGCACACAGCTCTTCGACACGCTTGTCAATTTCTTCCCTGACAACATGACGCCTCCGAAGGGTAACCTTGTTGACCTCATCACCCTGTAGCCACGATTACACCCACCAGACCACACCCACTCTTGAGCTCCTCCCTCCACCAACAGAAGTTTCTCTATTTTTCACCCGCGTTCTGTTTTACTGATGTTATGCCACTTTGAACTCACTGAGACTTATTTAAACATCCTGATTTTATTTTTCTTTTTACTCTGGAGTGGCAGCGTTGTTTTTGCTTCTATATGAAGTGATTCTTTTTGTTTTCTTTTTTTACTCGACACATTAGGCGAGTGCTCTGGAAATTTTGACTCATAACACTTTATATTACAAAAGGGCTGGATTTGATTTCTGAACAATAAGTGATGCACAGTGGTTTCTGCCTTGCTGTTATAAAAAAGACTTTCGTGGCTTTTCAAAGCGTCATTTGATTCCACAATCTGAGAAGTGGTAGTTCTACAATATGGATATAAACGTATGGAAGTGGCTTCCATTTGATCTGCTGCTACTTTTGGTTTGCTAGGTTTCCATTAGCGCTTTCGCCGCCTCTTCCGTCGCCATCTCTGGTTCTTTATGTTCCCATCCTGAACCTCATGTCGTCGTTCACGCTTGCATGCAGGGTTTTTTTTTTTTTCAGTACGTACTTGCGTGTTTTTCACCAATGCTGATTTCCACTAGTTTAAGGTCAGGAACCATCCAAGAAGTGTAGGTGGTTGAAAGCCTTGAAGTCTGTCTTATTACTGGATTCCTGCGACTGTTCAAATCATCCGAATGGAGCCGGACTGAAATCATTGAAGACGGAAAGACAACTGCTTCCTTGTTTTTCGATGAGCTTGTCCTGAAGGCTGTGGATATTTCTGTTTCCTTTGTGTTCGTGTGGGAACGACTGAGAGGAAACGTTTGAGTTTTGAGTGTTAGTTTACACTACTGGTTCCTCCTCGTGATCGGATGTCGTTTAAGAACCTGTGGGACCGTGTGGTATATTTCTAATTCTCCCAGGGCTGATGGACTCGGCATTTCTATGTTCGGTGAGGCTCGTGTCTGTCCAGATGTTTACAGCGCGGACACCGTCTAGAAGTTGATGAAAAGATTGTGTAATCCATTTCACCTAATTTTTTCTGCGTGTTGAAGATTTGTAACACTGCCTTTTTTCTGCCAGAGGGAGAGAGATGTTAATTACAAAAATGACCATTAGACTCCATGCCACTCCTTATTCACGTCACAGTTTTATTTCATCTCACGTTTTTTTTCTTCTTCTGGATGTTCTTCTTGTTCGACCAGATTCAGCACTACACTGTGGCCCTGATGAATGTGTAGAAACTATTCATACTGCATTGTATGTAATGTACATAAAGAATAAAGAATGTATTTTGTTCAAGTTTTCTTAACAAATTGTCAACGTTTTTTTAATTGACAACTCATGAAATGTGTGTACATGAATGTAAGGTGCCTCATATATACATATGTGTGTATACACTGTATATAGGTGTGCATACACCAACCCCAATAAAACCTTGAATGTTTAGGCTTCCAATAAAAATGTGTCCGCAAAAATTAGACCTAGCAAGATTCTGAGCCAAGTTGACTTTTTTTTTGTACTCTACCCATAGTATAGTATAACAAATAATGTACATATACATTAGTTTATAAGTGAAACGCTCACTGACAGTTTTGTTCATTGTTGAGCTGACGTATCCCGAAAATAAGAATTTTGTCTCTTAAAATAAAAAAGTTAAAACCGTAATCCTGGCAAATATAGTAAATACGCGCATGTGTATATAAATGCACAATCCTCATTGTAAGGAAAACAAACTTTTATTTGAAACTCTTGGCTGTCAGCTCAGACAGAGACGCAGCTTCCAGTGTGTCAGACCCCTGTTGTTTGCACAAAGCAGCAAACCCACTCAACAAACACTATAGTTTCACTATAAGTACTTTGGTAGAAGACGACCAGTTGAAAAAAGACATCAGTGAATCCTTCATATGGAAAACGAACATGCAAATACATAATTACCACTTTTGGTAATTGGAACAAAGTCGACATCAATCACTTAAATAAACACTCTCGTTTAAAGAAAAAAATAACATCAAAATGAAATGCAGTGACATGTTGATTAATACCTGTAAATATGTGACAAAGTTGTACGAAATGTTTCAGGTTGACGAGACCGTGCAAACCTTCTCCATCCAGTAATGAGTAATGAATCTTTTGTACCCGCTTCTTATGGCATGAGAGTTAGATCGGGGATTACCTGGATTATTTACCCATCGGTCACAGTGAACGTTACTGGAGAATTTAATCACACAACCGTGAAAATCAAACATATATATACAAGAAAAACAAAGTACATTCTTATTGAGATTGCAATACTGTCACTCACGCCTAGATCTTTTTTTTTTTTTTTTTTTTTTAATTTAATACAATTGGGAAAATCAATTGTTTTTCATTACATGCATTTTTAGACGAACTTGGGCCGTTTTTAAAGATATATAAATTGCATTTAAATTCGATCTTATTTTATCAGTTACTCTGATGAAATCGCATAACACTGCAATGAAAAACACATTTACACCTTGCGCAATACAGCACAAGACCTAATCTGATTGGTTTAGGAATTAAATATTGAAGATAAATGTTGGATTTTTGTTGGCCAAGCGGCATGTCAAACTGAATTTACTTTGTGCAAAGGTCATGTGACTTTCACGTATGGTGGCGTATTAGACGCGCGAGAGTGGCAGTAAGCAACACAGCTTAGAAAAATCATATCAGACAAAGGCACGAAGCCACAGATTGTGCTTCAATCCATAGTTTTTCATGTGAGACATGCTCATTTTAACTCGCACATCCTTGGCGCTTCTCTACTTCATTACAGAAGCTGCATCCAGGAACACACAGAAACCGAAGTCAATCTCCGCTCCTCTACATTCGGTCTGAACGTGTGTCGCTTCTGCTACAAGTGAGTATCTTCTTCATCAGGCATGTCGTCTTTCAGCAGGTTGTCTATGGGGACAATCCAGCTGTCGTTGAACTCTCTGTTCAAGGCCATTTTCTTCTCCTGCATCTCGGGCTGCACCTCCATCACTTCAAGCGTGGGGTTGTCATGGTAACCATTTTCCACCGTCTGTAGCTCTTCAGTTAGATGTTGCTTTCAAATAAAGGGGCATCAGAAGTTATTCTGGCGTACTTTGCTTGTTGCCCCGTGAGTTGCTGTTACCTGGTTCTTCCTGTAGGATCTGCGGTGGTACGTGCAGTAGCCGGCGAAGCAGCACAGAATGAGCACCAGTGCACCACACGAGGCCAAGATGGAGATCAGTGTGTCTCTGTTCACCTCTTCGTTCTTTTCTTCGGTCTGTAATGGAAGATGGAGGTCAATCAGGTGAATGGTTAGTTCCTCTGGATGCTCTCACCTGTGTAGGGCGTTTGCTGCTTGGTGGTGGTGCCATGGTTGATGTGGTCAGTTCACCGTCTAGTGATGAAGTGTCATTTAATTTAGGCTAAGAACGTCATGATAAAAAAAGTCAGAATGCCTTTGGAAATATTTGCCTTACCATCTAACTTGAAAGTTAAAATATGCTGTTTGTCGTCCTTTTTAGTGGTAAAGGAGCAATGTTCCGTCTTCATCATCTCTTTGAGTGTCTGGCAGATTTCTTTTAGCTTAGAATCAACCTGTATATGGGAAAACATGTTAAAAACAAAAACGGTATGGAGAATGTAATGACAAGGACCATTGTGTGTGTGTGTGTGGGTGTGTGTGTGTGTGTGTGTGTGTGTGTGTGTGTGTGTGTGTGTGTGTGAGTTTCCCACTAAGATTAAAAGTGTCTATCTAGCCAGCTCTTTCTGTGTGTCTGTCTAAATGACTATCTATCTATCTATCTATCTATCTATCTATCTATCTATCTATCTATCTATCTATCTATCTATCTATCTATCTATCTATCTATCTATCACATCTGAAACACACATCAGCTCAGAAATTTGAGAGACAATTAGGTAGTAGCTTACGTCTGTGCAGAAGGTGTATTTTTGGTATCTTTGCGTCCTGGTATCTTTCGACATTTAAAAATGTATTGACAGTTTTGTGACAATCAGATTTTAATTACTCCTTAGAAATTTTGACTGAACAAACGGACTAGATTCTGAAAACCAAGGCTCAAGTATAAAGTGTTTAAATGTGAAACTGTACCCACCTCAGATGTTTTAAGCTCCAAGGAGGTGTGCTAATCATATATATATATGTGCAATCATAGAGATAAGATTCACTAATGTTTGAAAAATGTTTGTAAGAAACAAAGTATAATACATCAGCAGTATTGCTTTTGATCAGTACCACTTGTTTGGTGGCAGTGGTGCTGGAGGACCGATCCAGTGATGTGGTGGAAGTAGGAAGGGATGTTACTGGGTTGCTAGTGATGCTGGATGTTTCCGCCGGGAGTGTTTGAGTAGCGTTGGATGTAGGGACTGATGTCTCTGGAGCAGAGCTTTTCAGATCCTCGGTGCCTGAAGATCAGAAATAATCATCTTTTAATTGTCCAGCCTCATTTTATTGATATAAGTAATGAGCTGGATGAAAAAATGTAATTAGACAGAGAATGTTGATCAGCTGTAAAATTTGTACCGCACTAATTTTTTAAGGCAGCAACTTATTTTTAATGGGCACCCAACGTTTTGTAACCGTAAGAATAGGTGTTTTGTCACACGCTTTGATAAGGCTTTAATTGCACAAAAAATATTAGTCACATCACCTAATTTCCCAAACATAATGATGGGAAACATTAAATTACATTACATAACATTACATAAATGTCATCTGCTTTGTCAAAAAAATTAAATAATCAAAAAGAGAATACAAAGTGTAGAACCGGGAAACTTTGTCTCCCAAAACTTTGTCTTGGTTTAAGACCAAATTCAATTTGCGCCCAAAGTCATTTTGTCCTTTGAGCTCCTGAACCGAGACATCGCTCTATTTCAAATATTTTAGGATTTCGGAATTTGATGCTTATTAAACACCAGTAAGCCTCAGTCAACACAAATACTGTGAAATCAGTGTAGAACAATCAATTCCTCTTACTTTGCTGTGTGGTGTGGCTGGTTGAAGGTGCGTTACTTGTTGCATCAGGTACAGTTGCAGGGACCAGCATAGTTGAAATAGTCTGAATTGGAGTGACTGTGGGGGATACAGATGATGGTAATGGGACAGTAATGGTGGGGGACGAGGGAGCTGGACTAGACTGGTTAATTGGAAGAACAGTGGTTGCACTGACAGTCTCAGATTTTAGGGACGTTTGAGAATCGGTTGTTGCAGTGACAAGACTAGTTTGAGCATTAGTTTGGGTAGTAGCTTCAGTAGGTTTAGTCATGGCATCCTCGTCTTTTGGGGCTGTCGTCAGTGGCCCTGAAGTGATGGCTGTCAAAGTGGTTGGTATACTGATCGTCACATTGGTCGGTAGAATGGTCGCCACAGTAGTTGATAGATTGGTCGTCATCACGGTTGCTGTACTGGAAGGCGATGTTTCTGGAACCATGGTAGATGAAGCTATGGCTGTTCCATTGGTTTCAGTAGATTCCGGAATGACTTCTTGATGTGTGTATTGAATGCTGACTAAGATGGAACCTGTAAAACACGCGATAAACAAGCCATTAGAGCAGGGGTCGGGAACCTTTTTAGCTGAGAGAGCCGTAAACAACACATATTTGTTAAAAAATTAAGTACAAAAGAGTAACGTAATGTTTAAAACTAAATGCAAGTAAATGCATTTTTGTAAAACCCATATGAAATGCAGGACAACAACCATCTCAAATCATTTTGATAATGCTAAAGTTTCAGGCGTATGTAAAATGTCTTCGCGCTCATGTGGCTCGTTATTTCTGACAAAACAAACGTCATGTGTAGAAATGATGTGTAGAGCACATCCCACGGTTGTTCAACTTGTTTTACATTTACCTTATTTTACCCCACATTAAGAGGCAGCTGAACTCATCCCCCACAATACGTGGCTTAGAAAATAACTTCAAAGGAAACACATTTAGCAAACATCCCTCTCACCAACACACGCTAACACGCTTTTAGTGCACAAGCCTGATTTCCCACACGCGGGCGGCGCACACACTGATACACTAGTGCAAAACTCTGAAATGCAATGGAACAAAAAGTTTTCATAGTGGTGATTGCAGGCGTAAAATTAAAAACAAAACAAACATGCTTGGAATTTCATTTGTTTTTTATGAATTTACATTTGATATTTTTTATCTGATTCCATGCAGAAGCTGCTGCCTCTCCACAAAGGCGAATTACTCCATTTGTGTGGAAAAGCAGGACACTTCTCGTCTAATAGTCATCGTCTTCGATAAAAGGGTTTCAGATTTTTGCTAGCGGACTATTGAATATTAAAAAAGGGCAGGGAAGTTCACGTCCTGACGTCACTACAATGTTAACCAATAAAAACATGGTTTTGTCCCGAGGACAGCTGTGATTGGCTCCAGCCGCCCGCAACCGGGAAATGAATGGATTGAAATACAGAACGTTTTATATTTTTAACGTTATTATATATTTTTAAAGCTTTGTATGCGAGCCATATATGACTCGTGAGTCATAGGTTCCCGACCCCTGCATTAGAGCATCGTAACATGCGTTTTTGGGAGTTACTGCCCAATTGGTCCCAAAGTTTGGAAGAAACTGCAAGAATGTGTTGGATGCTTTACGTCTCACTTATGCCAATCTTTCAGATCTGCTACATTTTCTTGATGTTCAGCCAGGGTTTTGTGTTTTCTGGTCAAACGAAGGGTCATTATGGCCGAACTTTGGCCCACGGCCCCTAGTTTGAGCACAAAGACTTAGTTGATTTGAATATTGTCCATTGAACATGATCAATTATCAATAAACAGATGAAGATTGTATATATATTATGATCTATACACAAACATTTTTATGTATGTATATATTATAATTATAAATAGATTATTACCTACATGAATCTAAAACTGTGTGCGAATATCTTTTCTCTCTCGTGTCATTCTCTGTTGTGTCTTGAGTTGGAGTTTATCTCTGTTTTTAGCCGGTTTGAAAGGACACCGTACAATAACTTAGGAAGTAGCACACCTACTCTATTGGGCAGAACCACAGATGCCAAAACAATGGTCCATATTTGCTTCACAGTCTCAGGAGAGTTAAAACAATAGTCGTCCCTTAACTTACATCTCCGAATCCTCCTCTACAGCTCAGTAAAGTCACTTTGTCTGTTTTTAGAAACGGAATTTGAAGAAAACTTGAACTTCTCTAAAGATAAGTGCGATGTCAAATACCGCTGCGCTTTATACCAGTCTGTTTAATGTACGCTATCTAGCCGCGGACATTGATGTAAACCTGTACAAGTGGAGCTCCCACTCCCTTTCACAAGACCCCCGAGCGGCCACCCAGGGGGAAGTTCTTGTAAATCTGGACCTAATGGTTTAGTGGCAGTCATTGTAGTATTCTTGCATTGTACCATTTAGATGAAGCACATTGTTGCCATTTAAAACCAAGTGCCAAGGTTGGTGTTTTTTTCTACTTGCATTTGCAATCTCTGTTTCTCTGCATTCTAATCGTCTCAGAAAACACGTCCGCTGCTAATCACTGGCTCTGCGAATCCTTCGAAGGTTACGATTCCACATTCGTTTGGCGTATTTACGATGCATGCACGGTACATAAAGTATCGTGAAGTCTGTAAACACGAGCAAGCCTGCAGTCCAACCCCCCCGTGTGCGGGACCCCACAGGGCCCAGGCGGACCCCTTTCTTCCTACCCGGCTCCTGTGATGGTGTCCCATTGAGAGATAATTGAACAGACCCAACACCCCAGTGGCACGGGACGGGGGTAGATCAGCGTTTCTTTATGTGGTCGTATCAACCACTATTGAGCCGAGGAGAGCGACCGAGATTGTAAAAACGCTCAACCTGAATAGAAGACAAGCAGAAGAAAGATTGGAGGATCCGGGACAGAGGTGGAATACAGGAATTTGTCGGTTTTCCCAATGATGTAAAGCACAGTGTTGAGAAGGTGTGTTTGATTCCGAATTCCAATGTCATCCAATTTATTATTTTCTTCTTTGGAGGGACGTGAGGTCTGACGTAGCTGTTGGATGAAGGCAAGAATTTGGGTAGAGGAGGATGGGGTTAGAGGTTGGATTAGAGAAGGGAGTTGAGAACCATGGTGGTGCCAGTTGCAGACGCTGTACATAATAAACAGAGTCAGAGGGGCTTTGGAATCTCAAGACTCTCCCCCTGGCTGTGTGTTTTTTGAATCTTAAAGGAATCAAGCACTCCTAAATAGACCATTTTGCAATGCATGCTGGTCTTTGTGATTGTCTGTTTGTAACAACTATTTTCTTTAAAGATTCATAATCATAAATTATGGCTTAAGGAACAACTTGCCAAAGATGGAGAAATTGGTCCTCAATACTTGCACTAAATATAAAAAACCTAAAACGTTTTAAACCTGGCAGCAATTTGCACAAACCTTTTTAAAGTGAAATCTGCTTTAGTTCTTTTCAATCGATTGCAATTAATATCATAGCAGAAGATTTATGGTTTTTATGAACCATTTAGAAGTATTTTTTCCCATTGTGACTGCAATGTAAAACTTCTAAATGTTCTAGATCTCCTCACAGGTTCTTCACTGTTCCTTTACTCAGATGTCCATCTTCTAGAACTTACCGTCCTAAGAATTGTTTTAATTTGTTTTAATGCATCATGTCGGTTTTTGTAAAGGTGTGTAAAGCAGAAGGAAAGTGGGCGATAGAGTAGCGGAGGAGAAAGGAAGCAGGAGCCACACCTTCCCTGGGAACGGGCATGTTGACAGAACACTTTCCTACTCATTGTTCTGCGCTTTCTCGGGCAGAGTGTGACAGTCTTGTCAGGCCACATCCAGTCCACTCACTGGCCATGACGCGGTCGAGGCAAATTTCAACACAGTCTGACACTGGAGGACAGGGCAGAACTTTTGCAACCGGTGGAAATTTAAACCACAAGTCGCTTATTGTACTAAAATCAACCCTTCAGTTCACAAGATGCTCGGGCCTCGCACTTTACAAACCACAGCAAAGCTGATGCTGTTAATCAGACTCCTCAGAAGGGCTGACCAGTGCTGATGACCAGCTTAATGACCGCTCACCAGCCTGGAAGAGCAGGTGCGTGGCGCTGATAATTAAAGAATAACAGTCCTCCTTCACACCCGGGTCGCTTTAATCACGCCACTGTTTGTGATCTCAGCAGAACAACCACAGCAAACACCTGACAGTTGCCCAGATGCTGCATTTTCCAGGATTATTTTGCTAATCTAATCTTCTCCCACACGTGTCCAAAACAGTCAGCGACATTTATGTGTTGTCATAGTACTGTGGAAAATGAACGCTGACAGATTTTTCCAGCAAATGTGACTATGTTTTGTGTGTATGTTTTGTGTTACTATGTTTTGTGTTACTATGACAGTATTCAAAACATATTCATATAATGTATATATACAAAACGAACTTATTTTATGTTGTGTGAATCAGATTGCTTGATTTTGTGATAATAGAATAGAATATAATGATTTTATTGCCATTGTATCACAGAGTTATTAGTATTGCTACTCCATTTGGTGCAAAAGAAAAGATGTGATAACAAAATATTTACAATATAAATAACTACAATATATTAAAATATGGTACAAAATATAGAAGGCAAGAAAAATGCATGTATACAAATGCCAATGCAAATAAAAATTACCGAAAGTGGCGGGTACCAGTGGTCTAGTGCAGTCTAGGATTGTTAGATTAAGTCAAAGAATGAGAAAACTTGAGAGAAAATGTGATCACAGACTTAAAAGAAAATGTGACGTTCTCAGAAATGCATTTTCTAATCTGCTGACAAACGAAAAACACCACAACAAACGCTCACTTTTCACCGAGTCAAATTTCACATTTCTTTTTTGAAACTCAGAGGTTTAAGAAACGGGCAAAATTCCTCAACATAGCCTAATCTAGCTGCGTGAAAATGAACTCACCGAGCAGAAGGATTGTCCTCTTGATTGCCATGTTGCGTCCTTTCGTGTGTTACTGGAAGAAACGCGCTGAGGGAAAGTCGAGCATCGAACCAACTCCGGTCCGTTCCGCTGATCCGCTTAAATTTGTATCCGCACTTGTCCCCCCTTTCCGCGGGTATTCTTGGTCTCCGAGACTGGAGGAGAGCTTTTGTTAAGTGTCTACCCCACCCTGTGAGTGCGAGAATTTGGGGGCAAAGTTTTGGTGTGTTTCCTTGGCTGCGCGCGGCTTGTGATGTATGAATGAGCGACGTGACGTGACGTGACGTGCTGAGCTCTCGCGGACTGACGCTCTGCAGCTAGTGCATAACGGCCCGACGGACCCAATGGAGAGTGATGGGCTGGACTAGTAAACACTACAGTAGCTCATCATGTCACACTTCTGAGGAAAAAAGTCGAGTCCGAATCACGATTTATGATACCGAGTTGAGAACTGGTATTTGCGCAACGAAGTCAAATATCTGAGGAAAAAAAGTGGCCATTCTGACTTTATAACTTGCAATTATGACAAGAATAATTTAGCATATGTTTTTCCTCATAAAAACATGCTGAGATATTTTTTATAGACTTCCATATGAATGTTTATCAAGAGAGAAACTTACAATAGGATAGATTACAATAGGCCTTTCAGTAGTTGTAATTGTATAGATCTATTTCTTATATATGTATAAACATAGTATATAAGCATGATGCACGTTATTAATAAAATGTATTCTAAACTCATAATAAACTTGAAACAGTTGCTTGAAATAGTGAAACTGTTTAAACCATTGATTTCAAATATTAAAATAATGTATAAGACACATTTACAAACACACATATAAACAGTTCATATACTGTAGTATATGTCAGAAAGTCTGTGCTAAAAAGGAAATTGTGTGTTTCAGTAATAACTGCCTGTAATAATTTATGTGTTTCCCATGTTCTATCCCTTTCTTATGATAAATGAAAGTACAATAATTTAAATTTAATATGGTTTATTTCAGGTCAGGATTGTGGACATGTTGAATCTTTGTTGTAGAGATGAATGTTTGACACCAAATCATCTCCAGGGAATCTCTGTAGCAACCGGACAGAAAACAAGAAGTTTAGTTAGTTACCTGCTTTTCATCAATAAAAGGCCTTTTCCTCTGGCTAATCCAATTTTTCGTGTTTCTCTGAACGTAAACTCCGTCTTTACTGCGACGGCAAGCAAAAATTCCACCTATCTGTTTCAATATACAGTGTGTATACATGTATATATACACTGTTTATATATGTGTGTGTGTGTATGTACTTAAAAATATGTATACTGTGTATGTATATATGTTTGTGTGTTTGTAAATGTGTCAAGGCTTTATTACTTTTAATATATAATGTTATAATAAATGTATAGATTTTAATTTTCAATTTTTTTCATCTTGCATAAAGATTATAGAATCTCAATTTCAACATATTGTCTTTTGCTCATTACATTTGTCTATTTCTTTTGTTTGTTTATTCTGTAACCAAATTTCTCCTGCTGCATTGGATGGAAACGAGCGGCTTCTGCATGGGAAAGCCGCGTGTGAGCGCAGCTGGAGTTTGCAATAAGGCTTTTTGGGCATTGAAGGCCAAATCTAATGCCAGCGCACACCAAAGTCACTAAGCCAAGATCCATGACGACTCCAGTTCAAAGCTGCGGTGCGAGGATGGGAAATGAACGTTTACTCTAAAGTGCCATTAAAACAACGCCTCTATTCAGATTGAGTTTCATGGACCGTGACCTTTGTGACCTCCACCATGGGCTTCCACTTATGCCCCATTAATTACAACATTAGCTCAGTGGGGCAAAGTGTGACTCTTTATAAACGGGAAACGTGAGATCAGAGCTCCTGCCATGTCATGTGTGGTTGTTATGACCGGCCGAGAGGAAGTGTGGGTGCTGGACAAAGGGAGATAAACACGTGGGAGTTGGTCTTGCTTCCTGGGCGTCTGTCATTCTGAAACCGTCTCCTTGCCCTCATAGAAGCAGGACGCATGAACTGAATCCCAACGGCGACTCCCCAACGGATTGTTCTTGTAGTTCAAGGTTGGGCAACAATTTTCACAATCGTTTCGGAATTCCACATTGCTCTGACATCATTATTATAATTTCTTATTTTACCTTCTCAGTTTGTCTCCACCAACCAAACAAGATCGTTTGAAATCACGCTCTTCAGTTTTCAGTAATGCGCCTTGGCTCTAGACCTGCGTTGTGGTGTAAAACAACTGAAAAGCTGGAGGACCGTGTTGGGCCAGAGTTTGAAGGGCTGACACTTCTCGGCGAGACGAGTGACGAGCCGCATGTAAAGCAGCTCTCGCTGTGAGGCCGCTGCTCACGTCTGGCTCCTCGCCTCACATTTATCGCCAGCACGTTTGCGCGCAGGGTTTTGTCACAGGGCGACTGCCTCATTAAAGAGCCACAATGGCCAGAGCATTCCAAGAATGTGAGATCTCATTCACTCTCCCTCTTTAGATGCACCGAGACTCCCCCGTGATGAATATGCTTTCTAAAGCTTCTAAGTGAGTTTATCTGCAGATTTATCGCCTCCATTTTTCACATTTTATAGAACTTGAGAAGTTGTGTGAAGGTCTGAACTTGATTTTTTTTTCTGGACTGGTAGATAAGTTGTTGTGTTGAAGAGAAGGATCTGTTGATGGAATAGTTGAGTTGTTATTACATGGTATAAAAATAATTTTCTAGATCAGCAGAAGTTGAAGGTTCAGTAAATATTTTGAATCCCCAAAATTATCATAATATTGGAAGGTGTAAACAAATTGTAATAAAAAAAGTTAAAAACTAATATAAATTGTGAAAAAAAAATAAACTGAATAAATGGTTAATCGAATATATATATATATATATATATAATATATATATATATATATATATATATATTAGAAATATTTAAAAAATATATTTTTAACATTTTACATATAGAATACACACACACACACACACACACACACCACCCCCACCACCCACACACACACACACACACACACACACACACACACTTTTTGACTTTAAAAAGTAAAGGTCAGCAATTGGTGAGTACTTTTCCCTACACGGCACTTTTTCAGACATAAGCGAATGACCATTCTCAATGTCTTCTCTTCAGCCAGCACATCATACTCTGACCTGGCGGAGTCAGGGAGGGATGATGCCTGGTTTGTCAGTTAAGATAGTGCTAGTGGGATGATAAATGATGAGATTGAGCAGACGTCCAGAGGCGCAGGTGGTCAGTATCTCGCGGTGCATTAGCACTCAGAGTTTAAAAGGCCAGAGGAGTTCTGACAGAAGAATGCCACGAATTCTGTCCAAACTAAACAGCACAAACCCGCACACGTTCCTTTAAGGCATTATATAACCAAACCAACATTTGCGTAAGCATGTCTGTGCGTCTTCATCGGCCCATCAGTGCGAGAACCCTGTGTGTGTGTGTGTGTGTGTGTGTGTGATTTACGAGCTGACAGGTCCCAGATCACTATGCACCTTCTTATCAGAAGCCTGGTACCAGCCCGAGTCGATCTCTGAGTCTGTGTGAGAAACTCCTCCAAAATTATGATCAAGCTTATTTTTCTAGCTTCACATGACTACCACTATCTTCCACTATGTTCCTACTCGTTTTATCCCAAACCACATTTTTGTTGTGGAAAAAAGGAGCTGTGCTTTGAAATTCCTTTTAGAGCAAATGACGAGCGCACTGTTGATTCTGTTTTTCTCGGGAAATGACCCCATGACCTTTGGTATTGCAAACAACATCTAGGATTGGTTTAATTCATAGATCTGAACTAAAAAAATGGGATTAAACGCCATATTAAACGCAATAAAAAACTAGAAGCGGCAAGAAACATCGACTTTTCCAAACCAATAATTGGACTGGAAACATTTCTAAAAACAATGGAACCGCCACTTAACCTTTCTGTAGAGGTAATCAGTGTGTAGGTGCTAGAGACATGACCTTTGACCTGTAAAGGTCAGCAATCTGTGCATTATCTAAGTCTGCTACTGTAAAGCCTCACGAAAGATCTTGTCCAGTCCACTTCATGACAAGAAGCCTGACAATGCGGCTCCATCCCTGGGTCGGGTCACTTTAGCGATCCCTGGTTTTGGGAGGAAACAGCGGCCTGGTGTTATTTACGGCTCTTCCTTGTGTGACCCAAAGAAGTATTTCAAGCTGAAGTGTGGACTTGGCTGTGCGCTGACTAAAGGTCACAGGAGGAAGGAAAGAGCGGGTTGAAGCGGAAAACGATTCCCACTAAGGGTGGAGTGTTGTGGCGGTGTCTTCAGACGGCTATTAGTCAGGGATTCAGTACGAAGAAATCGTGCAGGAAGCCGCCAACAGAAGCTTCCCCGTGGCCATCAGCGTTTCTATAGGAGGAAATGGGAAGTATGGGCGTCGGCCTGCGCGAGGCCACTTCCAGTCTGCCGCTTTGAGGCATCGCACACGACACTGACGTAAGACACCAGAAACACGGCTTTCTACACTCAACTCTGGTTCTTGGATCCAATAGATGTTTTGGAATAATTTCATTGATTTTTTTTTTTCGGTTTGCATGTTTCTTTTGGTATCTGGGGATTTATACAATGGGTTTTATTAGAACGTGGAAAGAACAGACAGGTGTGGCTTCCTGGTCCCACTGGGACGGAATTCTGGAGAGGAAGGGAGGTGATGGAGGGATGACCGGGAAATGTGGGACTGAGGTAAGAAACCAGTTTAGCTGAACCAGTTTAGCTCAGTTCAGGCAAAGGGGGAAGTTCAACAGCCACTTTAGCTCCTAAAATTATTACAATCGCGTCCTCAAATGATTAAATTGTGGACACCATCTTATGCAAACATGACTTTTATTTTAACCATCAAAAGCATACAAATTCTCCGTTTCCCTCAATTTAGACTCTTCTTGACGTCGGCAGAAATTGTCCAAGTTTCACTAGTTCCCTGCAGGTTCTCAAGGGCCTTCTGCGTGGTGGTTCTTCAGACGAGTAAGGCAGGAATGCTGGTCTTCAGTGGTGCTGCCCCCTGGTGGTCATTCTTCAGAGGTCCTCATGGTTTGGGAGAGATTCACTAGGCTGATCATCATTGGAATTTAACGGCAACTCTTCCTTTTTCTCTTCTGAAACATGACAAACAAACACATCAAATTATCAAATAAAGGACGAAGAAATCAAAAGTAAACTGGCATCTACAATATATCGATATAAAGAGGTTCATAGTTACTTTAACTGACCTTCACAGGAGAAAGAGCCCTCTGTGTTTAAGCAATACTGATTCTCCTCACATGGAACTGGATCTCTGGAGCATTCGTCGATGTCTGCGAAGCATGAAATTGTTAATAATAAAATGCATAACTAGATGACGTTATACAACCAAAAGTAATGAAATGATCAATCAGACTAAATAAATGTACAATGAAAGAATGGATTCTACGTTTCTTACCTGCACACACTCCTTCCTGGTTCTTCTCCCAGCCATCCTGGCATTCCTTACAATCCCCAAAGGTTTTCCCAAAGCATCCACGACACGACTCATGACACTCTCAAAACCAAAAGAAACGAAACAAATAAGCAACTCAAGAAAATAAAAAGACATATTTTTCGATATAACTAAACCTGTTCAAAATATTAAACTTTGGATTGATCCAAATGTTCAAATCAACCGTTGAAATTATACGAATCAAATTTGAAATAATCAAGAATAAAAACAACAAAATTGCATTTCCACTGATTTAACGTGTGTGTGTCAATGACTTTTGAATGTTTAGCACTAAAGCAATACCAGAATATTCTGTGGTGAAGGACACGTGAGGTGAGCGACCGACCTTTACAGGAGAAAGAGCCTTCGGTGTTGTGACAGTACTGGCGTTCTGCACATGGAGAAGCTTCTTTGGAGCATTCGTCAATGTCTGGAAAAAAAAATTAAATTGCCAAATGAAGACAAAATGACACTGAATTAAAAGTGCGTTCAGAATCTAAGCATCCGCCTCCCTTTATTACACAACAAACAGCCAGACTGTGAATTTACCTGTTTTTGGTTAAATGTCAAAAAATACCATCAAATATAAATCATCAAACACACTTAAAGAAACATTCAAAAATATGTGAAACACACACAAATGCACATACACAATATACCAACAAAATTAATCATAGCTACACGCAACAACAAAAACACAAAGAAATCTCTACACAAACACAGTCATGACTACACACAACAAAAAAGCAATATCACATGGAAAAATAATCACGTGCAATAAAAAAATAATCATAGCACACACACACAAAAACACACAACAAACAATTTATATATATATATATA
>CM051496.1:9954938-10093135 GCA_028031935.1 Paedocypris micromegethes
TATATATAAACAAAAGCAATCATAATCATGTCACACATAAAAAAAAACATAAAAAAAAATCAGATTTGCGCACACATTGATATGTACACACAATAATAAAAAAAAACAATAACACAGCCACACACATGCAGAACTATTCCTCACTGCTTTCCTCCGTGAAACCCCGTTACCCGTGTCTTACCCGCACATGCTCCTTCCTGGTTCTTCTCCCAGCCTTTCCTGCAGTCCTTACAATCCTCATTGCCTTTTCCAACGCAGCCACTGCATGACTTGTGACACTCTGTGATCCGAAAGGAAACACAAACTCACTGGGGTTGTCGGAGGGGGAGTCATGGACCACACACCTTTGCACAGGGAGAAGGTGTCGTTCCTCAGTTCGCTGTAATAGCCATCAGTGCAGTCCAGGCACAATTCTCCTTCGTATCCCTTATGGCAAACACACTTCCCACTCCCTCCCCGGGTTCCTTCACCGTCACATTTTCCGTTTTCGTGGCAGGGCCGGTCCGATCCGCCAACACAAGCTGGATGTGAACAAAACGCTGATGAGACGCAAACTACACATCCCATAATGCAGCGCTTCAGCTGCCATGCCTTGTTACAAACGGACAACTATTGCGTGTAAAAGCACATTTATTATTTATTTTATTCATAAGATTATTTCAGCATGTTTATATTTGTATTCTAACATGAATTATTGTGACTAAAAAATGTTACAGAGGACAAAACATTATATGGTAATTTATTAATTCTGGAACAATTTATTAAACAGTTTATAATATTAAAAATGTTTCGTTTTAGAAGATTTTTTTACTAGTTATCCTTTTGCCTCCAACGTTAAGTGCGTTTTGGTCACTTGTGCATTTGAGTTTGAGACTCTTGAACTACAGGAAGTCATCTTAGCACCACATTGTGCACATTTTATAAGTGAGCAAAATAGTTTTTGTGGATTTTGTTGCATTTACACGGGTTTTGCGTGCAATGTACTTTTTTTTCGACGTTGTTGTGCAAAATATTTATGACTCTCGTTTCTTTATGTATTTGTTGGTGAGAACAATTATTATGTTTTTATTATGCTCTTATCAACGTAATGTTGATCAATAACGACAGTAAAGGCAGTGAACTTACTATTGCAGTCGAGGCCGAAGGAGCCATTAGGGCAGCAGACTTTAATAGTGTCGACGCAGAACCATTTAAACAACTCTGGTCGTTTGGATTTCCTGCAGACACACAGAAGCATGTAAGTGTACGGAGCAGGAACAAGACAAGTTTGACCGGCGCGGACCTCCGGAACCACCAGGTCTCCAAGTGCTCCTCGTTCTCCTCCAGCATCCGGGTGCATTCGAAGCTGCTGCTGGAACACAAGTCATCCAGAATCTCCGTCAGCCGGATCTCACTGCAAAAACAAGCAAAACACAGGTGTGATGGTTCTGTCCAATCCTAGTTAACGTATTCATATCATCAAGTGCTTTTTACATACAGAACTTATCTCAGAGCAGGCATGCAGATTATTATCTATTTATTCAAGAATAATTCATATCTGTTTTGTCAAAAGCATCACCAAAACACAAAAACATTTTCCCTGTGTGTGAATGTGCCACTAAATTAATCTGACGTTAAACCCAATCAGAAGTAACATCATGGAATCTTATATAATATATTGACAGTAAGGTTGAGAAAAAACATGACCAGCGTATTATCATATCATAGTGTCTTAAATCCAACCAGTAATCTGTTATCCATGACCATACTTGTTATTTTTAATCAATACAATCCATATTTTGCTGACTATGCGCAGGTCTCTGCACCTTGCAAACCAACTTGATCACTAATACCTGGTTCTGTGACAGTTCACTGGCCAATCAGCATTCTTTACTCATGCCATGTGACCTCAGCCATATGACAGTCCGTTTGACCTTACCCCAAATCTTTGTTACTATCTTTTATAATATTGTCCAGTAATTAAATGTGACTGCAACACACACACGCACAGCTTTTGCATTGATGCTATTTTTACTGTTGCATTTTCTTTTTCAAAGTGAATCATTTTCAAATCAATAATTTATTTTTTGTTTAACATATAACAATAACATTATTGACGTCACCACAGGTCATGTTGACACCTGCTGAGATGTTGAGATCTACGCTATACGTTGATAAGTGTAATAAAATAACAATTAATTGGATCCAAATGTGACTGAGGTGTAAAGCAATGTTTTTATTTCTTCTCACCTCGCTTCGTATCTGGAGAGTCTGGTCTCTTCCCATTCCGTGTTTCCACCGCCAAAATTCTGCTTTGCTGTTCTTTCCAATCCCTGATGAAATGAACACAGGTAAAGCTCTGATTTGAAACACCTTAAAACAAACACTTACCTTGGCAAAACTATCAGTTAATTGTCGGCACGTTGAGCATAATGCCCCGACGTCCTTAGAATAGACAAATACACGCGGTAAAAACGTAATAATACAAATCAGGTGAAAAACACTGAACGAAAGTAACATGTCTGTATTTCTGTTCCGCCTCAAGAAATCACCGGGGAACAAAACGCTCGTTTCCACCTCTTTGATTTTCCTTTATTCAACATCTAGTTTCCAATTCTTACACGTTTATTGCCCAGGTAAAGAAAACGACACCGGTACAATTATCATGCCCTTTTTCCTCCAACTACAAGATGCTCGTTTTTCCGCATCCGCCTCCTGATGTGTTTGTGTGTAGTTGGACAAAATTACTGTCACTCAAGTTTTAGCCAATAAAACGTGGACACGAGCTGCGCGTTCAAAACTGAGACGCAAATATTTGTCTTTCTAACTTCCTTAGACGAGTTTTTATTAAAAATGAGAACATTATTTCATGTTATTTATAGAAAAAATTATCAGAATTTAAAAATAACAATAATACCACAAGATGGCTGTAATGCACCACGCGATCCGAATTACCCTTTTAACACACATGCTTACTTCATATTAATAACAATACGCAAACGTGAGTAGAATTTCACTTGTGCTGCAACATTTTCATTGCGTCCTGCACAATCTTTTATCCGAATATTGACACGGATTTTTGAACGGGAGACGCGAGCTGCTTCTATTGGCTCAACTTTGTACGCATGCGCAGACGTGGTAAGCTCGTGCCATGATGGCTCGAAAACAAATGTCATTAGAACCATTCCTCCTGCTTCTGTTAATCTCTGTTGCATTTATACATCTAATTACGTGTCCCTACACCAAAGTGGAAGAAAGTTTTAACTTGCAAGCAATTCATGACGTTTTATATCACAGACTGGACTTTATAAAGGTAAGCTCAATTTACCGAATCACTTAAAAGTCCTCAGTTACCGGAGTCTTTCTAAAAGATGTTTATTTGAATACATCGTTATTAGGCTAGTATTCATGATACTGTATTCTATAATATATTACTGTATTATCTTAAATAGCTACATTGCAATAGTAATTACTGTAAAAAAATGCCTTTCTACAGAGAGAGATCTGTACAGAATATAATCCGTATGTAATCACAAATCGCAACGTCACTACTGCATTGCTTTAATAAATTCAATATGTTTTCCAATCTACAGTATATAAGCACTTTAGTTCTTAAGCATAGCACTTAGGAAAGACTTTACTGCATAAATTGTGAAAAATCATAAATACACTATCCATACGCTGGACAGTGTCAGTACTGTCAGTACCCAGTCAAATTTGCTGTAGGCAATAATACTGGATATTTCTGAAGTATTGTAGGTGATGTCCAGTTACTCTAGGAGTGTCTTACACATCTGTTTTATCAGTACGATCATCATGAGTTTCCCGGGGTGGTTCCGCGGACGTTTCTGGGCCCTGTCTTCATATCAGCGCTGAGTGCACCAGGAGCTTTTCTCCTCACTCTCCTCCAGGCACCTAAGTTTTACACTCAACTCCTCGGTGCGTCTCACACCTCACGCTGGTCT
The DNA here is from genome assembly GCA_028031935.1 of Paedocypris micromegethes. NCBI lineage: Eukaryota > Metazoa > Chordata > Actinopteri > Cypriniformes > Paedocypris > Paedocypris micromegethes. The sequence goes on from CM051496.1 coordinate 9,958,883, forward strand.
CCTCTTCAGTCGTCTAACGCTCTTCCGTTCACAGTGCGAGGAGTTCTCGGCCTGTGTGTGATACTGGCACTATGGCAGATGCAGAAAGTGGTCCGGAGGCAGTTCGGGTCAGCGGTGGCCAGTCTGCTGTGTGTGATGTGCACCACCCAGTTCCATCTGATGTTCTACAGCACGAGAACCCTCCCGAACGTCTTGGCTTTGCCTTTAGGTGCAATCTGCATGACACTACACGCTCATATAAACATCACAACTGCAAAAAAAAAAAGTCTAGCTAGTGTTGTAGGATCCGTTTTAATGATGTCTGTGTGCTGTTTGTCTTCCAGTTCTGCTGGGCTTCACATCCTGGCTGGCTCAGAAACACGCTCCGTTTATTTGGCTCTCTGCCTTGGCGATCATTGTGTTCCGGTCGGAATTGTGTCTTTTCTCTGGAATGATGTTGCTGCAGTCACTGCTAAGCAGGAAACTCGGGCTTCTCCCACTGCTTTGCCACGCGATCCCTGCTGGCATCTTGTCTTTAGGTCAGTTTTATTCCACTGTGCTTGCTACAGTTTGTAAAAATGGTTAAATGCACGTCTCTGCTCTCGCACAGGCCTCACGGTTACAGTGGACACAATGTTCTGGAACAAACCGCTCTGGCCTGAAGGTCAGGTTCTTTGGTACAACACAGTCTTGAATAAAAGCTCCAACTGGGGAATATCCTTTACGCTTAATAGCAGTTCAGTAACTCTCCGTTCTGTTTCTGGTGAATTTCTTTGACATCCGTGTTTCAAACCTTCCCTTTCCTGTGGTACTTCTACTCGGCACTTCCTCGAGCGCTTGGCTGCACCGTCATGTTCGTCCCATTGGGCCTGCTGGACAGACGGACATGGAAACTGCTGGTCACAGCAGTGGGTTTCATTTTCCTCTACTCCTTTCTGCCTCACAAGGAGCTGCGCTTCATCATCTACACCTTCCCTGTGCTGAACATGGTCGCGGCTTGTGGCTGTTCCTTCATGTGAGTCCACGGAACTGCCCTCGGATTTGCACATTCACAGCTTTTTGTTTTTACAGTTTAAAGAATCGTCACAAGTCACTGATTTATAAAATCAGCTCCCTAGCTGTGATCGGACACTTGGTGATGAACGGACTCTACACCAGCATCTCTCTTTACATTTCCCATCACAACTACCCTGGTGGAAAAGCAATGCACGGACTACACAGATTAATACCGGCCACGGCAAGTACGTCAACATCAGTCACTTATTCATCATTGAATTGTTGGTGGAAAATACTTTGAAATGATTTGTGCAGACGTCTCTGTGCACATCGACACACTTGCTGCGCAAACTGGAGTCTCGCGCTTTATGGAGCTGAACAGTAACTGGAGGTGAGTGACTTATAAACCACTGCTTCATGCCAGATTTAACTAACTTACCGGATGTTTTTCTGGATTCTTGTAGATATGACAAGCAAGAAGATTTGACTTTAGAGAGTCCACTTTTAAGAACTTTTTCACATCTAATAATGGAAGCTGATTCAGACATGTCCCTGCTCGAGGACTCACACAAACCTTTAGCGGTTTTTCCCGGATACCAAAGTCTGGCCTTCGAGATCCATTATTTTCCACCTCTGAGTTTTAAGTTCCGAGAGAAGCTGGTGCTTCTGGAAAGACATCACTTTTGAGCATTTTGTTACTGGAACTTAGATTGTAGTTTAAGAGACTTTTTGTAAATAATTCCACACCATGTACAATAGAAATATCTCTGTAAAATAAAAAGAAACATCTTTAAAGTATAAACTTTTTATTTACAAATGAACACAAGAAATGTAATAGTTTGTCTGAGATTTTTTCAAATTAAGTTTTTTTTTTAATGTACAGTACATTTCCTGGCCCATAATTAAACCCCTATAAAAACATGTGCTTCATTTTAGCAGATATAACCTGAAATTATAGATTTTTGTACAAATCATCTATTTGTTAAATGAAAACCAATATCTGCAAAAATAAAAAATAAAAACTGAAAACTATTTCTACCAGTACCATGAACCACAAAACATACAATAAAATTAAATAAAATAACACAGACATAAACTTCTTTCAATCACAGCATTTCTCTTGGGTCGGGTATTTATATTAAAAAACAGCATGTTCTACGCACATAGTTTCCATTTTTATGAAAATTGTCTAAACCAGAAGACTGACTTGATAATATTTACAGCATGTCAACCTGAAGTAGTTTTTATAAGGCACAAAAACAGTGAAGACAAAGACTTTAAAGACCAAACACACAATTCATCATATCTATATATATATATAGATATTACATACAAAAAACCTTTTACTTCAAACAAAGCACAAAATCAGAGTAGTGATTAAAATTATAAATGTTTTCAAATCATCCCTGAAAAGATACATTTCGCAATTTTCACATTTTGTTAAGCAAGATAATCTTCATTTGTGGTGTAGTAATAAAATCTGTCAAAAAAAATCTTCACAATGAAAACCAGAAAAGGTTGGTGAAAATTAAGCTTTGCCGTCCCTGAAATTAAATAAAACATAAAAACGTTGCCAAATTCCTCTGCTTGAACTTTTGATAAAACACATTAAAACAATCAACTAATGAAAATAAAATCTTTGAAACATATCTCAAAGTACAGCTACAGACCTTGAAATCCAACCAATCGTCAGGTTTATTACTCTGAACCAAAAACAAGAGCGACTCCAGTTATTAAGTTACTCAAGCATCTCGACAGTAGTACAGAAACAAAGCAAACATTTATTGAGTAAAATACCATCCAAATGCCGTGTACTGAATAAGAACCCAGTGTAAAACAAGTGTGGCTAAATGAGCCTCCTCAAAAAGTGACTTGTGTGGTCCTTGGTTGAGGCTCATTTGAGTGAAAAACAGCTTTGCAAATATAAATACATGGATATTAGTACTGAAAATATACTAAAGGAAGGTTCACTTTCAAAAATAGAAGTCCTTCAAGATTTTCTAGCAATGGTCGGGATTGATTTAGGGCACAGTTGACACTTGACGTGCTAAAAAGTGTGTCTGCTGGTACAATGCTGGGCGGGCAACCCACATAACGCACAGCTACTTTGGCAAGGTCGGGCCACAGTAACTTCTTTAGGTTCCAATAATCCAGTGGGTCACAACTCTGGTCCAGAATGTCCTCCTCCAAATACTCCAGGACAGCAAGCTCCAGTGATTTTGGTCTCTCCTCCTGCTTGATTTTCAGTCTGACGTCATCCATAAGTGCCCAGAGGTTCTCTTTGTTGGGGGATGCTGGGATCTTGCCGCATCCGTTGGTGATTGGCTGCTTGGTCTCGGCCGAGGTTGACACCTCAAGTTCATTTATGAGGTCCTGCTTATAGCGCTCGGCTTCCTCCTCGGTGAAAAGCGAGGTCTTGTATCGTGGGTCTAACATGGTCGCCCAAACGTACTTTGGATCGTGAAGAGTTGGGGACATCCTACTGACCATCGCGTCCTTCAAAGACTTGAGCATGTTGTCAATGCCCATGGTCTCGTCGAACAGCATGTCTATCTTCCGGTTGAGGATGTGAATGAGTGGAATGACCTGACCTAGCGTCGCCGAGCGGTTGCTCATCTCCCGGCAGGCGACTTCGAACGGCTTGAGTGCGTTGCAGACCGACTGCATGACTTCCCATTGGTCACAGCTGATCAGTTCCCGGAAATTGCACTCGATCGACATCTCGTCAATGGCCTTCTTCTGTTCGACTAGTCGCTCAAGCATGAAGTATGACGTCTTCCACTTGGAGGGAACATCTTGGACTAGCTGGTTTTCAGGTAACTGATACGCTTTTTGCAGCTCGGCCAACTTCTCCTTGGCTTTGGCGGAACGGTGGACACGCTCGCAGACTTTGCGGGCGATGCTCAGCAAGTTTTGAACCATTCTTTGACTCTTTATGGCTTCATTTACAATAACGTCTATGTTGTGTCCAAAGCAATGCAGAATGGTCTTGTGATTACTCTCTAATATACCTTCGATAGTTTGATTATCAGTTACAGTGTATCCAATCTTAAGGCCTGAGGAACCAATCCAAGTGTCCCAAAGGTATTCAAGCTGCTTCTGCACGTTCATCATATTGTAATCACAGTCAATGGAGGAGACCCCCAGAAGCGCCGAGCAGTGGAAATCTTGACCCTGAGGGAGAACTTGAGACTCAAACGTCACCCAGTGGGCCGTGAGAATCAAGTACTCTTGAGTTTGGCTGCTCATCCAAACACTTGTGGTGAAATGAATGATCCCACCTTCGGCTTCCTTGAGGTGGGTCAGGACCACATCCTTTACGCTTTCGCACATTTCGGGGACCGCGGTGCTGGTGAAGTAGGACGAGGACGGTAGAGAGTACTGTGGCTGGAGGTATTCCAACAACCTGCTCAGGCCCACGTTCTCTACCACTGTTGATGGCTGAAGATCCAGTGCAAGCATTTCTGCGATGAGTTTGGTGATCTTTTTGGCAATAGGGTGGCATTCACTGAACTTCTCGGCGGACTCTTCATAGAGAGAGATGTCCATGAGCTCCTGTTTGATTTCAGCAGATGACACATCACCTGAGATAGCGCGGTTATTTTCCAGCACGTGTCCGTGAAACCTTTGCATGTGTCGAAATAAGCAGCTAGTGCCTAAATTGGTGGTCTTTTTGCCTCGGCTAATTGTGCGGCTACAGTGCAAACAGACCACCTTCGTAGGGTCTGTGGAGGAAATAGAAAAATGGTTCCACAGTTTTGAAGTCTTCTTGCTAAAAACAGGCAATGCGTGGGATTTGTTCTCGGCGGCGGTGACGTCGCTTGCGTTTAACATGTCGCCTTCTGCGACGTGAGCGGCTTGGGGCGACTGAGGCAGGGAAAGTTTGTCCATTGTGCGATTTGGGGTTTTGAGGACATCGGGGTGCCGTCGCATTAAATGCCTCATCAAACAACTGGTGCCGAAGTCTCCACGCTTGCCACGGCTTATGACACAAGGACAGTATCGGCACAAAGCTTTCAGCTGGTCCACAGGCGAGACGATGAAATGATGCCACACTTCTGATTTCACACGCTTCATTATCTTCTTGTTTTGTTGGAAGATTGAGCTCGGTTCCTGGGACAAACTCTGGCGCTCGGTGTGTTCTTCTGGAGAACAGGAGCGTGGCAGTCTTTCCTCTTTCAGTCTTAAAGAAGAGTCGAGCGAGGACTCGGGCTCGGGCTGATATGCATGGTTTCGGTCTTCATGGTCGGGCATTTCGACTGATATGTTTTCAGCAGGACACATTGAGGAAATTTGTTCTGTTTTGATCTCGTCCTGGACGAGCGTGCGTGACAGCAGCGTTGGCGGAGTGGTGTAAGGCGGTGGAATGCTCGAGCCCTGGCCGTTTTCTTCAATGACGATGTCCCGATGGGCCCGCCACATGTGGCGGATAAGGCAGCTTGTCCCCAAGTCTTTCCCATTCTTACCACGACTGAACTCGTTCATGCAGTGAATGCACACAGCTTTCGAGCTGTCCGCGGGAGACAAATAAAAGTGTTTCCACACCGCCGAGCGCCGCCGGGAATTGGCGCTCTTGAGGGCAGATCCGGGGCTTTCGGTGCTGAGGTCTGACGTGTCGTCGTTATGACTGTACAGGGAATGTGGCGATGAAACGGCGCTGTTTTCTCCTTTGACACTCTTCTCTGCTTTTGGTTTGACCTTCGGTAAAGAGTCTTTGGACACCATCTCTGTGGTCTCACTTAGAAGGGAGGACAGTGGATTGGGGTTGTCTAGAGAGTCTCCGTTGGTCAGAGATGAGGAAGTATTGGAGAGATTATTCAAGGCGTCGCCGTCTTGCAGGAGAACAGCGGGGTGAGCCCTTCGCACATGCCTCATTAAACAACTGGTGCTGAGGTCTTTCTCGTTTTTCCCCCGACTGAACTCCTTCATACAGTACATACAGATTGCTTTGGTACTATCACGCGGTGATATGAAAAAATGGTTCCAAGCAGGGGACTTCTTTCTGGGGTTGAGGGGGCTTCGTATCGACGACAGAAGGCTTTGCGTGACGGCATCCATCGCCACGTCATAAAGAGTGCTCGAGTACCCGCTAAACAAGCTGCCGTAATCGTCGTCGTATCCCCGAGTGGCAAAGGGGCCAAAAGGTCCATCGAAAGACAACTTTTCATCATCCTGAGCAAGTTCACCCATGTCGTTTGGTTCTGCCTTGATATTGGTTTTCAACTCTGAAGAATTCATTTCTGTGCTTGGGCTTTTATTTGAAATGGCGGGAGACATTTGGCCGTCTTTTTCACAGCTTTCCATGGCTGTTTCCTCTGTTGACAGTCTTTCAACCTCAGAGGACTCGTCTTCCTCTGTGCCCTCAAACGACAAGGACGCCAAGGAAGACTCTTTAGCCATCGTCTCTGAATGACAGGAAGGGGATTCTGCCTGCAATATCTCATGAGGGGTGATTCTGTACGATTTGAACACATAATCGTCTTTCCCTTCGATTTTTAAGCAGGTTCCTTTGGCCTCTGCTTTCTTATCGTTTTCTTTGGACCTGTTTTTTCCCTGGCTTGCCTCTTCAGCCTTTTGTGAGAGACCATCCTCTCCATCCATTATTGCAGGAAAAGACTTTTCTTATTGGAAGCAGCTTGGTAACAGTTCACGTGTCATGGGTGTGCTTCTATTTGCTTCCATCCAGCTGTTTATTTCAGCATGTCTTTTCTGAGGAACAATGGAGCCAACATATTGATTTCCATCGAAGTCTGCGTGTGTACATCTGTAGGATCTGAAAAAGGGGAGAACACAATTACAAATGACAACCAAGTTATATTTGCACACATACTGTATATGGGTGTGTATGCATTTACACATACAAATATACCAATAGATGGATAAACAGATTACAACATCACACCAATGTAAGTTGTGAGTTGGATTTCAATGGAAAGAATGTGTTTCAAAGTAACTCTAGTACAAAGCAGGAAAACACATACTTCTAGCTCGGTGTACTGATGGAGAAAACTAAACTGCTTCTGCATGCACCTGAATGGTTTTATTCTACACAGTCTGATCACAACAAAAATGTCTAAATATAGCAGAATTGTAACTGATTTTGGTAGGCTACATGATCGCTTTGCGTGTCACCTGTAAAGAAAGAACTCACTTTGTAATTTAAATTGTGTGTGTATTTACGATATTCATATCACACACACAGATAGAAATGATGTCTTATGGCATCACAGTTCCATGATGTCACGAGACAGCAGCGCATTTGTCTTTTGACATAATGGAACTTTCCAACTGAAAAACATCATCATAATCCTCACAATAACAAAATCTGTATCAATAACAGAAATCTGATTTGTTTTCCACACGTGAATCAATTAACAACTACCAATCACATTTTGCAATAAACAACTAATAATAGAAAAGAAAATAGCATCCAAATACTAAAATTATATAATATAAACTAATAAAAAATACAGGGTGGTGACTTTGTTATAACTCATATACTTTAAATCAAGCACTGACAAAGATAGCTTTAATATCATCAATTGTTATATTCCATATTTTACAGCAACTTAAATTGCGCATTGACCCATTTATGTTAGAGAGTAATGTATATCTAAGATTATCCAAAGATGAAAGAATTACAGTAAACAACAAACAAAACGTGTCAACGATCACCGCTCCTATATATTAGGTCATTTATAATTTATTTAAAAAAATCATAGCATAAAATATTGCATGTGTTGATAAAGAGGAAGTTGCCGCACGAGCTCCTCATCAACACACGCTCTCGCGAGCTCACGAGATTGTAGGCGCCAGCTTGCGCGACACATGCTAGCGGCTAGTGAGTTAGCTCGCAGACAAAACAACATGAAGACATTTAACTCGTCCCTGCTGTCAGCGGCCGCACGATACTGGAGCCGCTCATGAGTTATTCATTCCGAGTGAATGAATCGGGAAGCGGCCTCGTTGCTTCGGTGTGAAATGTCTTGTTAGAGTTACACGTTGAAGAATGAGAAGATTCGGCATAGTGACAACTCCGGTGCGGTTACGTTAGGCCACACAGGACGGAACTAAATGAGGCAGAACCAGATCCTGGTCGCGCAAAACAGAAGCTCGTCGAACCTGCCGGGTCACTAGATCTCTATTAAAACCGCATACGCGTCTGGCGAAAAGCGGGGCCGTCGCAGCGAGAAACGCACAAACGTCGCTTACCTTTTTATCCACGCGTTCAGTTAAATGAGTTTCGGTTGTGAAATGGTTAAATAAAGCGATGCTACATCCAGTGTGGTAATCGAGTTGGGCGCTTTGTCTCCTGTGCAGTAAACAGTGCGCTGCCGTAGCGCCACACGGCGTCAAACGGAAGAAACGGAGTTTTGTGACGTCAGAGGCTCTCTGTGTTGGTGGGTGGGGCGAAAGCGCGCAACTGTGGTCATGACTATAAACGCACGAATGAATTCGTAAACCAAATCGCGTGTCGTGTGTTCGCGTATGTTACGTGCAACGGGAAAAAGTCAAATGCGCTAAAAATGTCTTGGCGTGTACGCGTTGTGCACGGGAGATGCGGAGAGCAGCAAGGGTGGGGCAGGCAAACCACGAGGGTCGCTTATTTTCTGCGCATTAAGACGCGTTTGTTTGTTAGGAGACGTGATGGTGCGAGATTTTGGAATGAAAGCTTGTTTTGGATCTGGGTGAATATTCGGGATTGATTTGCATTCATGATGCCTTTGACAGTTCCCAGTATATTTAAATTTCGATAGTTTCCAAATGGAATACTAAAATAAGCAGTACAATGCGTTGCTTCAAATCTTGTTTTATTGGTCACATACTATACATAATACAGTATACAGATATGATGGCCAATTGTGCAAAATATTTCTATTAGTACAGATTGTTTTGTAAATGTGTGTGTGTATGTGTGTATAACACACACATTTATATAATATATTAAGGAATATATATGATAGATAGTACATAATTTATTTAGTAAATTGGCTAAAGTGTACATGTTCAAACGTGCTTTTTATAAATATTGTTGAGTCCAGTGGAGTGAAGTGAAGTGCATGAATACAAAAAAATCTCGTATGAGACTGCAAAACGCATTGGTTCAAATGCGCGGAATTTCGCACTGTGGTGGACATTGCTACAACACAAAATTAAAGCTATAAAATTAAATAAATGAAAAAAAAAAATGTAAATATACGTTTTTGACAAACGTAAACAAAAACCTTATATTATATATTTGTAATTGAACACGAGATACATTTGTTTTGTGTTACAATACATGTACTTCTTTGCAATGTCTTCATTGTGTCATATGCATATTTAAATTCGCCAATTTGTAATATCTAATGTATATCTATCTAATATTAATCTAATGACCTAGTATTTTAACCAACTAAAGGTGAAAAAAGTTTAAATTCTATCCATATAAAATAAGAAAAACAATTGCAGAATGCAAATTAGTGTAAATACAACTAGGCATAAATTACTTTTAAGAATCGAAACATATTTGTCGACATATTGCTACTTCCGCTTTCCTCTTTCCTTCTGAACACAGCGTGGTTTTTAACGACTCTGCGATGGTCCAATGAGGACTCAGATACGTCATGACATCACGTGTGGGGGTGGGGCGTTCACCCTGTAACGAACCATACGCATTGTTGTCGGATGCAGGCGAAGACTGATTCCGCCACTCGGTAAATGAAAACATAACATTATACATACGAATATAACGTTTCATGCTTTCATTCATGTCTGGAACTGGAGTTCTGGGGCGACGTGGGCCTTTAATAACACTCCTGGTTTATAAATGAAACCATTCTCTGGATGCTTTGATGAAAACATTGATTACGGAATTGCCGCAGGCCATATCGCCATCGCTTTTTGGAAAGCTGCTCCAGTTATTATTTCACAGACGGCGGACTCTCGCATAAAGCTCGGCTGAACAAAGGTGAGTTTGCTTGGTTTCTCGCAGTGAAAGTGGATTGATTTGGGGCGATGTTCATTCCGTTGTAACTCGATCTAACGAATGCACCGAGTGTAGAATGTCAGCTATTACATATAAAAACACATTCAAGACTGGTAACCATGCATTTAAAGTTACGATAACGTCCAAATGTTAGGAGTTTTATGCATCAATAAGCACTCGCTAAACAAATAATCGACCTGTCTTAATTGTACTGTTTTATTCCTAAACAGAGCCTCGATTGTAAAGACTTTACCATAAACACTCCCAATAGTTTGTCTTCTTGTCGTTTTGCATTTGCAGTTTGTCAATTTAACAAATTGTCACATTTATTATATTATCTGGCCGCAACATATGGCCGGGTTGTTGCACTGGCACAGATTTCAAGTTAAATGACAATGCTGTGAATATATTAGGAACAGTGGTTCTGTTCTTTCTTTGCAGTAATGGATCTCTCTTTTGCAGTAAAGATCCCTAATGAAAAGAAAGTTTTGGCCTCAAAAATTATCCACCCACCCGTGGTCTGCCTCTCCAAGCCAAGAGACCCTAAACTACGCACAGGCTCAGAGGATGGTAGAGCTGGAGGTCGATGGCCAGCTCCACCGCATAAGTATCTTTGATACGCTCGACGTCGTCACCGATGAAGACCCTGTGGCACAGGAGATCCTGGAGTGCACCAGCAACAACACAGAGAAGCTGCCACAGGTTGTGCTTCATCCTCCATGCACCAAAAACAATCAGCACAAAAAGAACCCTTCACAAAAGGCTCTGCCACTGTGTCACTCCCTGCCCGAGCCCAAGTTCCGCAAAGTGGACTACAGTCTCGCCCCGGTTGCCTCTAGACCTTCTGATTATTACAAGCATGAAGAGAAGACGGCGGAAGAGCTGAATGAAGAGGTGGAGTATGACATGGATGAAGAGGACTTCGCCTGGCTTGAACTAGTCAATGAAAAAAGAAAGTGTGAAGGTCTCGGCAAGGTTTCCCCCAACGTATTTGAGTTTCTCGTTGACCGCTTGGAGAAGGAATCATTCCTAGAGAGTCAGAGCAAACAGAACCATCAATCTGTCATCGATGAAGATGCCGTTTGCTGCATTTGTATGGATGGGGAGTGCATGAACAGCAACGCCATCCTCTTCTGTGACATGTGTAACTTGGCCGTTCACCAGGACTGTTATGGAGTTCCGTATATTCCGGAGGGTCAGTGGCTCTGTCGGCATTGCCTACAGTCCCCGACCCAGCCGGCAAACTGTATTCTGTGTCCTAACAAGGGTGGAGCGGTGAAAAAGACAGAGGACAACCGTTGGGGGCACGTGGTTTGCGCTTTATGGGTTCCCGAGGTTGGGTTTTCCAACACAATTTTCATTGAGCCCATAGATGGGGTCACCAACATCCCACCCGCCCGATGGAAGCTCACTTGCTACCTGTGTAAAGAAAAAGGTGTCGGGGCTTGCATCCAGTGTCACAAAGCCAACTGCTACACTGCCTTCCACGTGAGCTGCGCGCAGAAAGCTGGTCTCTTCATGAAGATGGAGCCAGTAAAAGAGTTGACTGAATCTGGTGTTCCTACGTTTTCTGTGAAAAAAACGGCGTACTGTGGTGTCCATACGCCAAATGGCTTGGTAAAAAGGCCACTCACTATATATGACCGCACAAAGGCCATTTACAGGGTTTGTCAATCGATAGGCAAAAAGAACGTCAGGACGAGATTGAAAACGCCAAACCGACTGAACAACAATGAGAAGGACACAGAGCCCGTGGTTCAGGCACTGACTGTAAACCGTTTCCCACTGCAGAGGTGAGACTTTAAGCACCAATGACTTTCAAAACCTTTTCAGGAACTGCAACACATCCGTTTTGTCTTGTTTTGTAAAACTGATGCTGCGGAATTTGGCAAAAATTACACTGCATTTATTTAGGTTGAAAATTTTTGATATTTGATTTTAAAGCCTCAACACTTCTGCTTTAAATAGATTTCCAGCATTATACAAACTTAATAAAGACAAACTAATCCAATAGGTTTATTACATTAAATAGCATATATACAGTGTTCACCCAATAGGAGCAAAACAAACATCAAATAAAAAGCTATAGTTTCAAAGCGGGAAAATATGCAGCAGCTACTTTGTATGTCACATGGCCACACAAACTCATGCAGTCACAGAGACTTTAAGTCGCAGATTACTGCTGTGTATAATGCCCACACAATTTTGCGGTTGTGATATGTATCAGCATTTGGATATTTCAGAAGATATTCTTGTATTTATATTTGTGTAATATTTATAAACTATCATTTTCACTTCCCCACAGGTTAAATACAATCCTCAATCAAATCTCTTTACAGAAGAAGGCAGCATTTGGTGAACTTGTGTTAAGCTACTGGTCTTTAAAAAGACAATCTAGGAACGGACTTCCGCTCATCAGACGACTCCAAAGCTGCTTGAAATCGCAGAAAAAGTCCCAGCCTGTAAATACACCTTTATAAAGAAAATACTTTTATTAATACATTTTTAAAAAAATTTGAGAACATGTTATATTTTATAAAAAAAGAAAAGTAGTAAAATATTTCATAAATCTTTTCATTGAATGGTTTTCGTCAACGTACCTGCAGAAACGGAGCGATGCGGAGGCGAAGTTGTTGAAGGAGCAGCTGATGGAGTGGCAAAGGGTGAGACATGACCTGGAGCGGGTTCGACTTCTCCTGGAGCTGATCAGGAAGAGAGAGAAGCTGAAAAGAGAGCAAGTACGAGTGTAAACACACAAATCAGCGCTGTGATTTTCCATTGGTTGGTTTTCACGAGACTCCTGCTGTTTTCCTCCAGATGATGCTCCAGCAGACATTAATGGAGTTCCAGCTGACTCCTTTTGTGATCCTTCTGAGGACAATCCTGGATCAGTTACAGGAGAAAGACCAGGCACACATCTTCGCAGAGCCCGTCAATATTAAAGAGGTCAGTTTCACGCAGAACTAGAGACATGGCTGCTTAGAAAGGTTTGTAGGTAGGACATTCCGTCACACCCTACAAGAATAAAGATGAAGTTGTGGAGCCAGATCAGAAAAAGCTGCAGTAAAAAGAAAGGTGCCTACTATTTCTCAAGCCATCCTGTTCTGAAGGGTCTGATTGAATCCTGTTGAAGGATTATGACCAGAAAGTCAGTGGAAGGTTCCAGGCTGTCACAGATCTAAAGGTCAGATAGGAATGCGGCCGGCAGAAGGTGTTTTGGGGGGCCGGAGTGGGTGGATTGTTTCGGGTGCGAGACCATGTTCTTCAAAGTGGTTGTGATGTTCAAACAGGGGGATGGTGTCTTCAGCCAGCCGTTAACAAAAAACCCGTTTTACAGCTTTCAAGAGCAGCTTCTTATCTGGGTCTGTTGCTCTTGTGAAAATAAAAGTGACGTGTGCTCCATTCTTCACAGGTGCCGGACTACATGGACCACATCCTCCACCCGATGGACTTCTCCACAATGAGCAAACGCATCGACATGCACAGCTATAAATATTTAGATGATTTTGAAGCCGACTTCAACCTCATCATTGCAAACTGCATGAAGTACAACGAGAAGGACACGTTCTTCTACCGGGCAGCTGTGAAGCTGAGGGACCAGGGTGGAGCTGTTCTCAGGAAAGCCCACAGAGATATTCAGAGCATCGGCTTTGACTTTGAAACTGGGATGCATCTGCCCGAATGCCCCAAGATGGAGCCATCTGCACATTTCTCTTGGAAAGATGGTAAATGCACTATAACGGCAGCTGACGTGGTTTTACTGACCCTTGTGTAAAGTGTACATTTTTATACATTTTTCCGATTTGCGTTTCAGTGGATCGCCTGCTGAAGCCGTCCAGCCGTAAGGCAATGCCGCTTGAAGAACAGCTGAAAAACCTGTTGGAAAAGCTGGACCTGACCACGGCAATGAAAGCCAGCCCGTCACGCAGTAAACGACAGAAACTGCTGAAGAAGATTATCAGTGATGTGAGAACGGAGATGAGCTTGAGGAACGGTCTTCATCCTGCTGCTGACCGGAGCGATGCCACCAAGCAGGAAGCGGATCATACACCGCAAAAAGGTCTGTTCCAGGGAGAAGCAGAGAGAGATGGAAATAGAAAGAGAGAATGAGGGAAAGAGTAGAACAAATAGAAGTGATAGAAAGAATTTTGTGGCCTTGTGATTAGGGAGTTTCACCTACAACCAGATGTTGCAGATTCAAAGTGTCCTTGAGAAAGACAATGAACCCAGTCTGCTCGTTCTGTAAATTCACGAGAATAAAAGTGTCTGACACAAAAATGTAAAGTAAACAGAAGAGAGTGAAGAAAACACACAGATTTAGTTTTTTTAATGTCAGTTGCGACATTATTTTTACAATACAGGAGATTTCATCAGTTGTTCTTTCTTTGTCGCATGTGGTGCCATCGTCCTCACCAACACTAAATCTTGTTCATGCAAGCATGTTTAGTCCTGATTTTTTTCAATGTTTTACAGAGTTGCCTAATGGTTTCGGTGTCATGGAGGAGACGGATTTGGCGCTTCCTCACAAGTATGTGTAAAAAATGTTCTAGACACATTGCTTATTTTTATAGTTTCCAAAAAATATATAATTAAATCTAGTAACTTAAAAAAGCAAAAACATCTTTGCTGTCTTCACATTCAAGTCTGTTTTAATAGACATTTTGTACGTAAGCATACTGGCGCCATCTTGTGGCCAGATTATGGATTGCTGTAAATTATACTTTGAACAAAATAATGTTTAAATAAAAAAGCATTTTTTAAATAAAATGACTAAAACATTTAAGAAAATTGAAATGCATTATATTTTCAAACATTTGACTTTTTTTTTTTTTTTAACATTTACGCATTTTCAAATTTTGCTAATGTATTTACTGTACTAAACATCTATTGTTCATAACCTCAGTGTCAAAGGAAAAGGGAAGCCGGCGCTCATCCGTAGAAACATAGTGGAAGACAAGAATGAGATTATTGCCTGTATCGAGAGCAGAAACTTTTCCAAAGCTGCCCGCATCGCAGCAGGTAACGATTGCTTTCTGTGTTGATGTTCTAGATCTTTACCATTTCAACAAATAGTCCTGATCCGAGTGTTGTGATTGTGTTGTCATTCTATGTTCACAGAAGTGGGCCACAGCAGTATTTGGATGCCCACTGGTGCCACGCTAGTGCTGGAGCCTCTGAAAGTGGTTTGGGCGAAGTGCAGCGGATACCCCTCCTACCCCGCCCTGGTGCGTCCTGCTGTGTTTTTACCTTTACTCCTTTTCTCATGGCTGATCTTCTCTTCGTGTTTGCCAGATCGTAGACCCTCAAATGCCACGGGTGGGCTGCCAACACAACGGCGTCTCCATCCCGGTCCCCCCACTGGACGTGTTGCGGATGGGAGAACAGATGCAATACAAAACCCAGGAGAAGATCTATCTGGTCCTCTTCTTTGACACCAAACGCACCTGGTGAGGGTTTACTACTTCTGTTTCCTGATTTGTTCCTATCTTGATTTATTATTATTGATTATAATTATTGAATTATAAATGTGTACCAGAGCTGTACGATTAATCGTTAAAAGATTGCGATTTCGCTTCAACCCCTTCACAAAAAAAAACATATACAGCAAACAGGAAAACAAAAAAAAATAATCATCGTACTCCACGTGTAGTCCAGTGGTAGGGGACATGGACTTGTGTCCGTGAAGATGCTGGTTCGAATCCCCCTACGGCTGGTTCTGCAACTATTTGACCCCCACATGCCCCCCGGGTGCCACGGCTTAGGCTGCCCACTGCTCCGAGTTTGTGTGTGTTCACTTCACTGTGTATGTGCACTTCACGTGGATGGGTAAAATACAGAGCACCAATTCAGTTTGGTCCCTTGTGGCCATATTGCCATCACCTCACTTTCACTTTTTTTTTCAGGTTTGAATATTTAAAATAATAAAATATCCAGAAAAAGTTGTGAAAAGAATCGTGATCTTTATTCTAAGCAAAAAAATCTTGATCCTCATTTTATCCAGAACTGTGAAGCTCTAATGTATACGTACTTATATTTTCTCTCTTTCTGCTTTGATGTCGTTAAATGGAATTTACTTGCTGTGGGACAAATAAAGGCATTTTCATTCATTAAAGGCTTTTAAACATTTCTATTGCATTTCCCAACAGGCAGTGGGTGTCCAAGTCCAAGATAGTTCCTCTGGGTATCGACAAAACCATCGACAAGATCAAGCTGATGGAGGGCCGCACCACATCCATCCGCAAGGCCGTTCAGACCGCCTTCACCCGGGCCACCAACCACCTGACCCATGTCCAGGAGCAGCCGGCCAGTGACCTCAGTGACCTCGACTATGATTGACAGCAGCATTTAATCACTCCAGCATCTACAAACACACATTTATTTATGGGTTTTATAAATAATCACCCGTTTTCCTCCTGACGTGTATTGTACATACATTTTTATATAATGTCCATCATCTGTATCATGACTGAGTTTTCAGAAGACTGTAATCAAAGCTACGGCAATGTGAGTTTCTTTCCTTATGACATTTTATATCTATAAATTATTATGGTCTACACAAAGTTAAAAATGAAACCAGAACCTTTTATTGTAATATTTTATCGAAAGCCAAACGCCGTGTGCTGAGTGAATCAACTCCATTCCTATCGTTTGTGTTTATTTAAGCTTTTACTGTCTAAAAGTGTGGTAAAGAATGATTTACTAGATTTATTATGCGTTCCTCTGCTTTTATACTTTTATAACACAACTAAAACGTTTACAATGACTGCCTTGCTTTAGGTTTCACTTTTTAAACTAGATTTTTCTCTAATTTGACAATTACTGATTTTTTATTATTTTTCTAAATAAATTAATAAAATCAATTCTTGGTCTGTAGATTTATTTGACATTCAGCGTTTCAGAAGAATTTCTTGCATTGAATGCTCACGTCTTTTTGGATGTTTTTCGCACAAACCGTGTACTTTTGCCTTTAGAAACATAAACTCACATTTCTCCAAGTGTAATGCCTTAAGAATACGTCAATGCATTATAAATGTGCTCTCTTCAAGAAAAATGCTATGAACTCTTTATAAAAGCAGATCATAAAAATTGCATCCTGCTTTTTAGTAGCAGCTGTCTCAAAGAATCTACATTTCATCGTTTACTGCCCTCTAGTGGCAGGCGCTTCTTTCCATGTTTTCCATGTTCCATGGTTTTCCATGTTTAAAAAATAAACTAGCTGAGCCAATGATGAACATTTTAAAAAGGCAAAAAGCATCTTAGTCAATACAAAAACACTGGTTCAGGTAATAAAGGTTCTAAAATAAACAATAAAAAAGCTTAGCCATTGAAACCCCAATTTTTCTCACCAGTAAAAAATGTCCTGTTCAAATTCTATCTTTGACATTCTGTTAATGTAGCCCACGTCATTTCTTGAGAGATACTTTGTGTAAAAAAGAAATAATTGATTTACAATTACAATTCTTAAAAAAAAACCCAGAAAATCTTGGCCATCAATCAAATCTCAATAATGTTAAATCCCTGTACAATTTGAAACAAACCTTGGTGTGTGTGTGTGTGTGTGTGTGTGTGTGTGTGTGTGTGTGTGTGTGTTGTGTGTAGTGTGTGTGCGAAACACTGTGGCAAACAAGATCATTCCACCGCACGTCCAGAAAGACTGACATACAAATTCCAACCCATAATATTTGCTATAAAGAACAAACAAGAACTGACACACACACACACACACACACACACACACACACGAATTTTAGAAGGATGAGGAAAGGTTAGATATTATCATGCAGCATGACATACACTTGTCTGTCACTGGTGTCGCGCTTCACAAACGCACGCACGCACGCGCCATCACATATTTTATGGATGTGGCGCAAGGCATATTTATAAGGGTTATTATGCGACGCATCCATTTTCTCCTGGCATAACCACGAGTGTGACATTTATCAAGAATGTCCGGTGAAATGTCACGGAAAGAGGAAGCCTCCTTTACTTAATTAGGACCTGAGTCTTTGAAAAGTACACACACTTTCACTCTGGTCTTGCTGTATTTCCACCCGATAAGAAATCAACCTCAGCTTCGCCAGAAAAAGATGTGAGATGTTTATAGCAATTGATGAAAAAGTTTGGTGGTTAAAGCACAGACAAATGGGCAAGGATGTAGTTCATCCATCAACCCAACGCAGGCCATTGTTTGCAGATTTTATCCAATGGGAACGTTGCTTCTCTCCCTGAAGGTTTCACAAATCATACAGAACCGCAAGCAGGACAAAGGCCAATGCTCTTACTAGATTTAGCTCAGTTCTTGACATTAAAAACGGGAAAAAACATTCTACCTCTGCACAGAATACATAACTGAGCATCTGTGGAAAGCTCCATATATGTTAGATCCTTACCTGCGTCCTTTGCTTTCATGGATAATTGCAACGAATCACTTTTAGGTGTTATTTTTTTGTCGGATTCAAGTTATCGATGATCCATTTCAAGGCCTTCGGAAAACAACGCTGCTATGATTTATTTGGCCACTAGATGGCAATAGCACCTCACCGCCCGACTCCTTGGCCGCTGTATTTACAGTACATACCGTTACTTTGACTTTGTTATCAATAATGTGTCAAATCACCCTATACCCAAGCAATAACAACAACACATAACAGTGCTGAACTTGGCAACCACCATATAGTTATGAAAAATGATATTTTGAATTGCCAAACAAACAGGCATTATAAATTGATTATTGCTTTCAGTTAACCTGGGACAGTTTTATTGGTATTGGCAATAGCAGGTATGCGATATAGGAAGCAGCTGCAACAGCCATATTGAGTATTGATCGCTCTTATGCGGCGCAGTTAATTAGATTTATACTGTAAACAAAGACTAAATGTACGCAGAAACTGCCATTTATCAATGAAAAATATTATTTAGTCACCGAGGTGCCAGGGTGCACCGGAGAGACCGGAGAGGACAAGCCTATAAAATACATCTCCAAGTTCATTGTACCGGAATTAATCTTGCTGCAAATATTTAAGATACTGTACATCTTGTTCTTACGATTCATACATGCACTTTCGCATCATATATATATATAAGCTATTTAAATTATACTGTATAATACGTTATACTGTATATGAAAAACACCCTATACTATTTGAAAAAAACATTGACACATTAAGAGAAAGCAAAACTCGAAAGCGACTTACCTGAAGCCCCATGTAAGTGGTCTGTGACGTTTAATGCTAATTAAAATCAGGTGCTGTAGTTTCTCCTAATTAGACACGACTACTACCTAGTGCACTACATAATCACTTTTAGATTCCACTGACTTCATGATGTCCTGCCTATTAAGGGAAGGTAAAGCATGGATGAATAAATAAAACATGGTCTATCTTTTAAAAGCAGCACTTTTAAATAAATCAGCAAAACATTTTTAAGCGTGACATGACATGCTTTGATGTGTGAACTGCTTAGAAATACTACACACATTAATGTAGGCCAACAATTTTGGTTAAAATACTCATATGAATCAAAAGACTTATCAAAACTAATTTCCAAATATTAAAATGGTGAAATGGTTTAAGAAATGTATTAAAAAGTATTAAACCTTTAATTGCCAATTATACTAGTATGTTCAATATATTTTACAAAATAAATAAGTTATTTAAAAACATATTAAAGATATTAAACATAAACATATTAATGTAAACAATTAAGGTAAAAGTAAAAAAAAATTAAAATCTAAGAATTACATAGTGTATCTGACTATATATAAATTATTTAAAATAAAAGGGCCATACTGCTAAAAGTATTCAATGCCTTATTCACTATGTTCATGTTAGAGTGAATAAGTTCATCTATGTTCACCAGTATCAAAAGTTCAGTTCGATTCAGAGAACCAGCTCATCTGGGTGAAAATGGCTCAAAGTAAAAAAAAAAAAAGTGTCCACTTTCAGTCAATATTTTCACTTAATTTATTCTTAAAATACTTAATAAAAAAAGTATTCCATGTAAATGAATCTAAGACTTTCTGAAGCTTTGAAGATTTTAAGGTGATCACTGTGCAAACAAATACAAGCACAAAAATCAAACCCAGAAATCCAAGAAAAACTAAACCAGCAAAAAGCAGTTTCCATTGTTCTAAAAAAAGAACATGAGTTTGGATTCTCCCCCTTGATTCACATTTGTGTTTTACCCTTTTACTTGTGGTCATGATTGAACATAGAAAACGAGAATTGCTACTTGGAACAAAAACGTTGGAACAAAAACAATAAGACGGATCTGCAGTTTGGAGCAGAACATAACTCACATTCTTTATCTATCATTTCCACAATGTTCTTCATGTTAAATAAGGTTCTCTACAAAGGTACAACATATAAAACTGTTAAATATATAACTTGTTGGCCTTTCAAAATACATATAATATCATTTATCTTCAGGAAACTGGAAATGACATTTCTTTGTGTTGTTGTTGTTGTTGTTGTTTTTTTATTGATGCTGATGCTCCTGTTAAGTTTCTTCTTTTTTTTTAGCCATGTGAAAACTGTTTTTGTTCCTACTGAAAAATGCAAATTAAATGTTTCCACATGTATACATCCTTGGACTATAGTAGCTTGACCTTGGAATACAGTGGTTGGTTCAGGTCAGGGAGAGTTCTGTAATGTATTAAAGGTTATTCTCATTGTCTCAGTTCAATGTTCCATCTCCGCATTCCCAGTTGCTTCTCATATTCCTTTCTGTAGCTATAACTTTCTATATATGTATATATATATATATATATATATATATATATATATATATATTTATAACATCTTTCCTTGATGAAATCCTCAAGTCTTTATTATTTTGCTCTCGTTTTCTTTAATTTGTAGATTATTGTTCCTCTTTGGTCGGTAAAAAAAAGTGTGGCGATCTTTCAGCTGAAATCCGGACCACAGGTTCACAGTCTTGAACTTGAAGCACAGTCGTGACCGCTTGGCCTTTTAAGACCAATATACTGTATATAACAAATCTCTATATAACAAATGGCTCTTGTGAGTCTTATAAGAGCTGATCCAGGTTCAGTCCCAGACAGAGCGGGCGCCAGGGGTCCTGTGCTTCACTTCCTCAGGGCTCTACCATCCTCCGTGAGGCGCTTTGTGATCGCGTGTTCTCCTTGGCGCTGGGGGTGCTGCCCATTTACAAAGCCGAGATGCAGAGAGGTAGGCAGAGGCGGGCATCAGGCCAATGAGACGTAGCGGGTATCTACAGCGGGTGGGCCAAGCTGCAAGAGGCTCCAGAGACCCCTCCCACTGTTACGACACCTGGTTCAGGTGAAACAAAAACAGCAAGTGAAAATGTTATATTGACACAAACATAAGCACCCCTTTCCCCCCAATTTTAGCAGCTGAAAAACTTGGGGGGTGCTTGTATGCGCACACATCAAAAAAAGTAAATACAAGCGCAAATTTTGCCACATCTCCACATTCACAAGTCAGGAACAATCACAAAAAAATGGCAATGCGAAATATTTGTGCAGTGGTGTCCTCTCTGTGTCCTCTTTTCATTATTTAAATAATGGTTCCAGGGGGCAGACATGCATATATGCTTTTATTGGCTGATTAAAAAAGATAAATAAACATTAGACATGCCGCAATATTTGGTAGTGACTAAATAAAGTATTAGAATTAAAAAATAAACTAAAAACAATGATCTTTGAAAGCGGATCAGCAGTGCTTATATTTGCACAAATTTGTGGTTTGGATATTAAGATATTGTACAGTGTATTGTGATATTTTTTACATGTGAATATGAAAAATCTGAAAAATGCTCAACAGTAACAGTATGCTTTTAACAAAACATCCTTTGATTTCTGAACCATTTTGGAAGCTGGAAATGCGAAGTTGGCTAGAGATCAAGGGAAGGTTGTGACGAATGAAGCGAGAGTGGCACTGGTACCAGTTCAACCATTCTTTCCAAAGTCCCAAATCAGTCATGGATGGAGTAAGACTGGATTGAATTGGAATGAAGAGGAAGAATTTAAATAGTTAATATAAGCCTTTAAATGGCAGCATTTGGTCTACAGAGCCGAGCTGGGTCATTGAGGAAGAGGTTGGCAGTGGGTGCTAATGGTCTGCAGTGCCCAAGAGTGTTTGCAAGGAGGAGCAGCTGTTGTCTCCATGGCAATTGCATCCAAGCACGGTCAGAGATGTGTCCTGTGGTGCCACGCTGGGATCAATTACGAGGCCCAACACCCACAGTGCCAGCGCCTTTGGCATGTGTCATCCGCGTCCTTCCTTATTTTAGCACCCTCAATCTATTAGTCGTCCCTTTTCACAATAGTGCATCAGAATCTTTTCTGGCTGTCGTTTCCATGCTCTTCTTACAACTGGCTGTTTACACCAGGAGATGGATTATAATAAAAAAAATATTGACCAATCGTTTGCTCAATTGACAGACAGACAGACAGACAGACAAATAGATAGATAGATAGATAGATAGATAGATAGATAGATAGATAGATAGATAGATAGATAGATAGATAGATAGATAGATAAATAGACAGACACAGACATGTTGACGGAAGCTTTTCTTTCTACTTTGTAGCTTCCCAGTCATTCCTAACCGTCATACTGATGAACACGCAACAATTTTACCATGTTTTTCCATCCCAATGGCCAACAAATCCCACTACTATGGTGTTTAGAGGTGAAAGAATCCGCTCGCTGAGCTGCCTTGTTTACCCGAGGCATCAGTGAAAGATCCCTGATTACTGTATTCAGCAGTTTGATCGGCCAGGTCCAGTGCTTCTGCAGATCCCTGGTTAAATAGCAGATAATGAATCCACTAGCTAACAGAATAGTTGATTAGTCGGCCTCTTGTTCTGCTGGTGGAATCAGTAAATGAGGGACTTGAGTGGTGTAAGCTTACAAAAGAGGAAACATAATGAGTTCAATTAACACAATCAAAAAAACTACATTTTTTCGCTGTACAGGCCAAACTTGAGGATGAGAAGAGGCCGAGACATTTTTTATTACTAATTAATTGAGTGCTGCTTCACATAAAATAATACACATTTTCATTTAGAAATGAGAAGCTACACACTCTATATATCAAAATATGTGTGTGTGTGTGTGTGTGTGTGTGTGTGTGTGTGTGTGTGTGTGTGTGTGTGTGTTGTTAGTAAATAAATTTAACAGAGCTCCTAACAGAAGATGAAGATGTCTCATCGTTTCTGTTAAAAATTGTTACGTTTGAAATCTAGTATATTATCTGAATGGTAATTTTAATGTTTATCACTATAAATTATTAAACTACTAATCCAAGCAGTGTTATTTTAGAGACAACAAAACAATTAAAGCACAAGGACATAGCACAACACAATCCAAGGGAATAAAAAAAAAACTATTTTCATTATAAAAACTAAATTATTTGTGTAAACCCATTACTTGAATAATTCACTCATATGTGAATTATTTACTTTACTTTGGTAATTTATTTACAAACTGCTTTATTTACTTTACTGTGTTTTTTTTCTCCAATCCAATATAAAACAATACAAATTCCCAGTAGATGAAATAAAAACCCGCACTTTTCTTTCACATTATATAGAAGAAAAAGTGTTGTAAACAGCATTTCATGCTAGCTTTATGGACTTTTTGAAAAAGCCGAAATCTCACCGTAGTAGTTTTCACTCTGCCACTGGGTTGTGTACAAGTCCAGCCGGATTTATTTACCAACAAGTCACAGCCTTCATCCTCCAGACAGGGCACCATATCACACCACTGCTTGGTCTTCACGATACGAGCTGCGGATTAAGACCAGAGAAAAGGCCAGGGTGACATGATCAAAACGACAAGCACAAACTCAAACAAACAATAAAACCGGCCCAAAATAGGCCGAGCAGTGAGACGCTTTAGTGACCTTTCATAGACTCGAGTTGAAATAACAAAATCAAGCCCGACTTTTCGAATTTTACAAACACGTTGGTTTAGATTTTTTGTTGCTCTGGTGTGGTTCAATTTTACGCAGGCTTTTTCCTCAGAGTCTACGAGCCATTGTAAACTAAGCCATTCCATGTAAAAAAAAAATCAAACAAAATCAAAGAAACCCAAGTAAACCATCGCACATTCCTGGTTGGAAAGTTGGAGTGCTGTATTTACACTCATCCAACCGAACCCTGTTAGTCCAAAAGCAAAGCAGGTCTGAAACCATAATCTCATTTAAAATGATGGCTTCGCGTCAGTGTCCGTAATCTGCTGTCGCTCTTGACAGGTAATTTAAGGTGTTGCAACAATAAAAGTGATTTCATCAGCATCACGGCTTCCAAAGGACCTCGGTGAGACTTTCCCAATCCTTACTGGAAGCTATAACCAAATCTGCAGAAGGATTCAAGGACAACACGGCATTATGGAATTTAAACAAGCAGGGTGTAATCTGACTCTGATATGGAGCTACAGTTCATCTGGATGCGATAAGAGAAGATATAACATCTTTACACCCTAGTGGGACACAATCTTGCAGAAATGCTTTATCACACTCACATCAACAGCCAGGAACCCGCGGTGATAAATCATACCTAATGCCGTAGACAAGCAAGGTCTGGAAGGAGGGAGCAGAAATACGGGAGATTAGATCCGATAGTAGCTCCGCACTTTGGAATGAAGCAAATCTCGGAATAATCATCTGATCCGGTCAGCCACTGTCAATACCGACTTGAAATCCAGGCAGCCGGTGAGTGCACGGAATGTTTCAAGACATTTTCCAGAAAAGGAAACCCAAGAACTTGCTTTGACCCCTTCTATGCTTCGGTGGTCTTTTCTGGACTCGGCTCTTGTGCATGTTCTCGTGTCCCTGGCTGAGTGCCCGCTCTCTCCGCTGTTAGGCATTAAAATTCTCAGCAGCACCGCTGTGCCATAATGACAGCTCAAAGAGCATTTTAAGCAAATTTAGTGGGTCTTAATTTCGGCACAGGCACTTCCGCAGTCAGTTCTCTCACCTCTCACTCTATTTTGGGTCATTACTCTCCTGCGCTGCTTCCAAACCGAGAGGTCAGGATTTAAATGATTAGCACGGCCTTGTTAGCCTCTGTTGCTAAATGCCGTTGCACCATTTGGCAGCAAAGTGCCTCGTTTCAAATCGACAGTAAAACGAAACAGTAAATCTGATCATTTTTATCACATAACCAACATAAATTCCATGGTGTGCATATAAAAATAAACTGTAACCTTGCAGACATTTTAATTTTAAGAGTAAGATCGACCTTTTGCTTCTCCTGGAATTTACAGTGCCAAGCGTTTGACGTATTTGTATTCGTGTACAGCGCACAGATTCAACCAACAATTGCCACTTGTGATCTAAACCCTCTATCTATCTATCTATCTATCTATCTATCTATCTATCTATCTATCTATCTATCTATCTATCTATCTATCCATCCATCCATCCATCCATCCATCCATCCATCCATCCATCCATCCATCCATCCATCCATCTATCTATTTGTAAGAATTCCTTTGTATTCAAATCTATATTTTTAATATTCCTCAAATATCCTTCTTAAAGCGAATTTGCATTCCTGACTCATGCAGACTCCAGCCTGTGAGATCAAGTCAGACCAAGGCTGTTGTTCACAATGTTTGTGCCTACATCAGATATACAGATTCCTACATACTATTATGATTATGCCAACGTCATGTCTCTCTCCAGTCTCTCCGGGCCTTGCGAGGTCCTTCTGATATGGTATCAAAGAGTGAAGGACACCCTGCTAGTTGGAACTAAAAACTGCTTCAACTGAGACGTAAATTTGGGCCAAGGCCTTACTAAGAAATCCTGTTCATCATGGGACAAATCTCACCACCTGCCGATAGTAACACGCCATGTTACGTAATATTGGGTATATGAAAGAGTTTTTCCTGACTGTTCTTCGGTGATGCATTGGAAGCCGAATAAACCACTTGTTAAACTCTAACGCTGGTTTCTGCCTCCTTGCATTACACACGGATCCGTTTTCGAGAGAACAGCCTCACGAGAGAGATATGCGCCGTCTCGGAAAGATGAAACATTGGACTTATAATATCAAGAAGCCTCCAATTCTTTCACTATCTATCCATCCATCCATCATTCCATCTCAGTATCTATCCATCCATCCATCTATCCACCCAGCCCACCCACCTACTCATCCATCCATCCATCCATCGATCCATCCACCGTTCCATCCATCCATCGATCCATCCACCTACCAACCAAACTTTCAGCTAGAATGAGTTAATATCCGACTCCACCAGAGAACACAGTGTAGTAAATGCCAGGATGAGCTCTAATTAGCAGGAGCATTTGGCATGCTGAGGTTTGCTGTAGCTCTGTGTGTTTGGTTGCATCTCGGGTCCATGCGGACCAGCACAGCATCTGCAAACCTCACTCTGAGTGATATCATAGGCTCACAGATGAGTGCTGACATTTCCACCCTGCAGCAGGAGTAGCTGCGAGCCAATGGTGGAAATGTCAACCCGAACGTGGTCCATGCGGAAAGAAATTGTTTAAAAGTCTGCCGAGCTATGCAGAGCATTTGTGAGTGGCTACACACACACTGCACATTTCAAAAATAAACACTACTTTATTTGCGAAAAATATGTCTACCTCTTTTGCTTATGCATTGTATATGCTAATATGCATCACACACAAAGTTAAATCAGGTGTTGTGGAGAATCATGGGAAATGTAGTGACAATGACCAGTCAAGCAGAAGAATAAAGCCATGACCAATGAAGCAACACTGAGGAAACCTCAAATAAAAACGAAAAGCCATTTCTTTCTCTTTCCCTCAATGGAAGCATTTCTCAATCCTGTTCCGTTCGGATGGCACTTTGCGTTCAAAGAACAGAATGTTCCTGCCCAACCTTTACTGGGAATGGCAGGTGTATTATCCTTCCCTCTACAACGTCCCTGGACAAATTTAAATGCAACTCAGCCACTTTGTTCAGAGGTAACTCCCTAGGCAAACTACCTGCGTGTTCATCTTTTTTGATTTTCTTTCGAGATCATCCCCTGATCTCCCTCACTCACACACACAGGCAAATTTTACTGATTCAGGACTCGTGTGCTTTTCAGATCTCACAAGATTGCTTAAATCAAGGTCGCAGTGTTTAGGCTCGGAATGCAATCAAAGCAACTAAACGTGCGGCACCAAACAAGCACAAAAACTCACGTTACAAATAATTTTTCCAGTTACAAATAATCTTTATAAAATTGAGACAGGCACCAGAGGGGACGCTATGCAATTATTTAGTAACACACTCTATTATAATAATTATCATACAATTTATATGTATGATTTGCAATTATCATATATTGTGTTCAAATAACATTCTAATTAAAATCGTACTTGAAAAACTAAGTTTTGAAAACAAATATATATAAACATTTAACATAAGTCATATTAAAAACATATTAAAAAGAACATTTTTTTCCATTACATGTTTGTTTCACATTGGCCTTATTTGATGTAAGGTTAAAAAATCAACAGTAACAAATCTCCAATTACAATTTAGCAATTTAGCAAAGAATTTATTCAATTGGACACGGTATCGATGTTTTACATTTAAACAGCTTCATTCTCCCGGGAATCAAATCCAAGACCCTGTTGTTGCTAACACCAGCTCTACTGACTGAGCCGAGAGAAAGCCAACCCAGGCACAAACTAATTAACTTAAAAATCGAACATTTCTGCTTTATATGAGCAGCAAAGCTTTTATTGTAGTACAATTTGAGAAAAATTGAAAAAGATCATTAGAGTAGAAACGCTGGGAAACATCTTAGTGAAGCTGCAGCATTTGACTGCGGCTCCCTGAAGTCCAATCACCAGACCAGCTCACGGTTGCCGCAGCAACACACGCTTCCTTCCACTGAGCTGACAGCGGCTCATCCACCCAGAGGACTGCACACAAACACATGCAACAGTTGCTACAACGGTGCAATTTCAGGCCACCCGCACACGACAATGATGACGACCTCAAAGAGCCTGTCCGTCCCTGGCGCCATTTACTGCTGCTGTTTTATTTACAGCGATGCATTAAGACAAAAACAAAAATGAATTCTTACAATCATGACTGTACTTTTAAAAATATGATTTGGTATGTTAAATATATTTGAACAATTATTGTTAAAATTACAAGTTTGCACTTTATACTGTTGTTGTTGTTTTGCACCTTTTATTTATTGTCTCTTCTTTATTTGCCTTTGCACATTTTGTTACTATACTTTTCTTGTTACAAGTTTTTGTTATTTACCCTTCATTACTGTTTCTATGTTGTGCCGCCTCCCTGACTGCTGCAAACAAAAGAAATTTCTCCTTGTGGGATAAATAAAGTCATTCATTCATTCATTCATTCATTCATTCATTCATTCATTCATTCATTCATTCATTCATTCAATGCAACTGTAAGATGCATGTCTTGGACAAATGCAGAAAAAATGTAGATCTGTATCGCATTAACACTATTATAATAACACGTAATAATAATAATTATTATTATTGATATAATAATGATAATAATAATAACAACAACAACAATAACAACAATAATAACAAAAAAAGCGATTTTGTCTCCTTGAAAAATTATTGATTGTATGAACACTATAGAGTTCTTATAGATATACTTACAGTATATATGTAGTAATATATAGAGCAGTTTCACAGTGCAGCTAAAACTTGAAAGTGACCATGACAGTGACCACGTTGCACATTGTTGTTGTCCTTTGGCCATGAAATCAAGCTCATTAATATTAATGAGTCTTGTAATTGTTACAGACAACTGGGGATGTGCTGTAGCCGCAGCTCGTGTCTAGATTCCACACAACGCTGCTCAAGTTCTCACAACCTGGGGGAGAGTTTTTTTAGGCAATGGATGTTTGGAGGTTTGTTCCACAAGAGGAAGAAAGTCTCTGTTCATCTTTTGTTTGTGTCGCTTATTTATCCATCTGTTCTTGCATTCATCCATCTGTGTGTTTCTGTCTGTCCGTCTATCTACTGTATCTACCTGTTCAAACTTCTTCCAGTATAAATCTTTCTGTCTTTCCATCCATCCTAGGCTAATTACTTGTGATTTGATGTTACATTATTTGAATCAATCACTGAAACGAAATAATAAATAACAAAGAATTGCACGGTAAAAAAAGTTTGAATGACAAAGCTCGTTCTGAAATGACATTTGGTTCGAATGTCTTTATGCTGTGGATTATTAATCGAGAAGGAGGGATGTGTTTCACAATAGATGGATTCAGGCTTACTGCTCCATACACACAAACTAGATTACAAGGGCGTTCATCCTCTTTTCCTCAGCCCGTCTTCCTCCTCAAGTTCACCCCGTACCTGACACTGACAGAGCGCTCTATTAAGTTGGCACACTGAACACTGAGTTTGTTATTATAATGGTCCCCACTTTGAACATCCAACTTAATGCAAAAAAATGGCTGTCTGCCTCTAATTTTAATCCATATCTGATTTATTTCTTCTGTTTGCTGCAAGAAATGCAATTTGTATTCATTTGTGTCTCCTTTGCTCTGCAGATTAGTTTTCTTCTTCTCATATCACTCTGTTTATGTGAAAATGTGACCGAGCAATCAGGAATGGCGTTTAAAAGCTGTCTAGTTAAATGTAATTCTTTAGAAATCATTCTGGAGCTTTGATTGTTGTCGTGATACCTGAATGTTCAACCTAAGGACCAGCAGCCGGAATTAACCTTCCTCCGTGTATCGACCGGCCCTTGAGCTATGGCGAAAACCAAATGATTTAATTATGGAATTCAAACGCAAACAAAATATGAAATTTTAACAAGCTAATTAGGAAAGTAATAGATTACCTAACATTTTAGTTGTATTTTTTTGCAAATGCAAATAAAGAAAAATCACGTGGCCTTCAAAAAAAACATGATTGTAACTGGATTTCTATTATTGCAAACATAAAAAACTAAAAATTTAGAGTCTTAGTCACTGTAATAAACAGTTTTTTAAATGTAAAATACAATTTCATTCAGATGAAAATTGGGTTCGTTTTCGGGCACTTTTCCATGTAATTATACAATCGTTCAATAATACCGTCGAGTCCTTATGTCATTTTGCTTTTGTATAAAGACTAGCTATTTCATTTACAGGATATGGAACATAATGTATCCATTACATTATCCATTAATCCCTTTTCCATTCTTGCACTCAGGTCTTTACGTTCACGTGGTTTCCCAAACTCCATTCCCCAGAATTTGTGCTTCATCATTTCCCTTCAAAATTTGTGACTATGTTTTAAGCCACACCATTATGAAGGCAATTTGTATGTATGTTGTATTTGTATGTATGTTGTTTTCATCCCTTCCTTGCCTGTGGAATGTTATAGGTAATCTTTCGCTTTTCTTTGCATTATCAAACTATTGTAAATTATTACTATTACTATTGTCAAAGCCTGCTAAAATCCCTACCCAAGACAAGCTCTGGCATATTATAAAAAAAAACATCTAGCTTATTGGATTTGAGCAAAGTAACTTACTTTTTAATTTCTCGTAACCCTGTGTTTCCCCGTAGGGTGCAAATAAAGACCCATGCATTATTTACACGATTTACATCTATTCACCCTTAAACAACAGCATACACAAGCATGACTGAATAAATAAATGAATTATATATCAGTGAATGAATAAATGAGTGAAAGCATGCGTGGGTTATCATTTATCATCTATTTAAACATTTATTTGTTTGAGAGATGAAGGAAATCACTGTAATCTATTTTTCATACAATATGGCAAACAAACCATCAATGCCACTCTAAAAACATGCCAATTATTTTTCCAGCCTCGCACATTCTCTTTGTGAAAATCAAACACACAGCTTAATTCCAAACACGAGTAACACGAACGAACAAGTCATTCCATTAGGAGTCACGTCTGAGGAATATTGTTTTCCCACTGCCGCATTTCCTCGCTTTAATACTTTATGGACCAGTCCGACACTTCTGCTTCCCTGTATTTAGCCTCGTGGATAATGGCTGTGAAAATTTCACAGTTTCCTGGTACATTAAACGTATCTGTTAAGCAATCCTTCTGAAAACACGAAACCCAAAACAAAGCTAATAATACAATAAACATTACCAAAAAAACCAAATAATTATGGCCAGACAAATGATGATCTAGACCCTGATGTTTAAAGGAACATGAAGCTAGTGATGGGATCAGCATCTCGCTTCGGTCCGTACACCTGCTGGCACTTCATCATCACAATGCCCTGGTTTGCCGCGCACAAAAACGATGGTTTCCGATGAACCTAATGCGGAGGTGCTGGGATTTATTAAAAAAAGAAATCATTTAGCCAGCGCTGCCACACCACTGGACTAGTTTACTTCATCATGCTAATTTGCACAGCAACGTGACTCGCAGGCCTCTGTGCTAATTTTACTACAATATTATGTCATACGTATGCATTAATCATTTTACATAAAAACAACATGTCGCACAAGCAGAGTTGGAATAAATGAATAAATAAAATGAAACTAAAAAGACAGTGACAAAAAAAACATACTTTCTATAACATAAAGAATGTCACATTAGAAATGTTATGTATCACACACACACACACACACACACACCTGCAACATAATTTTCCGTAACATTACTAGTCTATAATATTAACCCTATTATAAAACAGGCCATAAACAAAAATTGAATTTTACCTTATTTGCCAAAAGTAAATGAGTTTCATAAATTCTCATTAATTAAAAATTAAAAAGAAACAAATTATGATTTATGAAGCATTGCTAATGTGTGTCGGCATGATAAAACTACACTTAAAAAGAAACATACTCGCAATTTCTTTATATGTACAGGCTGTGAGTCACATAGTAGTTGAAAGACCCCCGACCTAGAAGACGCTTTTCTACTTTTTTCAGCAACAGTTTGCAATACTTCATAAAAGACCCTCCAAAAAAATCAAACAAATCAAGCACAAACCTAAAAAAGCAGCTTTCAGTGTAATTCTGAGCTTTTCACCACGGTTTCATCATATGCCATGAAACAATTAGCAACAGTGGAACAGTCTCCAGCGCTCTGTGTGTCTTTTGTAGGGTACGCCGTAGAGATGGTGGATAAAAGTATCTGCATGATCTTACCATCCACGCAGGCCGGCCTGGCTCTTGTTGTCCCGGCAATTTGTCCTTTCTTACATGCGCAGCGTGCCGTCTGTCTCGCAATAGTCCTGCGTGGCTGAGTGCTGTCTCTGTCTAGAGTCACGATCTCGCAGGTGCCCGCTGCCAGTTGACCTGCAAATTCATACATAAAAAAAGCAACAAATTATAAAGACATTATTTTTGTTGTGACCGACTTCAAAACAAATCGACATTATGACTGGTTGACTTTATAACGCGCCTGACTGCGAGCAAGAATGATGCCACACGACAGTTTTACCATTAGCCCAGGAAAAAGATTAAATATATTGAAATTAACAGGAAGCCCAAAATTTTTCAACGTTGCGTTTTGGTCAGTTTGAGAGTCCAGGAGAGTTGACTTCAGTTCAACTTTTCACCAGGTCTTTGTGGGCAGAGCGAGTACAGTAATAATAATAATAATAATAATAATTGAACCTTTATTAGTCCCTCATGGGGAAATTTTTTCTCTGCATTTAACCCATCCGATCAGACACGAACTCGGAGCATTGGGCAGCCACACGGTGCGGCGCCCGGGGGGCATGTGGGGTTCAGTGTCTTGCCCAAGGACACTTAGTTGTAGAACTAGTCGTAGGGGGGATTCGAACCGGCAAGATTTTGGACACCAGTCCAAGTCCCCTACCACTGTAAACATAAGAAAAGGTAGAATGTGTAGAGAGGGATCTAAGAATGTGAAGAAAAAAAGAGTTAAAGTAAATGTTGTGTCAATATTGACTTTACAAACAAACAGTAGAATGTGTAGCAAGGAATCTACGAATTTGAAGAAAAAAAAGTTAAAGTAAATGTTGACTTTACAATGATTACACGGCATAATGCAGTCGACTCCACTTAATTGGATCACCAATTCCACCAATTGGGGCAGCCGCTTCATTGGGCCAAATCTAGTCCCAAAACAAATCGCATCTCATAACAGCAATTTGCCGCTTTATTGGGGCAAAAAAGCTGCTTTATTGGAGCAAATTTTAGGAAGAATGAGAAAATTTTGCCAGAAACCGCTAGCGTTTAATGAAGTGAAACTTGAAAACGAAGGAAATCGCACATAATTCTGTGGCGGCGCTGTTTAGAGAGGAGAATACACCAGTTCAGAGGTGGGCAAACTACAGCCCGAGGGCCACATGCGGCCATATCAAACGTAAATTTCACAAACAAAATACTTTTTTTTTCAAAAACGAATTACATTCACATTTTTATAGTTTGGACTTCTGGCACCAGCTTCACGTGGGGGCGGCCCTAACTCTGACAGGCTGGTGAGAATGTGATTGACAGCTGCTGGACCAGGAATCCCGGTCCGGCCCCTTTGTCAAATGTTAGAACCCAATGTGGCCCACTCCTGCACTAGTGGCAGTGCAGGGCAGTAATTTACTTTTAATAAATATTTACTGATATCTTTCATGTCCTAACAAAAGGGACACGTCTTACCTAATCATCACATCAATACAGACGAACACTAGGATCAAGAATATAATTAAGTTCAAGTTCAAGTTTATTTATGTAGCGCTTTTCTTGGTTCAAGACCAACGCAAAGTCGCTAATAATATAGTCTGACAGAATATAACACGGTCTAATGAGGAATATGAATACGATCAAATGATTCACAACCATATATTGATGCGCTTACGTTTGTTTTTCCTAAAAATACGTTGCACTCGTGCACGTGGAGCTCACGTCTGAGAGCAGCGGACTAAGTCATTCAGGTACAAAACAAGAACAGAGGATTTCTGATGAACTGCGGAGCTTTTTCGATGTGTGTGATGACTTTATTCAGAATCAGTCCGTGAAGAGAACACGTCTGGGCAGATCGGACAGATCTTTCAATGCTAAAATGTACACTAAAGTGTCACCATCATCACTGTGCTGTAGAGTATGTTTTTGTTTGGGAAATAAAGTGTTTAATATTATTTTAATGTTACTTCCTTTGGGCTAGCAATTGAAGCTGTGTAATTGGTGCGTGTCCAGCGCCGCTTTATTGGGGCAGCCCAATGGTCGTGTCCCGATGTGGCTCGATTAAGCGGAGTCAACTGTATTTGTATGGTTGCTTTGGAAAATTACTTATAAGCAGATTTTTGGTACGTAATGTGTAAGCAGACAACTATTATAAATAATATTGTTTTGACACTACTTTTATCCAAATACATTTGAACAGCAAATAATCAACTTTATACACCAACATACTACATACTGTCTGCTAAAGGTATATAATAAAGTACAGTACTGCAACCTCGCAACGTTACAGACGCTTTTGGCTTCTTAGTTGTATTATATGTGTAACATTCCTAGAATCTTTTAATTCCACACCTAATTTAAACTAGTCACTGTATTTAGAAAACGTTGTGCCAGCAATCAAACCAATTCACTCACATTTTACTCCAGTAAAGACCTGTTCTTCATGAAATTCTAACATTTGACTAATCTCCATTCAACGTCCTGTAGTACTTCAACTGAGCTCGATGAAGTTTCCCCAACCATTTCCCTAACACTGTTTAACCCACTGAAATGAATTCAAATGAATAGCACGTCTTCTAAACCATCTGTGAGTTTCAGGCCTGGACAGTTCTGACCCAAGCGCACCTCAGATTAACTTGTCTCTACACATAAACCAAGTCTTCAGGGGGTTTGATTCCCGCTCCAGGCTGAATGATTCTGATTGGCAGCAAGTTAGAAGTGTGATTTAAAGGCCTCCGTCTGCACACGGAGGTGGAACAGGGTTAATTAACTGAGGACATAGGTCACATTCAGGCTAATAGAGGATCTTAAGATACACAGCAGCGCCGATTGGAAAATACCAATGTGTGTTTGGGAAAAGATTAAGCAACATTGAGTTTAATAAGATGTTTTCTCAAAGTGCATTCAACCTTTAGCCCGGAGAAAACAGCCTGGGCTGGTGGAAGTCTATAAAAATCCACTTGTCTGTGCCTTCGCCAACTTGAAAACCCTTAAAAGTGATGATAAAATCAGTTTAAAAAACGCAGATCACTTCCACACACGAGAACTTGGACACTGACAACAATAAATGTGTCTGAAAAGCCCAAGATGCCGGTTTTGTCCCTGGAGGGCAAGAAAAAAAGTCTTTAGAAACATTTCCTGTAGAGACTAGTTTAATACGTTTAATACGCATTTTTGCAGAGGCTGCATTTGTCAGTCAGAAGTGAAAATCCCCGACAGGAACTGCAAACCTTACAATACTACGAAGAAAGACAGTAAATGGATAAGATGCAGCACTTTTTAGCAAAAATTTGCATTCTGTCAGCAATTCCTTTATCGGCATTCAAGTGCTCAATGACATTCTGCTTGTTTTCAAGTGCTGAGCGCATCTGTTACTTTGTAGCACTTTGATTATTCCTGAAAGATCTGTAGTTTTGCAAAGAAATTCTTTGAATTCCACGCAATGTTTCTCTAAAATCCCAAGCTAAGCTAATGATAATCATTCAGATACTATCAATGCTACAAAGCAATTGGCTGCTCAGAAATCAGTAGTTTCTGTGAAAAATAGTACATACAGTACAGGCATTTTCCACATTTATTCTAACCTTCATTTAAAAAAATAACTGTGCAACAAAGCAATATATATACACACAAATCCAGAGTGCTTTTTAGACCTATAAATGGAAGCAACATTTAGGGAATGTTTGAGTTTTGATGTGTTTGTAATATGTGAATGCTGGTGTGCACTAGTAGTATGTGTGTCAGTCGTACTACACTTATATCTTTTAAATACATTTGTTGCACGATAATATATTACTTTTCAACACTTCAAGCTACAGCCACTTTAATGGCAGACATTAGCAGATTCTTTGAAATCTTTTACACAATTAGCACTTTCCAGTTGAGGAAAAAAAATGGTGCTCTGAATAGATTGAAATAGCTTCTTAGCAGCCTTTTCCAACGTCGCACTGCCATTTAGTGGAAAAGAAAATATCAATTTCCTAGAAAACCGCAACAGAGAGGAAAGGACTAATAAGTGATTTTTACAACCCTAAGTCTCAAAATTTTTGAACTATTCATCTACACAATTCCTTTTGACCGCAATGGATAAACTAAAAACAACAAGTCTTTTAATTTGGCGTATTTCAAGCAAATTAAAAAATTAAATTAATGTGACTATTAATGTATGTACACTTGGGTGTGGGGGGTGGAGTTCACGTTTCACATGGAATGTAAGCTATACAATAATTCTGTATAAATATGTCTTTTGTTTAAAAATTATGACACCACGTATGCAATCCAAATGAAATTAATGCTGAGCGTTATGGCAGTACTTCTATCAATATTTCAAAATTGAATACGACTCAGAAATGTTTGTTGTTGATACTTTGTACATATAAAATGTTTTACATTTAAGCATTACTGTTTCAATTATGTTGCTGTTGAAATACCTGTCATGCACTCCATAACTGCATTATTTTGACAGTTTCCCCAGTTTTTTTTTTTAATTTATCTTCAGTAAGCACTCTCCTTGTATTAGTCACCTTCTGTCATGTACAATTTAGTACTCAGAAAGAAAATAAGCAATTTATTACACACATTATTAAATTATTATTCATTACTTTTGACTTGGTGGTTATTCCAAATTTTCTTGGGGGCCAAAAAATATATCCGCTGGAGGCGCAGAATAAAAGACTGAGGTTAAAAATGCAAAATATTAAGGGTATTTGTAATTGCATTACAAAAAGCCATAAATGTTTAATTCATAAAAGCATTGTGTCTTTGTGTACATAAATAAAAAACAATCTTATTATAAAACAAATGCAGTCTTACTGTAGTTCATGCATGAGAAAACTAGCCAAACATAACCAAATTGTTTATTTTCTGTAAATTCTGCGTTGTATTATATTTTTAGTACATTTTTATATTTTTGTGAGTATTTATTGTATATTCTGTGTTTATTATGGCATTCATTGGGGAAAGCAATTTAAGAAGTTCATTGTACAGGAAAACTTGTACAAATGATAATAAAAGCTTTGAACTTCGAACTGAGAGCTGTCCACTTTCCAGATATTCTTTTTTTGTCAGGCACAGATAGATCTCTATGCCTTCCAAGAAACTTCCCGATGGCTAGGCTGCATCTTCGCATCATAGGCTTTGGTCCATCCCAGGTCCCAACACCAGCTGAAGTAGGCAAGATCAAACAGGAGGGCCTTCTGGTTCTTTTGGTAGTTCAGTACTGGCCCACCAAAACAAAGGTCAAAATTCTTTGTTCTCTAACAGAAGAATAAATGGACTGAGGTGGCCAATGTTTGCAAACTGGTGTCGCCATAGAGATAAAAAAAATCAAGTTGTTTATAAATGGTTCCTTATTTCTTAAGAGGCACTGAGAAGAGAAATGATAATGCCTCTTATAGTACATCCTTGTTGAGACCTTATTCTAGTTGTGGCAATACTAAGGCAGTTGTGGTCCAGTGTTAGGGAATTGGGTCCTTGAGAACGACACTGACCCCCACATGCCACATTTTAAGGCCAACCACTGCTCCGGGATAGTGTGTGTTCACTTACCTGTGTGTGTTATTCACTGAATGGGTTTAATACAGAGCACCATTTCAATATGGTCCCTAGTGGCCATATTGGCAAACCGTTTTTCTTTTTCTTTCTAGATACCACACCTGAAGTGTCCTTGAGCAAGACACTGAATTTCATCTGCTCATTCTGTTCAAGCAGCTTTTGATTAAAGCATCTGCCAAATAAATGTAAACTAAGGTAATACCAGCGACAAGTGTGTCCTTCTTAAGACTATTGCTCAAGATTAATTGTTGTTTTCCCTTTCCGGTCCTCACAGCACCTTGTTCCTCATGGCGAACAAGCAATGTTAAGTCTTTTGCACTATGAAAAGATCAGGTATGATCTTCCATTGCAAATCCTCGCTACGCCTTTTGTGGTTCTCTGAGATTCTTTGTCCCTCAAGTACAGAAGCCCACATAGTCACTGGTACTTAGGCTAACTCCAGAGTGTGCTAGCTCACATCTCATTCTTTCCCACAGCGCCCCCTTCCAGCTAGGGTGTATATTCATTAGCTTTGTGAGATTTCCCTCATTGGCATTAACAGTTGAGATTTAGTTGTGTTCTAGCTGCCCCATCAAAAAAGATTAGCAGTCCTTCCCTGCTCAAGTAAGCCATATTGCTACAAGCTTATCTAATTCCTTTCATATGGTTTCTTTATATGGATTATCTGAGGTAAAAGGTGGGGAATTTCATGCATAGCTCTTAGAGAACACAGAAGTAAATCAGGTTCACTGGGCCTTCCCTTACTGTCAGTACTCGACACAACGCCTTGTTCCATTCTACAGTGAAATCAAGCAACATATCTATGGCAAACATCACCAAATCCTTTTTTAAATATTTGGTGTGCAAAGAAACATGCACCTCACTTCTCAACTTTGCCAAAACGTACGCCGAAAAACCCGTTGAAGTCACTCACGAGTTTGTTTGAGACCACAAAAGCGAAAAACGATCCATGAGGCTATTCATTGCACTTCATCAGCATGCAGCGAGGAGGACGATGAGGTTTCAGAGCGTGAATGCTGCCTTGAGATGATCTGTCTTTAATCTCAGCTGGCGAGGTCTGATGCCAAATAAAGAAACCACACATCCTTCGAGTGACCAGACAACTCTTCCCAAAACGTCTCCTCTCTGATACACACACCTCATAGACACCCACACAGGCGACCACTAAGAATCAAGTAATATAAATGACTGCCATTAGTGGGATTAAGGAACGTGATCACGCCCAGTAATTACATTAAATCTGCCATCTTTGATATGCATTCAAACGCAAATCCATTCCCTGTTATACGACCAAAAGCCATCAGACATAATTAAATATTTATTTTCGTCACATGACTGAATTATTTGTGCTAAACTATAAACGGTCATGACATAAAACTGAGGGCAAAATCAAACATAGTAATTAAGCAACGCATTGTTCGCAACAGCAGAAGCAGATTTTCCCGTAAATAATTGAGTGCATTAAAGCTACAAGCAACATTCTATACTGAAGCGGTAATGCATAAAGCAAGATAGATTAAATTAACAAAAACACTGTTGATGTCTCTGTGGACACACGCTACGCATGACGACATTAAAGTGACTCATTTTCCTCTCGCATGTATACTTCACATCGCATGAGGCTATAGTGAAAGGAATAAAAAAGGAATTGCTGCAAGTGAATATTGTAACAGTAATGGATTACCCTTTATAGATTTAATATTAATTTTCATACTTGATCACATGAACACACAGAAAAAAAAAAAAATATATATATATATATATACACACACACACACGCACACCTACACACACACACACACACACACACACACACACACACACACACACACACAAACCACACACACACACACACACACACACACACACACACACACACACACACACACACATCTGTATACTCAGTATATATTATTTGTTCTGATGGATTGCTCCAAATGCATCTCATTTTGTGTGTACAAAACCTTATAAATCACATGGCTACGTTTTATTCATACAGATTTTCAAACTAAAACCACTGAATGTGACATCTGATGCAAGATTCCACAAGCTAAAATGCAACATATTACAGTCATAGCCTTGTCTGACCCCAGTTACATTTTGCTAATGCTATCAGTTTCCCAAGCCTCCCTGGTAAAGATGCTGATGGTTCACAGAAAACACAATGAGCTGAAGACACCAGCCATCTTGTCCTTTACCGTTTCAGCAGTATACGCAAACTCTCCCATCTGTGCCGCTCACCACATCTGTTTATTCAAAAGCGGCGCAAACAAGAATCTAGTGTTATCAAGAATTCTCTTTCAAGGCATAATCGTGATGTAAATTAGCCGGCCCTGACCTAATTACCTATTTTATCTCAAACACTTATTTATTCCAGTTTCTGCACAATTAAACATTTCAAATGCCAAATATTGGTCGCCTTCACCGCTCCGAATGTCACCGTGCCACAAATCAAGCTTTATTCCTCACCTATCATCACTCAATCGCAACTTTGCAAACTTTTTACGTATTGCATTACATTACATTCATGTCAATAGAAAGCACTGGTGGTTCATAGATATATTGCATATGATAACCGCCTAGACACTGAGACAAACAAAGAACTAATTATCACACTATTATGTTTATAGATAATAAAGGGTTTTGTTTGCCTGTGACAACAAGACAAGAAAAATGTGGAAAACTATTTAGCGAGGACACAAACCCCATCACATCTCTGCAATGATGATGACGGATACGTAAAATAGAAATGCTGGATACTTGTCTACGTGTCTAAAAGTAATTAACCAAATGTACTTAACATA
This sequence comes from Paedocypris micromegethes, assembly GCA_028031935.1. Classification (NCBI taxonomy): domain Eukaryota; kingdom Metazoa; phylum Chordata; class Actinopteri; order Cypriniformes; genus Paedocypris; species Paedocypris micromegethes. Next base: position 9,999,293 of record CM051496.1, read on the forward strand.
TGATTCAAGCTTTTGCGATTCACGGTTTTCAAAAGCAGTAATAATTGGGTCAAAATGAATGTTCATGAAATGGTGGTCTATATTCATTATCTCTATAAAGCATCTCTATAGACAAACTCAGAGTTGGTTGTTTTCTATTTTAACCATTCAAAACTGCTTTTTTGGGGACGTTGCCATGGAGACAGTAACCCTTGAATAGGTAATTGATAGAGAGCATGGGTCATGCTCATACGGTGTGTGATAGAGAGAAAAAGAGAGAGTAAAAAGAAAATAAGAAAAAAAAGGAGAGATAAAGACAAACACAAAGAGAGAGAAAAAACAGTGAGAAAGAAAGCGAGAAAGACACAAATGGACTAAGAGAGCATGAAAGACAGCGTAAGAGAGAAACGAGAGAGAAGGAGAGAGTAAAGGGTCAAGAAGGAGAAAAAAGGAGAACAAGTGTTTTGAGAAAAAGATAGAAGAATAGCATAAGTAGGTGAACATGTTCTTTTTCTGCTTCTTCGTTACCACTACTGCAATACAGTAGCGTTAAGTTTGTTGGACAAACCGTGTTTAAATACTGACCAGACGCTGTTTTATTACCAGTGTGAAACCAGTAGCCACAATAATGAACTGTCTCTCTGTATACTAAGCCGCAACGCTAGTCAAACAAGGCCGAGACGCTTTGCTGTGCTGCAGACAAGACGCCGGTGCAGTGAACTAGTGCGGATTCAAACACAGAACACGGAACAACTTAGAGGAGCATAACTATCTTGCATACATTATTGGCTCTCTCTGTCTTCTGGGAAGCAACCGTTACTGTTACAGTTCATTGATTCAAACATAATAAAACTAACTTAAGGAAGAAAAATATTTTCATATGCACACACTCTCTCTCACACACACACACACACACACACACACGCACACCCACACACACACACACTTCTTCATCATGCTATTTATACGATCCTTCTGCAGGAAATCAGCCTAGTTATGTAACGGTGAACATCTGAGTAATACAGTAACCTGCTGAACTTTACACTCCCTTCACACCTATTTACCATATTTTTATCGTCTTTACGTTGACGATTGTTCTTGCTGTGCTCCTGACACATTCCGGACCAAATACAAAGCAGATAAAAACAGAAAACCCCAAAAGCGGATAACCTAATTGACTAAAATGGGTCATTATAAAAGTTTCCCTGCCATGAATTTTGCTGTTTCGCTAGATTAAAATGTCCCTGAAAGTGAGCTGCTTCTTGGGACCATCCAAAATTGCTTGTTTTCATGTGCTACAGTAAAGTATGATGTGATTTATTTAATTTTTAAATAAACTAAATATTTATTTGATAAAGCCAAATCGATGATGCAGCTTACGTGATTTATTTAACGCAGCCAAAGTCGTCACAATCACCATCATCATCATCATCATCATCATCATCTTCTTCCTACTCCAACAAGAAAGTCTACTTCAACATCCATTTACAAACAGAGCCCAACAGGGAACATTTGATTTTTGTGAATTCTCCAATTCTGTCTGTTTAACTTTTGTCATCTCTCACAGACGCAGATGATGCTAAAGTGACTTACGTAGCTGTTTGCAAGTTCTTCTTTCTTCCACCCTCAGAGTATGAGGTAGATGTAAAGGTAAAATGAGCAAAACAAGGAATGTGAGATGTGGTTTCAATGCCACGCAGAAGTTTGTTTTTAGCATGAGGTTTCAGAACGCAATTAGCGTAATAAACGGGATTCTTGTAACCTTCAGAGCATAGACTGAAGTCCAGCAGCTTTGATTTTTTCATCAGTCTGTCTGTTCAGCCAGCGGTCATCGGCACTAATGAGAGAGCGAAGCTCACAATGCAACCATGTGTAACCAGCAGTCCCAATTATTTCATTACAAGCACGTCACCAGCCGCAGCCCTCACGGTTCTGAGCGCCGCAGCACTCCGAGAGGGATTTACATTCGTCTGAGTCAACGCAATTAACAGGCCATTTATCAGACTGCCTCTTCTCAGCTCACAAGGAACTTAACCAGTAGTGACAATTGAGATCAATTCTGATTTTCTATTCCCGAATCCGGAGACCGTTTTTAAATACTAAAAAGTAGAAGAAAACACGTTTTCAGCAAGTGATACTCAGATGGCATTGTGTAACAAAGCCCACATTTTGATTTCAATATAATTGTGGTGGAAAATGTTATATATTAAAATAGCTCAAAATGTAAGCTTTAAGCTACTTTTCTTCAATTTCAATGTGCAACTTACATAAGGCAAAATGCTATATTATCATTGTGCATTAGTCTTGATATTATATTGGAACGATTCAAAGAAAAATTTTTAGGCTTCATTCAAGTTTCAGGTATTGATAATCACAGCAATATCACTCTTTAAAAAGAATACTGTAATAAATTACATGATGCAATGTTTTCTTCAATCTTTCCTTTATGCAACCTAGCCAATCTTTCCTTTTTCATTTATTTTTCTTGTGTTCTTTGTTGCAATAATTGTATTAATTCTTCTTTTCTTAGCATTCATTTACTTAATTAGTTTTTTTGTTGTAATTGTTTTGTCTTTTCAGGGATTTGGTCCCGAAAGCCCTTCTAGTATTTGTACGTATTCTGCCTTCAGAATTTTTAAGCGAAAGTGCTCTTTCAGGTAAATAATGATGATCTTAAAATCTTAAAATCTGAAACGTTCAGTCACTTGTTTACATTAGCGAAATCTGCTGTGCAACCATAAAAAAACATACTGATATTTTAACCATTTTACTAATGTCCTCAGTAGCTCTTGCCAATGCCAACAATTAGCACATTATAAAATGATAAGAAATAAAAACTGGAGATCGACACTTGGTTTTACAGACATTTATGAAAATCTTGTATAGAATAAAGTTATTGTAAACAAAATAGTCCTTCAATTCCCAGGGAAAGCAAGAAGCAGATTATTCGTATCAGAGTTGCTTTGGATGAAACACTTCACAGTGTCTGCTAAATGACTGTAAAGTAAGCTAGCTGTTTCCAATTAATTCTAACATGGTTTGCAGTGATGGTAAAAGTTTTTTCATTTATAACCTTGTATTTTAGATATATTCTAAATAATATATTTTTGGTAAAAATAATTGAGATCCATTTTTTTTCAAAATTTCAAAATTGTTGTAAAATTGTATTAACTATAATTTTAATAATTTGTTACATTGGTTACGCCTATTCCATTGTGTCAATAAGCATGATAAAGTTGATCACTCAAAATCGCAACTTGGTTTTATCTTAAAATAAAACATTGCATTTTTTAATAAAATCACTTTTATTAAAAGTTCATACATAAAATGTATAAAATATTTTATGAACAGCACAGTAATGAGTAATATAAATAGCTTAAGACAAATGTAACAAACTCTAATTCAATTTTGGAATCATATGTGTTAAACTAATATGCTCCTAATTGTTTTAAAGTAAAACAGCCTCTAGAATACACATTGTGGAATAGTACATTCGTTTATGTATATAATTGCATTTCCCACACTACAGTTATTCATAAATAAATATTCTAATCTACTAAGACTACATCTGTTTCATACCCAGGGCAAAATATCACTTTACTACCTTTTTTATTGTAAAAATCTTTTTTGCATTCATTTGTTTGATCTTCACTTATTTGTTACACTCGTTTGTTTAATATTGTTTTTTGTTTAATGCAATTGTTTTTTGATTCTTTATGCTTTTGATTTATCTTTTCAATTGTTTGTTTGACCGATTATTTTGTTGCAGATGCCAGTTAGATCTCTACTGTTTTATAATTGTTTGTTTTATTTCCTCCTTTTTAGTTGGAATTGTTTGTTTGATCTACTCTCTTTGCTATAATTTGTTTCATCTTTTCTTTTATTTGTAGCAATTGTTTGTTTCGTCTACCATTTTTTCAAGGAATATTTGTTTCCTCTTTCCTCATTCATTACTTTATTATTTTCCAATATCAGTCTCAAATCCTATTATTTTCTCCACAATAATAGAGATGACGTTCTTTGGCATAATGACTGGCCCAGCAAAGGTTGTATTGGGTTGTCTGTATCAAAAAGCAATCTAGAAGTGATTATTATCGTTCGACTCGTAGTGAAACATGCATTTTGTCCTCCACAGTGATTGTTATTATTTTCAATTGAAAATGAAATAAAGGCATTGGTATTTAATGAACACTGTGTAATGCGGAGTGTCACATTCCCTTAGGCTCGCACCCTTGAATAAATTGCATGCAACTAACAATTTTGTCTCGAAGCAGAAACATGGAATTAACATTAATTCATTTTTCTTTTGTTGCGAATCACAACTAAACAGGAAGAGAAGTAATAAGGCTTTTACAGAAAATGTCCCCCTTTTATCTGCTTATTTCGTGAATGATGTTGTGCAACCAATGTCACTTAAACACTTCTTAGCTTATGAATATAACGATACAAGAACATGTTTAGATACAAGAAAATAAAAATACAGGGATTTTCAAACACACGCATGCAAATGATTTTAGGCAACTTGTTTGCCTATAAAATTAAGGTAAAATCTGTTTAGTAAAAGATAAATAGTCAGTAATCTAATTGTTAGTCCACTGTGAAATTAAACCTTGAATAACCTATAATTTATGAAAAGAGTCATGAAAGTGTAGATTCATGCTACAAATGTGTCAATTTGTAAACGAAAATTCTCTTAACTTGATTAAAACAAATTAAACTTGGGAAATTGATACAAAGTTTAAAGTAGGTGCAATTAAAGCTGTGCATTGATGTAATGCAATTATGTTAAGTGAGTACATGTAAAAACTTGCTGAAATAGTAGTAATAATAAGTATCTAATCTAATATTACTTAGCGATTATATGATAGATCTGGATCACTCATAAAAATGTTACATTTTTACACACACACACACACACACACACACACACACACACACACACACACACACACACACACACACACACACACACTTACACACACACACACACCTTTAAAATCGTAAAGTTTGCACTGAACTGTAAAATTCTGCCATTCAAATAAGTCTTTAATCTTGCTGAATCCTCTACATGACTTCATGAATATAAAGTGAAAATATTAATGTGTCCATTTATTGTAATAATGGGTTCCCAGTGATTGACTGCCTTCTTACTAAAATCTTTAAATATGATTAAAGCGAGCATCATTTAGCATTCACACGGGCAGCAGGGACAACCGCTTGGCTGAAGAACACTGGTGAGTTTACTGTTTGTTGCAGGACTTAAACAATAATATTCAGATTATCAGCCATGATAGTGAGTATGTACAGTAGCTGAGCGGTTAAAAGCTTTCATGCTGGGATTAGCACAGACACCTTGGATGCTTTTCATTCTCATGTCAGAATTTTTCTTTCAATCCCAAGCTAAAAGCAGCACGTCTGAAGGACTGGTTTGGATGGACTTAAAAAGACTCTTGTTGTGAAGGTAGTGTGTAATATTTCTGTGGTCAGGGTTTATTCAGAGCCTGTTATCATAAATTACTTCTTCTTTTGGCTGAACGACAGCCTTGGGCAGCCAGAGCAAATGTGCACTCACTTCTCTGCCTCATTTACTTCAACCGAGGATTCAATACACACATTTTTAACACTTTTTTGCTCTTTCCCCCCTCAGTTTTACTTTTTTCCAAACTTGCTTTGTTTTGCTGATCTATTATAGGGTCGCCAATAGGGCTTTGGAAAAAATTACAATTGTGACTTGAGCATATGCAATTTTTGAGTGGCACAAGACTGCAATTTTATTTCATATTTTATTCATGCTTTAATTTATAATTTATTGGTTTTTTAATTCAGAATTCTTGTGCACATACTTAAGGTGCTAACCAATCAGAGCCTCTTGACAAATTGTGATGAAGCTGACTGGGAATACCGAACAGGGGAATATTTTCTTCATTTGGATTTGAGGTTCTTGTCCATGTGAACAAATAAAAAGTCTCCAAATGAAGGAATTCTTTGCGCTTACATGTTTTTTTTTATGGAAGACAGTTTAATCCATAGCAAGTTGTGAATGTTTATTGTCATCTAAGATACAATAGTAGCTCCTTTTTGCATGAGATGAAGGTTTACTGAACAAGAAAGAGGGATTACGTGGATTAAAAACGTTGAATAGTGGCAGAACATAATTGTCGCGCATCCCACGAGGTCAATACAATGCAGAAATTTGGTGTTTCAGCATAATGCACCATATTCTCCTCTCTTTCCTCCATCTGTTCACCTTGATCAGATTTTTTTTTCCTTAGACTGTTGGGGTTCAGTGGCACAAGAGAAGATTCAAACACGCTCCGGTCCCTGCAGCTAAGCAAAAAACCATCTGACCTTCTGTCTCACCTATAAACAAGACGCTCTAGTCTTCCCTTAAGGCACATGCAGGAGCCACAATAGTCGTCTCTTAAAAAGAACAACCTATATCTACTCTGGCAGTGTGGAAAGGTGAAGCATCAACAAAAACTGCCCGACTTGTCTGTGTAGCTCCCGTTTCTCACCTTTCAGCATTCGTGTTGACACGTTACCCCCTTCAAACACACTCTTGGCAAAGCTTTACACTCCCTGCATGAATGCTAAACCCAGCGTCTGCTCCATGGCTTCGGTGCCATCGACCAAAAACATTGCTTCTTTAAAAACCTCATAGCAGCTTTGCGAAACGGCTTTAATGAAAATAATTCTGTTTTTGTACCTTAAAATCTAGAGATTATAGTAGGCCAATTTTTATGCCATGCACCACTTAAATTTAAATAAACCGAAATACAGATTTCATTGCAAATTTCAGAATAAGCTTGTATACTTTATGGTAAAGGATTTTTACTGCAAATACTCTATTCAAATATGACCTCAGCTTTACCCTACAGACTGTACTGCCATCTATGGAAGAAATAACAGTAAAGCAGCGCATTTATTATTTATCAGATTTAACTTTTTTTTTTTTTTTTGCTTAAATCCTAAATGGAATTTTCCACAAGTTGCATACATTATAAATGCACAAAAATATATACAGTATGCATGTTTTTAGAAAGTCCAAAAACCAAAACCAGAGGTATAGTCAGAAACTATGCAATTAAGTTGATCAGTTAGTATTATTGGTAATATTGTTATTATTGGCTTTTATTTCTGCAAAAGCACTTCGTTCAATTTAAAGTTCAATAAACAGTTGCGCATTGAAACCGCCACATAGCCCACTAGAGAACGTTATGTCCGCACGTGCACTCCAACCGTCATTTAATCTACTCGAAAGCGTTGAAATGAAATATTAACGGAAGACATTTACCTTCTCTCAGAAAGCGAGAGTGAATGAGGATGAGGAGAAAACAGCAGATCGCTGCTCCCGCTAGAGCCCACGCAACTCTCAGCATCAGCATCCTGGTCTCCTTCAGCATCCACAACACAGCTCCATTCTATTCCCGCTTCTTTCACCAATCCCACAGATATCAGTGATTTTGTCAGGGCTTGCCAGCTTCAGGTAAATCATACGTTTGAATTTTTGTACTTTTCACCGCCCATTCTATAAAAAGCAGTCGTCTGTTGCGGTGACTTGGATCTAACTCGAGTGATGCGCGACTCTTTTCTCCAGCATATCTTTACGCAATTTACCAACTGCTGACCGCGAAGACTCTCCCACTTATTTAGTCGATTTATCCCGCTGGTGGTCGCAAGAATCAAGTCTTCTTCCGAAACGTAACTCCGGTATTAATCGGGTAAAAATGTCCCAAACGCAAGCAAGTTGCGGTAGATGATGTGTTCGGTCTCCTCCTCTCTGTATCCTTAGCGGGGTCGGATTCTTCTCTTAACCGCACTTTCTCCGCTCTGACGCACGCATCGCCTCCTCACGCTCGTCTGAGGAGACGCGGCGTTTGAGCAGCGTCCAACTGGTGGATGCGTCGAGAGCGCGTGGTCGTTCCGTGTGACGTCAGAGACAAGTCTAAAGTTTAGATATGAACAGATATAAAGGTTTTACATCATTTCTATAATGTTATGTTAAGTATTTTTATTACCACACCAATTATGAAATAATAATAATTATATGGATAACAATGTCAATGATTATAATAGTATTATTTACAATAAAATAAATAGGCCTTATAACACTATACCAAATGTAATAAATATAATATAATATAATAAAGCATTATAAATGATATATTTACTCTATCCAAAAACATGGCCACTTTTTACATTTTAAACTACACATTTATTGAATTAACCACACATCAATAAAATATAACATGCATATTATAATAGTGTGTAAAACAACAAAAAATTTGCTAGTTTGTGCTAATAACAGAATTTTATTTGATTTTATCACTGCAGAATATTTCAATATGCATCTGTATAATACACACACACACACACACACACACACACACACACACACACACACACACGCACACACACACACACACACACACACACACAAATAAAAGCGCAACGTACACAAAAAAATCTCTGATCAGAACAAACAACTCTAATATAGAGAGCAACATTAAAGCGAACGAAATGCAAACATTGGTGGCGTCGGCAATTTTATTTTATGCCTCGTTCTCTAAACACTGATGCATCACAATCACAGAGCTGTCAATACTGCTGGCCACACAGCTAATTTAGAGCCAATTATCATGCTCGACAGTGTTTACAATGCGAGGTGTCCATTTTTAATTTCTCTGCAGTGCTTGTAACACAGACTCTCATTGTGATCCATCAATCAGGCGGGTGGCAATTAAAGGAGACCCATCCAGGAAGTGACTACATGAAGGAAAGCGGGCATGCGCGTCACCTTAAAGACGCCGATGACATACAGCTTGCCAATGAACAGTCCTTGGTCGCGTTACCCAAAGAGCACCTGTCACTTATATTGATACGCTCCTGCTGCTTCAGCACAAGTGTGCCTTGTGAACTAAAGACTGTCACGCTCAAGAGGGATCCAATTCTCCTGGATGGCCACAAATATCGCAGCTGAATTTTTAGTGCTGTTAAAAATCACTTTTATTTACTGGCGTATAAACTGTAATTGCTGCAGTGGTTTCTTGAGATAACTGCTTTTAAACATACCGTTATTATCGAACTTATAAGATTAATAATTATGGTCGTAAAATTGCCTAAAGGTGATGGATGGAACCGTTGAATGCCTTTGCAACAAGTTTTACACAGCAGCAACTCTTTTGTGTACGTACATTATTTGTTAAATGATGCTAGTGTGAAAGGCGGATTTATGCAATGCAGCAAGATCTGCAATGTGCTGTTGTATTCCCTTTCACTTGGGTTCTAACATCCATCGCTTTTCACATTATCATCTTTTGCATGCTATGAATTAATCCCAAATTTCTGTGTATTTTTTATATTACTATATTAGTATAAATAAAATAGCATTTAACTGATCTTTTTATCATCATTCATCATCATTAATCAAGGTGTTTAGTTCGACATAATGTTTATCACTTTTCCACATTAATGTTCTTTTCATTGCCCATAGAGTTTACAATCACCAGTCTCTCGTACCAGATGTGGGCTAAAGGAAGGCCAGTTCCTGACCACATCTGGGCCAGATGTCATTTGCTGGATTGGTTTCACACAACTTTGTAATGTCAGATACTGGCACCAGTGAGCTGGTTCTGGCTAGGTTATATTTTCTCCCTTACAAAGAGTTTTTTTTTCTCTAGCTATTGTTTCCTATTCGCTTGCTGGTCAGAAGGTCAGAGCCATTGTCAATGTCAAATTCTACCTTTGTTAACCTTTGTGATCCAGTACACGTCACCAATTCCAAGACGACTTGAGTATTTACTGCTACTGAAACTCTTTATTTATTCTACTATTTTATTTCCTAATATAGAAATGAAATTTTAGCACTTCAATGCTAAAAAAAAGGCAGAAACAATAGATAAAAAAGAACAAATAGTCAGTCTCAGTCAAACCTGTGCATAAAATGGCAACTGCTAATTCACATTCACATGAGATTTAGCTCATAAATAGCTTCCAATACCTTCTGCATCCTGGAGATGGCGGTATCGCCCCTTTTGCTCAAAAAGATGCCGACTTGTGCACAATCACAATGTAGCGAGAAACGGTAATTATTTTATAAAATATGTAGTGGAGTAAAGAGTACACATACCCAATCAAAAATGTATCAAATCAAATCCATCGCACTCAATCAAATGTGTACTAACATTGTGTACCAGATTCAGAAAAACCCATTTTAACAATTGATGTGAAAGCTAAGTGATTTTCGTGTTTGTTGAGCTATGTTCAATCCCCAAAGGAATCTCCGGACCTCTGGTGTTTCAGCAAACGCTTTTATCTGGTCTTTTCTCTTTTGGTGAGACGGACTGGGATGAGAGCTTCTCACCTGCTCCCATCCCAGTCGCCACTGGTTTTCCTGCTGTCATACACGAGCGAATCTGTGTTTGTGTTCCACGCGCCTGCACATCGCCTGATGAATATTCATTAGCTTCTTAAACGCTCAGTCTGTCGACAGCTCATTAACTCCTCAAATAGCTTCTGTGTAAAGACCAAATTGCTTGGCTTAAAAAAAAAGACAAAGAAGATAGAATCGACGAAGATGAAAGAAACTTCTAAAATCCGCACCAGGCATGGACACTGCCTTATGGAACAATCCCAGGCTCTGGGATTAAAGCAGCATATGCTGAATGTCAGAGAATGCATCATAGAAATATTTCACATTCTAAAAATGTCGACGTTGTCCTTGGCAGATTGTAACGTTCCCCCGTGAGCTTTAATAACGCAGTTTAACATCCACAAGCTCATAAACCGCACAATAATTTAGTTCTGAAGTGATGTCAACTATTTTATTTCCTTGTGGTATTTTAAATGGCGCTTCAAGCGATAAATGGTGACGTTAAATGAATGCTAAATAGATAAAAACATGCACCTAAATACTAAACAAATACGAAATAACTTATAGGAACCTGCTGTTTCATCAATCACACTATTCCTAGGGAGTATGAGGACAAGAACATCAAGAAATATTTAATGTATAAAGGTTTTAGAATTTTAATATAAGGTCTATTGAAATAAATAGTTGGCAAACATCATCAATTTAGTTGTGAAATACATTTGCATTACAGTTCTTGGTCACTTGGCTCCACAGCATTTACACGCCAATATTTATCACACACACACTGCCGTGCATTTTTGTTCTTTGTTTAGGAATCTGACCCACAAAATTTGTTGTTGTAAACATAATCTCTACTGAATGAATCGGTGTGTTTAATAGGGTGGGGTAAAAATTATTCTTTTTTTTTAAGTACTATTTGATTTTTTTTGCAATTGCAATTGAATTAATGTTAAAAGTGATTTAATTAATGTTTACAATTACAATCTAGCCAACAAACACACACACACACACACACACACACACACACACACACACACACACACTTGATTAATTTATGTGGTTAAAAAGTAAATATTTTGCCCACTACAATCTATTTATTTGCTCTGAAAATATTCCGTTTGTTAATGTTGTGCAAAAACGGTACTAGTGCAGCGCAAAAATCAACATTTCACTTGGACAAATATAATACAAACATTATTGAACATGGAAAGTCAAATTTCATAGGTCAGTCACAAATTTTCTCAAGTAATTGTTGCAATACAGCGACACATAAAACAGCTGCAAAAGAGTGTGGTTCATCTTTACATTCATGGACCGTGTCCTCTGCACATTCAGGACTCCCCGAACTGAAAGTGCACGTCAACAACCCTGGACCGAAGCAGCAAATACACTGAGGCAGGCAAATAAGAGGAAATCTATACTCCCTCTATACTGTTAACACTGCACAGATAAAGGCACAGAGCAGTGAGATAGCATTTATCGAGGACAAAAAGCTAAAGTATCATCTATACAGTCTGAATCTGAACATCTTCATGCAGGAAAACAAGATATCGCTTTGATCTGCATGATAAAATGACCTTATCTCCTCTGAGGAATATGCTTTTTGTCACTTTGTGTGAGAAATGACTGCTTTCCTGAAGACACACACGACTAAAGCAATGAGCAAATAAAAAATGATCGCGATAATAATCTATCTATCTATCTATCTATCTATCTATCTATCTATCTATCTATCTATCTATCTATCTATCTATCTATCTATCTATCTATCTATCTATCTATCTATCTATCTCCGTCCGTCCATATATCCATCCATTCATCCATCCGTCCATCCATCCATGTCTCTGTCTGTCTGTCTGTCTGCCTGTCCATCTGTTCTTCCGTCTGTCTATTTATTTTGTCTATCCATCCTATCAGTCTGTCCATCTAATTGTCTGTCACTCAATCATTAAATCATCTCTGTATGTGTGTGTGTGTGTGTGTGTGGGTATGTACATTTCAAACAAATATTTGCATGTCACGTTGTTTCTGTGGGGTGGAGAACATGCTGTCGAGTTTGTAATTTCAGTTATGACATTAGCCAGGACACACGCTGTCAGTGACTCCATCCCCCCTGAGTCGACGGATTGACATTCACGCTGGATTCATACCTGCATTTCTCACTTTCAATTACTCTATAAACACGTGGCCTTCAGTTTAAGCTGTCAGGCCATCACTGGAGTGCTTTTGATAAGACATCTTCCCACAGACAGGCGGTCCGGTGGGTCCTGGTAAACAAAATCCATCCACAGACACTAACACATTCCTGTAGGAATTACTGTGGAAAAAGAAGCTTCTTAGCTCTTCCTAATTTGCAGACAATGGAAGAGAAAAGAAAAAAAAACTGGTGCAACCCGTGCAGATTGTCAGGAGATGCTCAGCGTTTGCTGCAGTTGTGCAATGGAACGATGACACATTTTTCTGATTTAGAAAGTTGCAAACCCATTAGGTGCCTTTCACCATGCGCATTATTGCTGGAAGTTTTCGTGCAGCAGCCTGCAGATCAAATGCATGACAGATGTTCCTGTTGTCTAGAACATGCTGTATAGTGGAAGTATGAGATGTCGCTTTCTGCAGTCTGTCCACACTCCTAATGCTGTGAAGAGCATTTGATTCCTGGGCAATGGGCTGCCAGCATGGTATAAAATAATGACCCTTTTGGCTACATTCTCTCTGAGCGAAAGTAAAGATGAGTCATGTGTTCTGGAAAACCAACGGAGAACCAACTCAGAAGCCAAGACTCTTAGACTCCATTTATTCCACCCAGTTTATCAAACATTGAATATATTTCTAGTATGTATCTGTGTTGACATTTACACAATTTTTTCGATTGCAGACAAAGCAAGATACATTGTATTTTTAGCAATTAGCTAGCACTTTTAGGCAAAGCATCTTGCAATTACGTTTAAATCATTGAAACTATTCACGGAACTAAAACCAACAACTTGGATGGGGTAAACCAGCTCTACAGTAAACACTAAGAACAGCACGTTAGAAACATAAAAACGTAAATAATGCTGTCAATTATAGATACAAAGTAAAATAGTTACCTTATAACTATAATGTGCAAGCTAAGTTGAGAAACCTAGGTATGCTAAAGTATGGAAGCTAAAAACACTAGGTAAGTAGGAAATCTTAGAATGTCAAGTAAGAATGCTGTCAACAACTATAAATGTTAAGCTGAAGATGCCAAGGTAATAATAAAGTATGTTTGCGCAGCCATGCTGATTTCACGCAAAATTTAGAACTATTTTGAATAATGACTTTGAATTTGAAAATTGATTTCATGCATTAGTGACACAACTTGACTTTTAGACATGGCAATTTCGCAAATTCTTTTGAAGAAGCAAATGTACTGTTTTCCTAAATTATTTAAAAAAATTGACATGAGTGAAATATTTTATTCATAACGAATATGTATTACATCCACAACTTTAAGTCCACCGCACAGTAGAGAAGTGAAGGCATTGGAGCCAATCGATGTGAAGCAACGCGTCTTTGGAGAGCCAAGTTGATGAAACAGATCAAGGCCTGCAGTCAATGACTTTGATGAAACATCCGTGACAGTTGGAAAGATGGGACTGAGGGATCTAGAAATTTCTCTTCTCCTGGCCGGACTCACAACAGAGTGTAATCAATCAGCCCCATCTAATTTTGGAGTCCCACATGGGGAGTTCGCTGAGATATGTCCTTAAAAGAGGGGCCAGAGTTGATGGGCCACATCAAGGCCACGTCCTGGCCAGACAGACCAGATGTGTTTACTCAGTGCTGCTGGGCCTTCCTTCTGACTATGATCATGTGGCATGCTAGGAAATCCTGCTTGGGCCATTATCAACACAAGGCCAGGTGCTTCCTGGGAGATTCAAGCCAATCCTTTATCACAGCAACCAAAGCTCAGGGATCAGAGGTGTCCCGGAGAAGGGACCTGGGCAGACCCATCTACAGGGATCCTGCAGCTGCCACATCAAAGATCTGTGAAGCCAGAGGTGCTATGCTGGAAAAATCAAATCTTGTCCAGAGCAAACTGTTGATAGCCGAAGTCTATTTCAGTGTATAATGACAAAAGCGTTGTCAGTGGTAAAAGACATTCATTAGTGGCCTGGCAGGCAGAACAGCTCCTGGAATTGCGCCAGTAAAGCTAAAACAGATCTAGGTTGTTTCACGGTGAAATAACGCCATCAAGAGAACGACAAAAAGGGGCTTTTAAAAAGCAGGCTAAGTTTTCAGACATGTTCTTTTCAAGCCCACAAGTTGTTTTCAACAAAAGTCTTTACAATATCAGAAGTCATAGTAAGATAGTCTCTCGCTTATGCACATTGAACTTGCGAGGTTTGTGCATACTTAAGCATCTAAAAAAAAGCTCAACCCTGCAAAATTAAAGAAGTTAAAGAAAACGTTCCAATAAGAGAAAAATATTTGTGAAATAATCATGCGCAAGATTCGACAGAACAGTGAAAAGATCCAGGGACAATCCGACTTGTTATTAGCATTCAATAGTTTAAACTGGATAATCCTTCGCGATTCATGACATGTTTAGCACACACACACACACACATGCACACACAACCATACATACGTGCAATGTGGATCTTAGAAACTTCCACAAAACAGGAAATCAGAATCAAACATGCTCTTTCTTCCCCCTGATTCAACCAGACCTAGATGATTTTCATCTATATGCAAAGCACACGAGTCTTCTCGAGGCAAGCCATAAAATAGAGGCACAAGTGACACCGGTAGTGTAGAAACATCTCAGTGGAGACAGTAGTCTGCCGCTGGGTCTGTAAATGAAAGCCAAGATAATAATTGGGCCTCGGCGGCCATTTTCTTCCCGTCGTACTCACTATTCCCGTCTTCCGACAGCAGGTGATTTCTGTGATGGCAATTATCGTGAGCATTTAAGCTACTGAACTAAGCACAATAGATCCGAGCTGGTTTTCTACATTGAAAAGTGAGCTATTCGCACTGGATTGTAAATCATTATAAGGAGATTGAAACGAAGAGGAGTGGATTGTCTGTGGTGCCAGCTAATGGAGGCGGGCGTCCAACTGGCACTGCCGCTTTCTTATTGGAATCCCTTTGACTAAAGCCGTAAGCAGTTAAATTGGGTCCTGCTAAACAGTAGATTTTGCTGGAGGATTTTACACTGTTTAAATGAAAGCAACTGCTGCAATCAGCATATTAGCGTTAGCGGTTTCATTCATTTCCCAGAGGAATATTGTTCTTAAAATTGAACTCGCCATATCACAAGACTTTCCTCTTCGGCCATGTATGAAAATTGCATTGAGTGTAGAATGAACCGTCAAAGGATTGAATTAGCGTTTTTTTTCTTGGATTTCTATGCCAAAAATTCTTTTACAGTCGATTATGCAATGCAGTATTATTCACTGATGGCAATAATAATATAAAAGGTCATCTGAAGAAAGGCTGACCTGAAGTCAGTTTGTCCTTTTATCACTTCAAAAATTGTGAAGAAAGAATACATCAACCTTTCCGACTTTTCACAATTAAGTAAATTAAACATTGTAAAATGTATCCTCCATGTGTATGCTCCTGTGAACAAAAATTTCCCTCAGGGATTATTAAAGTATATACCTACCTACCTTACCTCCCTAAATATAAATCAAATTAATTTATTTTAATTTATAATATTTTATTATAAATATCAGTTCCATACAGGAAACGGTTAGGATTCTTTTGAAGATCATGCAGGTTATCCCAGAATGCAATGATTGTTGGATACCCTTGTCTATCACATCCATTTAAAAATTACGTTCTGGCAACGGTCGGATTTGTGAATTTATATTGGGGTATTGTGACTTTGATGTCAGAAGAACACGCAAACTGCCGTACTGATGCATAAGCAGATGAGGTGAGTTCTGCAGACTTTATATCCAAACGCTGCCAGATTTGTTCTGCATGCCAAAGGAGCAATTCTTTTACATTATTCAGGGGCTGTAGGACATGCTTCAAAACGTAACTCAATTACAGCAGACTAACACGGTGAGGGACACAATAGACTACCGACGCTGCCTGCCACGAGTCCTGAAGTTTCCTGCATTGATACAGGTACAGAAGATTGACTTCACTCTGTCCTACTCCAGTTTTTGTGTTTATTTGAAAGAAACCTGTCTAGGATAAGATACAGTGACTAAATTGAACAAATTCAATTTTTCTTTTAACCACGTAGAAAGACTTTGTGACTGACACTTTTAGCATTACTACAGCTGCATTTAAAGGATTATTTTCAGTTACTACAGTTATTTTAAACCATTCAGAAATGTGATTGCAATGTCTAATTTTAATTATTTATTTTACTAACTGTTGATTACATCAAGTTTTTTTAATCTCTAAAAAGCAAAAATGGTACAGTGAGTTTTTCTTTCATATTAGTCTGAGTTATGCCACACAATATTTAATGAGATTAAAGTTACAATTACAATTAAAATTAGAATACTACCCAATACAAGATTAATTAACTGTATCTAATTAATCACAAGTGCAAATATATTGCACGGTACCATGTGTTTCTTGCCTCTCAAAGTCGATTTCCCAGAATCCCTATAGTGTATAATGCCATATTTATGCTGTCAGATGTTGCACAGTAATCTGTATATTTACCCTTGTGTTATAGGTAATATTGCAAAGGTGTTAGTTTAGGTGTTTTTATTTGACGTAATTAAAGAGACACACATGCACATCTTTTTAACAAAGAATTGAATTTGATTTGTCTGTTTTCATATGGACATATGGAATATACTGAACATATGTGTATGCACAAACTCTTATTATGGCACATTTAAAAAAAATGGTCTCATCATTAAGAGTGTGTTTATCCTATACCTGAACCGCAACGATCCATCAACAACATAATCACCGACAAACATGCAGCGGTCAGCATTCATTTCTTAATAATTGACCAATAAGATGCAGCAGAACAATTCTAGCCCGCACGATAATTACAGCTCATCATACTGACACAAGATGCAGAAAAACGACTGCAGACCTCACACAACACGATGCCAAATCCTGAAAAACCAAACTTGCTAAATCAAACTGGCATTTAACTGCCAAGCCACTTACTGTCCATTTGCAAACTAAACCGCACTGGTGGCATCCCCCCGTCGATGCACTTACAATTCCCATTCGTGCATTTAAAGAGATTGACAGATCGGCAAAACTTCGACTTGTACTGACTGAAACATAATTACCTTGCTTGACATCCAGTAGAGCAGAAAATGGAAGCGAAATTTTGGCCCTCGTCCTCCACCCATTTCACTAAACCCAACCCTACGCAGAACAGGGAACGTGAGGAAGCCTTCTCGCAGCTCTTTGCTTTTAAAAAGAACAGCCAGTTGGGTTAAAAGGGCCGAGCGGAGAGCCAGTGATGTATAACCAGGACCTCGCATTTAATTAAGCTGGCCTCTTCCACTTTTCTGCAAGCGTGCATAATCATTTCATACGCCGTGATATCATCTGCCTAATGTGCTATTTTACCATACAGTTAAACCTGGGCGATAAATCTCACGCAGCATTCTTTTAATAGATGCAGGCTGAATAATGCGCGCATTCGATTACCGGCCCAACGTTGCATGTGAGAGGAAATGCTCTACAATGATTAGGACCACTTCTCCCACCGGACTCCGTCTTTACTCCCCTGCTGAGCTCTCCGGCGATTGTTTGTATCTCCCCCTCCCAAGCAGGTGCTTTCTTATCAGGTAATGCGTTCGAATCATAACACACATGTACCGGCCTAAGTAAAATGGCCCGTGACAGTGCGGAAGTGAAGGTCTGGTACGGCGATGCCATCTGAATGAAGGATGCTTTAATGCTAAGAGCTTGATGAACGATATTGTCTTGGGTCGCGAGTGGACAACAGCAGCATCTCTTCTTTCTTCCAGTAAACATCCTTGAACAAATGGCTTTGTTTGCCGACGCAGCAGGTACGTTTCATCTTATTATGGTAATTAGAAAGCAGAGAAGAAGAAGAACTCTTACCTATCTTGCCCACATTTCCTTCCCATATTCATTATTTTCCTTTCGCCGACATGACTTACGGATTGGATATTTCGCAACAGTCCTGATGGATTTGTTAATTACCTCTTTGACATCTGTCTTCTGTGTGGGAAGGATTAGCGAGGAACACCAACCCGTTTTTGATCCCGTCTGACTCGCACAGATTACGACAGATGTCAAAACAGGCCCATTAATATTAATGAACGCCCGGCCGAACCAACACAATTCTGTTGTTTTCTTTAACAAAGTGTCTTCATTCCTAAAAACCATTAAAAATCAATCCAGCATAAAGAATTTAGGACAATTCTCTCATTCCGTGCTTCTATGTCATGAATTTAATGTCATGTTTTCTTTGGGAATTGAACCCACAACCTTGGTGTTGCTGACACCACTGATGATACTCTGGTTAATGTGTTTTATGCTTCCAGTAAAAAAAAAATCAGGATTTTAAATGTTTGCTTGTTAGCTACAGTGACTTTTAGGTCAATATTTGTCAGACATATTAATTAAATTACATTAGCTTTACAATTTTCCATTTCATAACTTAAGCCTATAAAGTTCTAAAAGGTCCTTAAAAGTTGTTCTACTTTTTTACTCTTTAAAATGTTTACAATTGTGGCAATTACAATGTGTACTGTATATCATATAAATATAAACTTGTGTTAAAACATACAATGTGAATGTAACAGTATGTAAACATAAATTAATAATACCAGTTAACAATACATGAGTAATAAAAGTTATACAATACATAATACATGCATAATAACAATAAATAATAAATAAAAAAAACATATACATACAAAAATGTGTCAACCATATAGATACATTTGTGAATATAAATATGTCTCAGTATGTGACAGTGGGTTAAGTCTTTTTATACTAAAATGTTTAAAAATGAATGATGATTTCTAATGAACCAAGGCTTTGTTCTTGATATTGGTGAGATTGAGCTAGTGTCGGATAACTGACAATGACAAATGAAGCAATGAATGTACAGAATCTTTGGACGCTGAATATGTGCAAGTGTGTGTCTCTGTAGCAACAAATGCACATTGCAATTAAACAACAAGCATTTAGAAATATTAAATTCATGGGAGCTTGAACTACACGTATTTGCTTGTATAGTTTGGGACTTTTGTTCAATTGAAACGCATCTACTCTTGATGTTAATCGTAACAGTGTTTTAGAACTTATTCCAGCAGGATCCCAGTAGTTGTGAAATAATGACTGTTGCATTTCCCATGTGACATTTGTATAATTTGCATGCTTGTCAGCGATATAATGGATTTTTATTTCTCCAAGTCGGGGGACAGAGACCGTGTGGCCTCAGGAAGCCAGTAACCAGGCTCAACAACGGCCTATTTGGTGAATTTTGAATGATTGTTGGAGGGAATTATAATTCTCGAGCTCAAAAATGCCTTTGGGGTTCATTTGCATTGGGAGTTTGCAAAGTCATTGCATATTTAAGCAATTTGGAGCTCGTGTTGCATTGAGAGACGCTGCTAATTTGTTCGCATTTCCGTGCCAACTGCTCATGTCAAATATTGTGCGGGTAAATTAAGATATGTTTTGTTTCTTCTTCAAGATTTGCACGGCAATATTCAGCTCTTGTGAAATAAAATCCTGCACTTTTGAATGGATTTGTGAATGTGAAGTGTTTTCTTCTCATTACTCAGTCTAATTAAAGATTTTGCGGATCTCATGGCCGCCCACTGGCACCGAGCTGCTTCTTAAGGGTCTGTATCTCTGTGGCTACCCTCTATACGAAACTGCCACACTGGCAAGCTGGCAGGGAAAGAAGATCCAAACCTTGAGAAATATTCAACCTTATGCGAATGACAAAAAAAATGACAGGAGGCCTTTTCGCCTTGAGGTGCAGGTAGTGACATCTGTCAGAAAGTTTCTAAATCTGCCGATTCTGCTGGAGATTCTGCTGAAGTCAGTGGATGGGTTTCTTTCCATTCTTTCTTTTGTGTTTTGTATAAAATTTTATTCAGATTTGAAATTCAGCTTGGACACTTAAGTGGCAGATTTAGCCAACATTTAGCGTGTGTTTGTGTGTGTGTGTGTGTGTGTGTGTGTGTGTGTGTTCCTTTAAAAAAATTTGAATTGTTCTTTTTTTACAGAGTACAAAGATTCCAATCGAAGATATATTGTGAAAAAAATACTTTTTTTTACAGTATTTCTTTGAACAAGATGTGGCATTTCCCACACAAAGAGACCTAATAAATCAAAAGATCTATGCAATTGTGAATTGAACACAGTTTTAATGTAGTTTCCCATTTTTTTTCTTAAATTCAACTGTAAAAATAGAAACATATGCAGAGAGAAGTATTTTTGAAAACAGATGGATGGACAGATCTTCTTTAAATGCACATGGCTGAATATTAAAAAAATCTCTGACGTCAAATCACAATTTGAACGTTTGCAATTGTCAGGCATCATGGCAGGAAAAGGTTTGAATCATGTTTCCAAGCCATTTTAGGGATAAAGCATCGGAGCGTGACGCCCTATGAAGGGTTCTGGCCAGAGATGCCTTTCCATGATTGAATGCATTTGACTTCCACACAATTACCTCATCTCCTGCACACATTATTCCAGCGGCATTTTCTTTATTCCAAGAACTGGCTGTTTGGCACTATGAAACATCGCCATATTTTTTTTTGCCATTATTGTGCAAGTTTTCAATGAGTTCCTGTTGCTAATCTTGGGGAAAATGCTCTCCGGCAAATACAACGCACACACACACACACACCAAGGTTCAATTTTTGCCTGAATGTTAAAGAGACGACAGCGTGCTCTTTTCGTGGCGAGACCCATTAGGGCTTTATGTTTTTCCAGCACTGCTGATTGTGGGACAACAATTTTTCTCCACTCCATTTTCTTTGTCTCCTTCTTTGCCTACCTTAATTTTTTCCCTCATCTCTCCCATTTCTCCACAGTGTTTCCACCCCAGACATTTCCTGTCACAGCCTGTGAGCGGCCACACGTTGATGGACCCCTCCAGGAATTCAAAGCGCCAGGGTGGCATTTTCTTTCGAGCAATTGGTTTTCTCAGGAATAAAGGAGTGGAGTCATTCTAAGAGCCGTCGACGAGTATGCAAGTGCTCTGTCTTTTATGTCTCATCGTAATGTGTGTGAATTATGATAAAGCTGATATTTTTAATTCATCGTCTAAACAATAACACTCCAGCTCCCACACACACCATAGTAATAATCTGCAAGACGTGACTCTACTGTTGCAACAATGTTGATCAAAATTTCAGAAGCCTCACAACGTGTTACAAGCATTTAGACTTTGCCGTGATCATGGTTTCCCTGCTTGAACGTGACAACTGTGGTCAAAAAGCCGTGTAAGTCCTCAGACCTGATGAAATATTCATCCATAAAATGCCTCCATTTTCATAAGAGCTTTATGGCGTGTTTGCGCGGGAAGACAGAGAACTTGACAAGTCCCAGGTTTTACACTTTGGTAAGGACAGAGACTAGGAAATTCTGATGGGTAGATTTAAAATAGTCAGGGATAGTGTAATGACTCATTTAAGTCAAACATTTTATGGGTATGTTTTAGACCAGTTTCACACAAGCTTAACTGACGAGCCATGTCTAAACCCTCGATTTGTTTTCTAGGCCATCTTAAATATATTATATTACATTTTTCCGACTGTCTGCGCTCCAGGCGTCACACGTCCCACTGTTTTGGATCGAGGGGTGTGTCTGTTTGCAAAAATGCTTTGTGGGACGCCCGCAGGAGGCAGGGCTATGGCCTATAGCTAGCGTGATTCATCAAGACTCATAATTGACTTGTGCCTTAGGCATGATGATGGAGCAAAACATACTGAACTTGTTTTAATTCCCTATTTTTAAGGGCTTTATTTCATTCTCAGCTCATTTCTGCAAACTAAACGAAGGTCCCATATGTTCTCCGGAGCTGTTTTCAGTAAATTGTCATTCTTTAAATCATAGTGGTGTATTTGTGTTCTGAGAGACATGTTATAACACGTGCTACGCAGCTGCCCTCATTTCCTGTTCTATCAGACAAACCACACGTTTGATTTGCTTACAGGGCTCGATTCTTTAAAATCTAAATTCTTTAACCCACACAATTTCACCTGTAAAGAACCATCTTGTGGTTCTGAGGTATCATGCACTGGATAGCATCCAGAGGAGGGAGCCAGCACACAGAACAAAGCCTTCACCATATCATCCATTAAACAATCATTAAAAATACTCCAATCCTTGTGTCACATCTTGATATTGGTTAGCATTAGCATAGCAACAATGTCAAAGTCCATCCTAAAGCCTCACTCTTATTTCCTCTGCTTTAGTCAAAACAAACAGAGTCTTGTGACATTTGTGGCGGATACTTTGTCGGTGCTTCGCAGCAAGATGCTAATGTATCGAGGCAGCGACAGCATGACTCACTAGAGAAAATGCAGACCTAATTTTTGTTGTGCTTGCGCGTACGGTATACTATAAATAAAGGAAATCAGCCAACGCTACTCGGTTTGTGTCCACACGTTTGTGTTTTCAATCTCCTCTGTGTGCAACACCAGCACGGGCTGTGAGGTGCCAGCCTGGGGTCTTCACAGCAACTCAGACATAGATGTCATGGGCAGCTCATCTAGATGAAGATTAATATCACAGACAACAAGCAGGTCGGGGCAGAACCGCAGAAGCTGATTCGTTCAGAGAGGCACAGGGGGAGAGAAGCCCTCCTCACACACCACCTCTTCCCAACCACACTCCCACCCACCAAAAATAAAAAAATAAAAAAATCCCCGCTAACCGGAGCAAACACATGTGAAGCATTAATCATGCTATCTCAGACTCAACTAAGTGAATGCACACATATCAATGCACACATTTGCATTAACGCTCTTTGCATTACTTGTGGTATGTTTAGAACCGAGGCACAGGTTAAACACCTAAGATATGTTATCCCACCAGGCCTGGCATAGAAAGCATGCCCCATTTATAAAAAAAAAAAGTGTCAGTGTAATTATTTTATCACCAGTGTGTGAGATATGGTATTCCAGCCAGAATTAAAGTGGATGTAAAGAAATGTGTCTTACAAGAGTGCTTCATTGCGTCAGTAAATATAATACTTTTATCTTTACTTTACATTTATCTCAGTGTGTGTGTGTGTGTGTGTGTGTGTGTGCGTGTGTTTGTGTGTGTGTGGTGGACAGTGTGAGTTTGTGTGTATTTGTTGTTGGTCTAATGTAATTAAGAGTGTCTTTGCAATTGGACAAATGAAAATCGTTGCCTGGTTAATGTCATTAAGGTCTGTGTGGTAAATCAGGTATTTAGAGATCCAGAAAATGTCATTACAGAAGGTGTATGCGCACCTTCTGCTGTCCTTGAGTCGCAAATTAAAGATGTGTACTATCGCGATTAGTCTCACGTGGTTTGACGTTCCATTCAAAGCCGATTCATGCCACGAACCAACGTTTGATTATTTGACACATCATCTTGATTCTTCAAAATCACAGCAGCGTATTTTTGCCCCACACACGCAGCAGACGCAACGCACCCGCTGCCAACTCACCGCAGTACACGATCAGAAGCGCCGTCAGTAGAAGCACAGCCCAGAAAGTTGTCGACATCCTCGGCCAGTTAATCGCATCCTTACGCTTAATCGATCTGACCGCCGGAGCCATGGAAACGCGTGTTGCAAAATCGGCGATAAATTCAGCGTTGCGAACACTCTCTTCCTCGGAGGAAACGTCTCTCCCCGCGAGTGATTCTTAAGAAAGACATTTTGGGAAAGAGTCGCTCATTTCCAAAGCGCCTGAAGTCCGAAATAATCGAAAACAAAGTCTTTAGAGGAAGCGGTGCTCTTTATCCTTTGGTTAATCCAACACGGAAAACTGCATTCAGCTTTTGAATAAATGCATATTAAACTCTCACCGGCACGATTTCCGCCACGTCAGAGCTCCATTAAACTACCACATAGATGCTCGACAGGTCCGTTTGAAATAGAATAGTCACAGTAAAGCCCAGACGGCTCGAACTACATCCGAAACCGGTTGAATTCAAGAAAAAAAGCGAGAAGAGAGAGTCGAAGTCCGATCAAGAGACGAGAGTATAAACATCTGTGAGCTGATGAAATGGAAAGATTTAGAGAGCTCTGAATCTGCCCACACCAGCTCATGAACTGAAACTTACATTAGTGGGATCTCAACTTTTACCACTGCAGAACCACGACACCTTATAGTGAAACTAGATTACCTGCGTTCAAGTAAGGCATTTTAAGTTGGACTAGACGTCTTAACAGGGCAAAACTTTTTTCTTGGTAATTAGGCAAAAATACCAAGAGATTTTCTTGTCTCTTTTTTGTTACATGTTAAGCGCATTTAAACAGGTATTATTTCTTTCAAGCAGAAGAGTTGAACGGCTAAACGTTTCAGCACCACGTTCTAGTGGACAGCTCCTACTTAAACTATATAGCGCCAGTCAACAAAAGCGAAATATCATATATATTTAATATAATGTTTATTTTTAATCTACACTTCAAGTACATGTAATCTAACAGCTCTCAAACTCTGCAACTATTGAACACCCATTTCAAAATAATTACCTTAATATTGAGTTATTTTTTAGGACATATGTCTGGAAAAGTAAAAAGTTAAAGTTAAGCTAAATAAAACATGTATGATCTCTAAAAATGTCACATTATTTGAAAGAAAAAAAAAGTAATATTGCTTATGCGTTTAAGCGATTTGAACGTTTTGTTTGTAAAAAAAAAAAAATAAAAAAAAATGTATTGTCTTTGATAAGCCTGATCTACTGTGAGAATCACTTTTTTTTTTGGAATGATATTTTTATAGATTTGCTCTCCAACAACCGTTGCTTGGACGTGCTTTAAAACCAGTCTTTCACAGTGCGAGTATCCATACCACTACATCCCTTTCAGGGGGTTCAGGGGCTTTTGTGGTTGTGCAGTGCACTATTTAACAGGAACGCCTCTTGATGTTGCTGCTTGTGATCGACTGGAGTCTGACCTTTCACTTCACGCTTCTTTTGATCCTTCCCCACTTCCCCAGTATCAAAATAGTGATTTGTCTTTGATCTTCAGCAGGGCACCTTAACATCAGTGTCTTTCCTTTTTATTTACTGTCGTTTCCTACATCCCAAAGACAAAAGCCAGTCAGCCAATGAGGATAAGTGAACATATCTCTAACACGCAGACAATGCACCATGTTTCAGAACAAAACTTCTGTCTGGATCTTTAATAAACAAAGTCAATGCATTGTGTTATATTTAATGCAGAGTTGTATATTCGCCAATGCCAAAAAAGACACCTATAGGCCAATAAGTGTCAATCTTTTTACGTAAAAAAAAAACAATCCAAAATCAAGGTTGAAAGAAATAATATCTTGCAACCCAATTTCTGGTCTAGACTATTCATTCTGGTTGTGGTTTTATTAGAAGAAATTCAACAGCTATTAATCTCAAAGACATTATTCTTATTGACCATTTGAGAAAATAATGTCCTCGTTTGGGATAAGAAATAACAGTGGATTTGGATTCAATTACAAAAATGTAGAATTTGTCCAAAATTTGAATGGAATGTGTCCATTAAAATTATTTTTTGCAATTATGAGGAAGAAAATGGATACATTATTGCACAAATATTGATATCAATATTATTGTAAGAGTCTCAAAAAAATGCAGAGAAAAAATTTCCCCACTGAGGGACTAATAAAGGTTCAATTATAAAAAAAAAAAAAAAGAACCACTGTTTCAGATTTTAAATTTTGTATATATTGAAATATATCGAATTTCTGCACTAACCTCCATTTAGCAGTGGATCCCGCTCTCAGGCTGTACATGACAAGGAAATGCA
This sequence comes from Paedocypris micromegethes, assembly GCA_028031935.1. Lineage (NCBI taxonomy): Eukaryota > Metazoa > Chordata > Actinopteri > Cypriniformes > Paedocypris > Paedocypris micromegethes. The sequence goes on from CM051496.1 coordinate 10,025,554, forward strand.
CTGATTATTGACTTGTTTACTTGGTTGGAATTGAGAGCCGCTTAGGCAACAACTACACTCTGAAAGCAGAAATTATTGCTAGAAACACTCAATCCTAAAATGAGATTGTCCATGAACAGCTTTGGAGGATGAGAGAATAATTTTCTAATTCCAGTTAAAAGTCGAGTCAATTCCAAAATGTGTTGCTTTCTATTTCACTTGCTTTCCACATCACACTTGTGTCTGTATTTTGCTAACATATTTTGCTGATGTTCACATTGACTGTTTAGGCTCCAGTAATTGTACTTGCTTCAATGGCATCAGGACCGAAATCATTTCAACACACGATGCTAGTGAAATCACAACATTTACTCCATCTGATTATCAGGTAATGAAGTCTGTCAACAATGTCGTTTCTATAAGAAGCTGAAAAAGGGCTTTAATGGGATCCAGACAATAATAATTATCTGCAGGGAAAGCCGCTTTCTTCTGAATGCGCTCCCATTCACTGCATTTACGTACTTTCAAATGAAGGATGTCGAATGCTTTTAGTCAACGATTCTCCAACTAATTTGCATGGTAATGAATATACTTCATTGGGATTGGAAATGGGTCCCTTGATGTGTTTTTGCTCTAGTTGGAAAATTAGAAGGAGGACGTTCATGGGTTTGCCGTGATTATAAACTTTCTCATGTTCGGGGGGGGCAAGGGTGTGTAAAACATTTGCTGTGTTGCCCTAGAAGCAAAGTCACAACAGTGTTGTACAGAACAAGAGAAAGCTGCTATATAAAACCTGATTCCTGCAGTCAGTTTGTGGATTTATATTCCTTGTAATGAACAGACAATTTCATGAGACTGATACCGTAAAATGCTTGTGAGCTTTTGCTAGAGATGTGCTGAAAGTAAAATCCACAAGTTGTATGTCTTTTGTGTCGCATAAAAACACTGTGACTATCAGGGAATGAAAGACATTTGCCGCAAAAAAAAAAAAAAAACCTGGTATCTCATCACCAAAATAAATCATTTAGTAGAAATGGTCCCAGTTGAGTTTAGAATCTGTGTTATGATGGAATCACACACACACACACACACACACACAAACACACACACACACACACACACACACACACACACACACACACACACACACACACACACACACACACACACACACACACACACACACACACACACACCCACACCACACACACACACACACACACACACACACACACACACACACACACACATATAATAAATAAACATTTTAAATAAATGTATTTATTTTAAATAAATATTTTAATTTGCATAAGATAAACATGAAGATGTATTAAATTACAACAAAACGTATATGCTCTTGAAATGTTAAAAATGAACACTAGTGGAAAAAGGACAAATTATTACAGTGATATAATAGAAAAAGTGCCAGGCTTGCCTATGCATGATGTCTTATATGGTACAGACATATTGGAACTCTTCAATAAAGTTCCACAATCTGCTCATGATGAGTCAGACGCTTTACAGGATTCATCTGATGAAGATCAGCTATCTGTGTTGGCATCAATGGGTGGCCATATACGTACGGCACTTTCTGAAGTGGAGAAACTGCTTGTAGCGAGTTAGTTGATTCTGATGCTCAGTTTCCATGAACTCATGTGAAAATGTGTGGGATATTGAAGCCCACCTTTGTCCCTAATGAACTATTTCCTAAAGGAGCAACACAGAGTTCCATCTCCATAAGCACCCTTGTGTCACGATCTTACCTTGCAGTGGGTTATGCCAGCGGAGGTACTTTTATGTAGACCGTTTTCTGGACCTTTGTGTTGGACTTTTCCTGCACTGTTTTGGTTTGCCGCTCTGGACACTCCCTGTTTTGATTCGGATTTGCTTTTGTTAATGGTCAATATCTGTTTCAGCTGTTTGATTTTCTTCTTAGTTCGGTCACCGGTGTTTTGGATTGCCTGAGTGTTTGATTATTGCTTTCTTAGTTCTGCTAAGTTCGGTCACCTGTGTTCTGGATTGTGTTTGATTATTGTTTAATTATTGCATCATTATTTAAGGCTTCTGTGTTTTGTGCTCTGCGCAAGTTCATCACGTGAGTTGAGTCCATGGCATGTCCTGTACTCGTTTTCTGAGAAATTCTCAGTGTTTGTTTTTGGTCCCTCGTGACCTGTTTTTGTTTAGTTTTGTCTTTTTATTAAAGAAGACGTTGCATTTGAGCCTTTGCATTGATCCATTGCATTTGAGTCTGAGCTCCCATTCCTTCTCCTGCCCCAACCCTGACACCCTTGTATCAGACCACATAGCCTGCACAGTATCCGGACAAGCTGCATCCAACCTTCGCACGATAGCCTTTCTACAAGTTTGCTAAAGACGCTCAAAGAAAGTACACGACCACTATGCAGAAGCTGAGATCTGCCATCAAGTTTTCTTTTCAGTTGAAGTTACTGCACAGAGTTCACTGAGACTGGCACCACCTCTGTCTCAATCTTGCCGAGATGAAGAATGTGGATAATGTTCAATTCCTTGAAGCTTTAACAGTATCTTCCCAGACTTCATTACACAGTCGGCAACTGACACAGCTACACCTGGGGAGTAGATTGAGAACTTGAAAAAGTTCAAATTTGCAAAACATAGAAGATTCAATACCCTACCACGAGACCACCCCTACTGTATACCCAGCCCAAATTTCGTTTCTAAAAACGGTTTTTAGAAAGTGCAGAAATGAATCAGTCTACAGTAACTGGGTGTTTCTCTGGAGTCAAACGTCACAACGTTTACTTTACCTCTGAGGTTACACATGTAAACAAGACAATATGAACATACCATAACTACAGTTCTATTGTGCGAAATGTAATGAACAATTAAGGTACATGAATATGAAAAAAAAAAGAAAATCACAAGACTACTGACAAATAAGCTAAAAAAATAACACTAAATGCCACCAATTTCAAACATGTACCATTGCCCTTCGCATTAGTGAAACCATAGAAGAAGGGTTTTTTGTGCTTTTCCTAATTAATCTATTATTGTGCCACAAGCTTATGGTTTCATACACAGATCTGAAGTGTCAGAGAAAAGCATGGGAAATTATGTGAGTGGGAACAATATTATTAGACGAACTACAATTGCTTACTAGAACTCAAAGAACGTAAGCACATTCTAAGAGAATAGTTGTCACCAAGAGACCAAACAAGACTGTTTTCTTTGTGATTTTAGCATCCTTAATCAAAGTTGTGTTTCTACGTGATGTTAAAAAAAGAACAAATTTGATGTGCCTTGGAATAACATTTTCAGTTATTTACATCAAAGCTTTAAAAAGGGAAAAGGCAAGTGTTCTTTGAAATGGCTCGACTCAGAAACCCTGGTGTTTACAGTTGGAGTCGAAAGCACCTGCATCATTTTTCAGAAGTAATGTAAAAACAAAGCAATTATTTCTGATCATAGTTCTGCAGAAAATGTCTTACATTGATGTGGAGATTTGAAGGCTCTGCGGGAAACTTTTGCATCCATGGATTTACTAAAGCTTCGTAATTGACAATCATACAACATGTAATATATACGTAATAGCAGATCTAGGATGCAGAAGCAGGTTTAACTCTGTAAAAATTACTCTGTTTTTAGATATTGAGGTTGGGGGGAAAAAAAAAGGGAAAAAAAGCATGTTGAAAAACTATATGAGGAGAAAATATTGTGAAAGTTACAATAATTCAGAAGAATGGTATAAACTAATAATTTAAAGGTTGTTCAAAATCATATGAAAATATACTTTAAAAATATTTATTTTATTAAAAGTATAGAGTATGTAATTGTATTAATTATAAAAGTAGCAATGAGTAAGGTTTAACACCTGATGATCTTTTAAAATGCACCAATATAAATGGGGGGAAAAAATAAACAACTAAATAATATACAGGTGTTACAGTTCCGTTTGACACTTGAGGTGTGAGTGTGAGGCCGGCCGAGCCTTTCTGTATGGAGTTTGCATGTCCTCCCCGTGCTTACGCGGGTTTTCTCCGGGTTCTCCGGTTTCCTCCCACAGTCCAAAAGGAAGTTGGCATTGGAAAATTGACCACGTAGGTATGAGTGAGTGTGTGTGGGTGTGTGTTTGTCTGTGTGTCCCGCTCTGGCCACCAATCCAGTGTGTATCCTGCCTCCGGCCCAAAAACGCTGAGGTAGGTGCCAGCTCCCCGCGACCCTGTAAAGGACTGAGCGGCAGAAAATGAATGAATGACTGAATGATATACAGGTGTTACAACTCCACCCGTGATGTCATCATTGGCACACCACCCTGCAGTCTCCCATCTGCATCATCAATCCATCAATCATCAGTTAGACCTGATCACAGGGCTAAATAGACTCTCGTCTGTCGTCTGTATGTTCATTGTAAGCTGTATTCATCGCACAGACTTCTGTTCACCTGTCTTCTGTTCTCATCTCGTCACCTTCATTCTCTAGATCCATCTCCTCATCCTCACTCATCCGCAGTGTCAGTATCTTCCTGTTACTCAAACTCTGTTCATTAAACACACTTGTACGTAGCTGTGCTCAGTCTGCCTCTCATCTTTACCAGCTCATGCCATCACCTTCTATTCTACCCGGCGTTAGCGTAACAACAGGTATATTATTTATGGAACATAGAATATAGGATATATTGTACCTATATGAAAATGTAGCATTTATTTTGAAACATCAATGTTCCCACAGTGGCTTTGTATTATCTTATTATTGATAAGCTTGTTTTTAGTCTTTCACTTTGTTTCAACATGTTTGTAAAATATGCAAAAGTTTTCTTTTAAAATTACTGATTGCACGTTAGTCCACAATTTGACTTTGTATTCATGGAAATTATATTAATTATGACATATTATCCTAACACCGAGCCCTCTAAGCTTACAGTACTCGACCATAATACAGCAGGCTTTTTTTTTTACCTAAGTGCTTGCTGCTCTGTGCTGCCCTGATCCAGCCATTGAAGCCTGTACAGTCCTGTCAGCACTACAAGGTAAAATCTATCATCCCTGTGCAACTCCAGAACTCCTCCTCACTTGGTTTCCTTTCTTTCATCCCTCACTAACACTCTCCTGCTTCCTCCTTCCATCAATGTCAATCAGAGGTAGAGCGAAGTGAGCAACCAATTCAACAAAAAGAAAAATCCACAGATATACCAGCACATGGCTTGTTTTTCATTCTAGAGCTTTACGAGAAACTCTTACATATCAGTATTATGAAGTCTTTCACATATGGGCATCACAAGGACTATCCTCTATGGATATTATGATGGTCATTATGTAAAAACATTACAAGTACATCATGCTCGCAGTGATTTCAGTTTGCCTCTTAATAAATCATTATCTATTCCTCGTTCATTTTCGATAAAAATGTGAAACACTTGCGAAAAGTTTTTGCTACTTTTTTCTTCTTAAATAAAACTTGGTTGTCGAAAAAGGACAGACTGTCCTTTTGAGTTTAAATAGGCAAAATGTTCATTACATTTTTCCCACCTGCTGATTGAAATAATCCCTGAAATAAATTCCCTTGAACCATTAACACACAATATATTAATTTAACAGCTCAAATATTGGAAAAGCCACAAGAGAACCTTGAGTTTAGTACTTAAAATGTTCAACTTTATTTATAACTCCTATTTTTTTTAGTTTGTCATAGTATTAATTGTTTAACACTATATGAAATCATTATCAGTATTAAAACATAAATGTATAAATAAACAATTAAAGTAATTAAAAATGCAATTATATATGCTGAACTGCATGTACATAACCACCTAACTATGTTACAAATTCTCTGTTGTTTACTTTATAGCATAATTCTACATTTTTTCCATTTCTATTTTGTATGTCATTTAGGTTTTCACTTATCTTATGTTTCATAACAAGCAAGAAGGAGAAGACACTGACATGGCTTAACCAAGCACCAGGCACTGACATCTGCTGCCATCCACTAAAGGCCTGCTAATCCCATTTTTTATTTGAATGTCATGTAGCTTCTGAAATCTACTGGAATAAGATGAAAAGACAGAAGGTGAGAGAAGAAATGTTCCAGAAAACAGACTGGACTTTGCGCCTGCCTTTTAACATCCATTCACATTTCCAGGCTTCATAAAACCAGTGCCATCGAGCACCTTTTTTTCTTGCCAAAAACCTGAAACCGGTTTTACATCTAAATGGTACAAATGATTTGAGCAGCAGGGTTTTAAGAGAAGGTTGGATTAATTAAGATTTAATTAACCTCACTCTTGGATGCCTTGCTGAATTAATAATTAAAAAGATTCTTGTTCTGTAGGGCCTCAATTATTGGTGAGATAATCGATAACAATTATTCAATTAAAATATAAATAAAAAAAATTCGAAGATTAAAAGTACATGGCAAATTCTACAATCACAATTTTACATGATTACTCAATACTTGTGAATCTCCAACAATATATTGTGTCTGGTAATACTGTATTAATGTTATTACAGATTTATTTATTAATGACAAGTTGTTCAGTTTTTTTGGTGAATACAATATTTTAAAAACAAACCAATGAAACTACATATGAATACATAATTTAAATAATAGTTGAAATTTCAAACTCTACCTCCATATTTTTGTGAAACTCAAAACTCGGATTGAAATCAAATTTGAATTGTTGAAAAAATCAACAGCGCATTGGCGAGATTGACAGGTTTGACTAAAACAGCATTACTGAAGAAAAAGAGAGTGTCTATTGACTCTTTATTAGACACTGACAGACACTTTTCATGCTGTAAACAAACCATCACAGACGTCTGGACTGAATCGTGTAATGTGATGTTCTTTTCCAACTCTTGCACGTTGTTTGTCATCCTTTCTGCATGACACCTGGACATTGCTGGGACGTTCTGTTTTATTTAAGATGCTGACTTAAAAGAATACGACAGTGGAGAGCCAGACAGCGGCCGGGCTTTGGAACAAAGCTTGTGATGGCCTGTCTCACTCATTCAGCTTTGAGGAAGGCCGCGTCATGCCTGGTGACTGTGTGTTGATGGATGGGGCCATTATTGTCCCCTCTTCACTGAAATGTAATACCACGTCTTAAGTGCACAGTGTGTCTGAGCATCTCTATCTCGCCGTGGATCCGTGTACACACGGCCAACACACTGTACATGATTCTCATCTCTTCTCAGTCCGCCGTATTATGCCGCAATGCTTCGGGGTGTTAGAGGATGGTCAAGCATGTATAAACTTGAGGCATTTTGACAAATGCACACTTCTGAATATCCTGAGAGATACTGCCACAAACCTGCAGGCTGTCTGCATCCATAATGCTTCCTCTTTATGGCACTGCCCCTAATGCCTCTATTGCATTATCTTCTCATTATAAGTCAATATATTCGTCTCACAAAATGCAGTATTTAACAGTGGACGAGTGCATCTGTCTTACTTATTTGAAGTATAATGTGCACGGAACTTGCTGTAAGTGTTTTGCCGCTTTTAAATTGATGCACATTGCTGATTGTTTAATCCAAAATAACTTGCATTGAAATAACATGTACCATGAATCAACGTGTATTCCCGAAACAGAACTATATTTGAAATAAAAAACGAATAGAATAATTACACTCAAGCATTGCTAGTAAAGAAAATCATACAGCTATATTATACATATACTGTATATATTTACAAATCTTCAAACAATTATTTCCTACATCAAAGATTATTTTTTCATTTTTAAAATTTCATTATCAATGGATAATATCTATTACAAATGCTTTGTTGAATAAAATAAATGTAAAAATTATTCCTATTAACATGAACATGCAATTACTAAAAACATATCATTATAGATATTAAAGATATACTTTTATTGCAAATATTGTAATACATAATTTTATTACAAAATATTACTTTGTGGTTTTACCACTGCTATTTTCGTGTTTGCACCAGAATATTATAAAATATAAAGCAAGTGAAAATGTGCATACAGTTTTGTTCAATTAAAAAAGAAATACCGAATTAAACCAACTTCATAGCAGGATAATTTTGTCCGAGTGAAATGTTGGAAGAGGGAGAGGATGGAAGCATATGATTGCGTTCAGCCTAATAAATGAAATTAGAGTTACTTTAATAAACGAGGATGCGGCAATGAGGAAACCCTTTGAGAAATGACTCTTCATCTACCCACAGAATGAGGATGCTCGGCAGAGTGTAGCCCTCAGCCACCATTTAACTAGAAACGCGGCCTTGATCTGAAAATATGGAATCAGTGCTTTCCTCGTACGCCTGCACTGTGTCAGACATGATCCTGCACTACATCCCTCTTATACACACAACTTACGCAGTTTTAATGGAGCTTGAGTTCAGCACTGACAGTCTGAGCTTGAAGCAGTGGAAGTTCTGATCTTCTCACCCACTTAGAAGTGAAGAAACCAAACATGTTTCATTTTGTATAGTCCTATAGAAAATGGCTTTGCGTAGGCATGCGTAAAAATTCTAACGCTAAAAATATGTTGACTGTATTGAAATATTATTTGTATTACTTACAAACTTACAACTTTCAGTGATACATACTGTACATATGTTTAAACTTGTACTGTACTTTTCCACAAAAAAAATTGCTTTTAGAAGATCCATCACTTTAGAAGATCCAAAAAATATAAATTATTATTAACAATACAGATATTTATTATTATTATAATTATTATTATTGTCTTACTTATTAACACAAGAATAATGCTGAAATAACTGATAACAATATCTAATTGTAAATAGGCATGTGACAGTGCTCAGCCAGTCACACTCTTAACGAGCAAAGTTCATGACAGTTTGTGATTTTGTGAGATAAAACACTAACAACATCCGTATGTTCCATGTGTTTTCTTCACAACTTGATCTTCAGGATGTGTTATAATTAAACTGATGGCATTGAAACAGTACAACACACACTCATTATGAAGAATCAATAAATGTTGTAGTAATGTTTGTGAATTTTAAACACTACTTTATCCATACTCACTTCCCATGATCCAGAAATAGAAAACGCAGCTATAAAATGGAGAGATAAACATAAATATTCTTGTCAATATTTGTGTATCACTATATACTTCAACTAACAGCCAATTTTTAATTCTTTTTTATAATAAACCATTACCAAGCGGCTGTCATATACTCTCATTACTCTCATGGCCTCCAGTGTGATTCTGCAATTAAAAAAACACAAACAATTTTATTCTTGGTACACAGTGGAAATGTCTTATTTCGCATTGTTCACCTACGCTCATGTTTAACAAGGTTTGTGATGCATATGTAAGACTTTCAATTCGTTTAACCTGCTCGTCACAAATCTCCAACTTTTGACAAAAGCTTCACCCCACAAGCTTTTCTTCTCCAAGCCCGAACAGCGAGTGCTGACATCTCACCAGCTCCCTTTTTTCTTTCCTAGAAGACTCGACTTTTTTGACCTTCTTTCCTGGAAAACTTTTCTTATTCTTTTTTAACATTTTGTTCCACTCAAATGAACATTTTCAGACTGTGCTCATCCTGAAAACTCCATTAAGTAGAAATTGAACACCCCGGTGGTGCATTTTAAAACTAAATCTTTACAGGAATAAATATTAAATTACACAAAAGTTCCATGATATTATCATTACTAATGAACATGGTGGAATAACAGAAAGCGAGACAATGCGGTGGGCAGATTTCCCTCCTTTCTTAATGCGTACTGAAAAATGAATGCTGAGAGATTGCTGATGAAATAATTAGCATAGACGCTAACAGCTAATGACAGCAAATGGGAACTTTCCTTTTTTTAGAAGTGCACTGATTATTTTTAATATCACATCCATCAGATGAAAAGCGACTCACACATATACAGCATTGTTGTATCTTCAATTGTTTGAAATGTAATGTTCTGTTTGTTTGCTTCATTTGTAGGCATTGATAGGATTGCTTGCACAGTTTGCCGCTATTAAATCGTGAAACAAATAACATTGAATGTAAAAAAAAATGAACAGTGAGGTTTGCAAATGAGTGAACATTTTTAATCTTTTTTTTTTGTTTCATCATAAAAAACCCATCTGAATAAATGTGATTGTTAGTAAATGGCAGGGACTGAAATATTAAAATATAGTTGCTATTATTTTATTGTCAAAAGACATTTGAAAGATGTTTAAATTAACTGAAATTTTAGCTCAAACTACGGCCAAATTAGACATTCTTGTATTTCAGAACAAATATTCTCATAAGTAACTTTTCTCACAAGCTGATTCCTTGACTTGGGTTTCTGAAGCATTGATACAGTCTTCAACCGTGAAGATGGTAGTTAACTCATTTAAAAAACAAAAGCCGAGCGTGGTACACACACAGTCACGGGCGAAAGGGTTGGAATGTGTATCCCTGTGGATTTCTATCGCAATTGGTTTACAGCATCGGTTCCAGCCCACTGCTGTCTGTATCCATTAAGATAATAAAATGGCCTGCAGTGAGCGCTCGGGGACGAGGTGAACTGTCAAGATAGGGCAAGGCCATAATATGTTTGCAATATTTGCACAACTGGATCTAGACTACATTGAATGTGCTGCAAGGAAGAGAGCGAAATTGACTGTACTATATTCAATTATTCTCTGGCTGGAGCTTTCTCCAAAGATGCGATCATGCGCTCGGCTTCAGCGGTAGAGAAGTGTTAGGTCACCAGATGGCAGACATTTAGTTCATCGTGTAAAACCCAAAGGTATTTCACCATCTTTTCTGAACTTTAAAAGGAAAGCACTATTTTGTCAGAGAAGTTTCATTAAGACACAGTAAATCATGATTAAATCATATAATGAGTTTAGGTTAAAATTCAAGCTGTTTAATTTTTGAGTTCATGAAACTTCTAGGCCTGGAGTTGAACCACACACAGTTCATGTCACATTGCAAAGGCTAGAATAACACTTTTGAAAAAGCTAACATCAAAGTTCAAATTATAAATTGCCTTTTGTAATGTTGAAAACTACTGTTCTGATTATTTAACTGCAGTAACTAGATATACATTGCATAAAACAAGAGAGGGACCAACTACATTAGTGTGTTGTAATTGCACTGATGTACTACAATAATTTTGCAGCGAAATCTTACATTTTCAATACACAGCACAACTAAGCTGAGTTAGAAACATAAAGTAATTGTGTTGCATATTGTTGAATTGGGCATTCAGTCAAGATAGATAGGTAGATAGACAGATAGATATCTAATAAATATAGCTATTTATAAGTGCACATTTTTATCACTACAACAAATCCTGACTTGCTTGGCATATGCTTAGCCTTTGCATTTCCCCACAGATAATACAAGGGTTGGGTTCTCCCATTTCTGCTCACAGCTATATTTTATTTGAATGCACACATGCTGTGGTGCTTGCTGGAGCTGATTAGTAAAAAAAACAATCCATATTTGTTCAGCGTTTGCCACAAGAATGTCTCAAAATAATTCAGAGAGAAAAAAAGAAAACACAAGGCAACACAAGAACTAAATATACTGTGGCTTCTGGAAAGAAACTAAAAAGAAAGTGCGTGCTTTAGCATGCAATAAATGCGAAGCTAAAGAAGTCTACTAAAGGGATGCCTTACATTTTTGGAAAACCATTTGATAGTGACATAACGTCTGCGCACTGGTCTTTTCTGAGCGCTCAAGCTGATTATGGTGCTTTTCCTTACCTGTTTGGCCAAAAGAGAGCAACACCATGAAAAAGATCCAATTACAAGCAATGCCGCAAGTGGCAGCTTCACAGGCCGGATAGAAAGGCCAGAGGAAGAGCCCGGGCGGCCCAGTGACGGGCTTGAGAGGTCAGGAGTGCAGCGGCAGTCAAAAGCAAGTGTGCTACGCTGCTTCTTTAGAGGATGAAAAGAGCCTCTGTGGCCGCCTGTACATTTTTAATCTTGTTAGCACCTGTATGAGGTGACCTTTATTATGACAGCCGCTTTTAAGCTCAAGTCTTTTGGTGCTTTTCACAGTGCTAAGAGCAGAGCAACTTAAAAAGATCCAGGGCATCCAAGGTGCCGATGCTAAATTTAACACCTAAAGATTTTTTTTTTCCATGGTGGATTTTGTCAGGTAAATTGTTTTTTTCCTTTTTTTTTTTTTAAACATTGGTTTTAAAATTGCACAGATAACATCTCTGATCCAAGGATTCTCGTCTACAGAAAGGACTTTCTAATCTAAGTGTTTATCTAAGTGACACTGACCGACTAAACTCATATTGTTTCTTTAGTAAATAAAGAATTAAAAAAGCTCTTGGGAGTCACAATTCACATACTAGAAAGCCCAGAATTTACAGTGTTTGTCATTTCCGGCATTTTTAGTCACACGATTCATTGTTGTCACCTGTTCTCCTTGTTTAATTATGTGTATAAGTTGTCACCTCTGTTAGTTTCCTTTGTCTCTCTACAAAGTTGCAGGTGTCTATGTTCTCGCTATGTTCCAGATGTGCGTAGTAAGTTTTCAGTTTCGGTTCCTTTATTAAATGTGTGTGTTTTTGCACTACAGACTCTGACTTCCAGTTTTGTATAAGTGTGTAAAGTCATTTCCCTCTTGTACTGTAAACTAATCCTTTAATGGGAACCTCTGGCAGCCATACCTCCTTGACAGAGCACACCTTTATTGTTAACCCCTAAAGACGGGTTACAGCCGCTTCCTGGGTTGATCCCAAAGGTGTTGTTGTGAGCTGCTTTCTTCCCTCAGGGGAACGTCTGGCCTCTTCTCTCTGCACTAATGCATCCCTAGAGAAACTCCACTATATCACATTCCCCTTACATTTAATTTCTGACCATGTGCACATATATTACAGTATAAAGTGGAGACCAGTTTAAATATATAGAGTAAAATGCATTTATTTCTGTATAGTTGTAGTACAGTGTTATGAAACAGTTGCAGTAATGTATACTAGTTACAGTATTATATAATTGTTACAGTAATGTATATTACTAAACTGTAAAATGGTAGCTGTTTTATATAAAAGTTACAGTAATGTGTGAAAGTGGTATACAATAATTACAGTAAGGTACAACATTTACAGTAGTGCATAATAGTTTAGTTATTTTTATGCATGTGACAGTAATGTGTACTGGTTACAGTACTGTATTATGCTTACAACAGTGTAATACAGTTACATTATTATTAAAAACTTATAGTAATAAAGAATAGTTATACTGTAGAAGTTCACTCACTGTAATAAATATAGATTCATAGATTGATTTAAAGATAAACACATCTGGCATGTTAAAAGCAATTTGCACATAAAAATCAGGTTTCATCAAGTTCTTGTTTCGTTTGTAAAAACTGAATGTTTCTGCGAAAAAATTTAGGGATTATGGTGCAAAATATAATGCTGCTTAAAAAGAATGAAACAAATGTGATGACCATCATTAATGTTTCTATAAAGAGATCATTTTATGCAAAGTATTTTTGTTTCCAAAATGTTATCAATCTTAGATCAACTGATTGATTAACCTGCTTTTTTCAACACACAGATTGAACATAATCTAATCTGAAATGGTGATGAACTTTCGTTCCCTTTTTCTTTTAAACCTAAGGTTGGACTGGAATCCATTAGAGATGAGAATAGCAAAGAAACATAAATTGGAAGAGAAATGCTGGCACTTATGCTGCTTTTTAGCTCACACTGATTCTCAGTATCATAAATAAAAGAAAGGTGACATGTCTTCCTCTTTTTAACGGCGGCTGACAGCGAAATGCAACACTGCGACAACAATAGAACAATCGAGCTTTTATTCAAGCAGGCCGTGTGATAGAATGAAGAGCTTTGATTTAAGACGAACGCTAGTTTGTTTTTGAGGTGTATTTGATTGATGATTGCGGTTCACAGGAGATGTTGATTAATAGTCTGATTAGAATAGACTGATGCCAAAAGCTCGTCGCTGAGGGTAATGAATCTCATGTCGAGCTTGTATAAAAGGAAGGTAACGCTCCCTGTTAAACACTTACTGCTGATTTTATGCATTCTGATCTACGACACCAGAAACCCGTGGATTAGATGCTTGATTTATGATGGATATGCAAAAACGTTTCTTTTTCATACTTTGAGCATCATTTTATCTGTATCTGTTACTGTATTGAACATAAGTGTTTTGTTTGGATTTTTGTTCACTTCCTCCTCTTCTGTTTGCAATAGTCATTGCAACAAAGCCTTTTCTATTGTAAAGTTTAAAGATGGTTGGAAGGCTGCCGGCATGAGAAAAAGAAAGTATTGTGAAGGGCCAAGCCAAATAAAAGTTAGTGAGTTTGTCAATATGGCCATTAGGGGCTGTATCAAAAGTGTGCTATTCATTTAACCATCCAGCTAAGTGTACGTATGCAGACTTTCTGTAGAACATCACAGGAGAGACTGACAATACTCAGCAACATCTTCAGCTGTTTAGAGCATTAATAGACCCAGAACAAGCAGTTGAAGATGAACCAGGTTGAAGTAGTACAGGTTCCCCCAAGGTTCCCCCACTACACTACTCCTCTACTGGTGTAGTGTCCAAGTATACAGTCAACTCCACTTAATTGGGGCACATCGGGAAAGTACCATTTTTCTCATTCTCCCTCAAATTTGCCCTTATAAAGCGTCTTTTTTGCCCCAATAAAGTGGTGCAAATTTGCATTACTGGATGCGTTATTTGTTTTGTAACTTTAGGTTTTGGCCCGGCTGCCCCATTTAACCGGCGGCCCAATAAAGCGGAGTTGACTGTATTTTCATTTGTAAAGTCCAATGTCAATAGCCTATTTTGTGTGTTGTTTTAAACACAGTGAACATATTCTTGCAATCTAAGCAAGGCTTTATAACTATGTACGTATGTAAAAGAATAACAACTTCAGGAAAAAAGTATACAGTTTTCCAAATGTGAACAATGTAGATTTTTGTTTGTCAAGTTTAGGTTTACAAAGAAGCTCAAAACATATTCTTGCACGACTATGGCCATGTGACTAGGATCAGTGAGCAAGAAAGAACTGTGAGCGTGTCTACGAAATCAAAACTCTATGATAGAGGGCCGACATGTCCTGTCTTTGCCGGTTATACTTACATGGGCAAGTCTAAATCAATAGAATGGGCCAGATCTGTGGTAAAAAAAAATTTCACATCTGAATCTACCCCGTATACACTTGTGGTTTGTGTGTTGGGACAATCTGGAGGTTAAAGTCGAACATATACTATGTTAAGCTAAAACAGAAAATTGATGTATACATTTATATGATATGGATTTACATGTAGACAGAACATGATAAGAATCAGTCTCTGCTATACGTGGATTCCACTATGTAAAATTAAGCAATTTTAGAATTATATTTGCAGATTTTTTTTTTGATTTTTAGAAACTACATGAGAAAACACTTTCAGTGTCTGCATTGAGGTAAAGAAAACCAGTATCAATGGGAACTGCAGTGTTAAACCACAGTACAGTTTTCAGAAACCGCAGAAGTCTCAGTGAGTTTTGTTTCAGTGTCTGTGTTAACACCATATTTTGTTGGCATAGTTTTGTAGTATCTGTAGTTCTGAATCTAGAGGTTTCCAGACGTCTAGGACCGATGTGTGCCGTTGATCTCTGTATTAAATCCTTCCGATTTCTCCCAGAAAGACAAAGACTTTAAAATCAAAAATATTTAAAATCAAGGAAGGTAGAAAACCAACCATGTGTTCAACCATTCAGACAGCATTATAGGAATTATAGGAAAAGTCAGCAACATCTTAAACAATGCTATTTAGGTTTGGTTCACATTAGCAATTGATTCTAGTAGCTAGTTTGTTCTCCAAATTGAAGTGATTTTTTTTGCAAAAACATAACTCTAGATAAAGTTTACTTTTATGATACAAACAATCATGACAATTTTGAAATGCCCGTGGTGTGAGGAGATGCCCCGCTGCATCTTGATGTGTTTTATTTTAGATTGAGTTTTAAAAGTAGCCTAAAGGCTTTCTGAGATCTGGCAAATTAAGTGGAAATGGCACTGTTTATTTATTTTCTGCAGAATAAAGGTATTCATGGGGTTTTGTGCATAATGAATGAACGAGGATAGCAGATGAAGTAAATGGACTTTGTTACTTTACTCAAGTATTTATATGGCTACTTTGTACTTGTACTGAGTATCAAAAATGTAAGCAACTTTTACTGTCTACTTGACTACGTTTTTGATTGAGTATCTGTACTCTTTACTCCACTACATTTGGATGGACACTTACTTGTTACATTGTGAGTCGGTATCCTTTTGTGCCGCGGTTAATTTCTTTGGAGGACGAGGCAATTTCGCCATCTGCAGGTTGCTGAAGGTACTGTATGCTACTTATGAGCTAAATCACGTGAATGTGAATGATAAATACCAGTTTAATTAACAACATTTGTACCTTTGAGTTTGACTTACTCTTTTCCATTTTGTTCTGCCATTTTCAAACATGTAGGTGTTAAATTTTATTTCTGTACTAGGAAATAAAAACACTTAATTAAAACACACGGTTCTTGGTGTTTTTTGAGCCTAAATTCAGTACGTGTAAAATACTTGTATAAGACTTTTACTCAAGTCTTCTTTGAATTGGTGATTTGTAAATTGTAATGTAATTTTTACAGTAATATATTTATACTTTTCCTAAAGTATGGTTTTCAGGTTCTTTTTAACTCTGCAGAATAGCTAACAGTTCCTTTTAGTAGTGACACATGTCATCTCTTCACAGTTTGTACACTAGGTAAATGGTGCGTTTTCAGAAGCAGTGTTTTACTAGTTAAACTCTTCAGCTAATTTGTAGTGGCAATCTGATCTCACTGACTTACTCGACACAACAACTTCTCCGTGTATTATAACTGCAAATTAGCATCTATTCAGTGTATGTGGGAAATGCTCTTGAAGGTTTGGAGGATCATGAAGAAGCGATAATACTACATAACACATTCAGCAGCACTACAGTCAGCTCACAGGGTTTAGAAGGGAATTTTAAAGTGCCGGAGAATCCGAGAATCATGAATAATGTATAGACACCCCCCCCACCCCGAAAAAAAGAATAAGAAAAACTACATTTGATTGCTTCCTATGACTGTTACTGGCAAACTTACCAGAACTAGAAAGGAAGAGATTCTACATGGGGGTTTCATTCTGTTTTTTTTCTTTTGTTTTTTTTGCGTGAGCTCCTTCCTTTCTTGTGGGCTTAATCTTTTTTTCTGTTGTTTGCATAAAATGTGTATATCTTCTATGTTATACTGGCAAATTATTAACATGGAAAGCTTCCAAATCTTTTGAGTATTAGAATGCTTAAAGATTAGCATGATGCATCGTTTGTGTTTTTATGCTTCTACTTAAAGTAAAGTCATTACAGTACAGTTTTTTTCAGGCTATTTAGAATGTAAAAAGCACAAACACTGTGGAGAAATGCATTTGTTTTAATGTCAAGATCTACGATAAATCTAAAAATTAGGGTTGCACCGATATCGGCATCGAGTATCGACCTCAATACCACATTTTCTGCCAGAAAAGTCCACCGATACCGGAAACTGATACTGGAAAATTGTGCAAATGCGCGTGTAAGGGGTTAATCACTAGCAGCGCCAAGTGCCGGAAGAAGTGTTGTTACAAATTTAGATAATTACTGAGAAATCTGAAATGATATTATGGTTTAGGATGGGTTAAATGCAGAGGAATAATTTCCCCATGAGGGACTAATAAAGGTTCAATTATTATTATTATTATAAATCGAAAAGGTTCATAGATGAAGTTTTGTCTGAAACTTTTCCGGCTTTGAGGCAAATGAGCACGAGAAGACGGTGGATGCGTGCAGATAGCGCTTCTAGTAAACTGCGCTAACCAACGGCACAAACACGACCAGTTTGGCTAAACACTTCACGTACCGAGAAGCAGACCAGAATGAAGAATTTCGAGATGTTATGAGTGGTTTTCATTATTACCAGAAGTGTTTTTAAGTCCCGTTGTAATACAATCCGCCTCAGAGAAATGTCAGACCAACACATCTGACAGGAGATAAAGATACTAGAAACGTATTTAACAATTAAATGTATAATTTCAGTGAGCGTGTGATGCACGTTTGCACTTGTATTTACAGTAGATGTCTATGCGCTGATCAATGATTATGTTTAATTAAATCTCGATTTGAAATCAGTTTATTTAAATACTGTTGTTCAACTCCTCATGCTGTTCTACAACATTTGATATGAATATTGTACCTTTCACACTCACGCTCTCGGACAGAAGTGTGAGTGATGTGGGAAACACAAACACAGGTGGTGACTAGACAATGGTTTAATGGCGGATTCACAAGACAGGGGAAACACCAAACACTGAAACGGTGACTGAAACACAAGGAGCACGAGGAAACAGGACATGGAATACACAGAATCACAAAGATACTCAGGTCTTGGAATTACTCGATCACGAAGATACTCAGGTCTTGGAAATACACTGGATCACGAGGAAACTCAGGTAAGTCACAGGGGGTCTGAAGGTCTTGCACGAAGATACAATGATGACACCAGACGCTCAACTGAACACAAAAGGGAGACTTTATAGGGACCGGGGATAACCAGCTCCAGCTAGGACGTGGGAATTAGGTCAAGGGACCGAGCAGAAGAACGGTGGGGAGATGATCAGAGTGTAACAGTACCAGCAGGACATTTTTATTTTTGTTCATTTTAAATACTTGATCTAACAATAAAAGCAAAATACAAAAAATTTTTCTAAATGTGTATTATTTCTATTAAAGCACCAGAAGAAAGCAGAGAAATAAATTCTCGAGTTGCACGCTCACTGTTTACATTTGTTTTAGAATGATTTATACTGTAATATGTTGCATACAACATGCTTTTCTTTTTAAATAAATCTTAATTTCAAATAAATTCAAACAAAACTAGCATCTTTTTTTTTTTTATTAAATTGACTAAAGCCGTTACCTGTAAATTAAAATTATGTTTTTACTCGGTATCGGCGAGTACTGAAACGCTATTTGTACTAGTTTTCCAAAAAAGTGATTTCGGTGCATCCCATATAATAATTATTGCGCTGTTAATGTGTAGACATTTTTTACCAATGATCAAGCACAAAATAGACGTGAACCCACGAACTGTTTGTAATCGCAATTTGTTCACTAGCAATTTGTATCGCTGTTTCTAAAAAGAATATTTTTGGCTTTTATTGTTACATTTGTTACTTTTAGTATAGTAAGGATTCTAGATTTGTTATTAGTTGAAAGTTGGTAACATTTTAAAAGTAAATGTTGTCTGTGCAAGCAAACACAAACCTTTTGATTGGTCATTTCCAGTGATCTGAAAAGATTCATTCGTTGGCTATTAATTGATAAAAATGCAACGTCTTGTTACTAACCAGAATGGTTTGAAACTATGGATCATTTGCTTTTGAGAAACTGATTTCCGAACCAAAAAGGAGCAGTCTTCTGACACTTTTACAAGGACGTTTATGAATGTTTTTTTTCTGTGTCAACTGGGGAGGATTGTGTGACATTGGACAAAAGGGAATAGTCTTCATCTTCCTCTCACTATGCGTTCAACAAAACAGAGCTGGATTGTCAGGAGGAGTCAGACATGAATCAGTATGAAAGAAAGTAGAGAAAGAGCCGTCTCCCCCAACACGGCGTTGATGCTGTGAGGATCAGAAGAGACAGAGCGACACAGGAATGAATTCACCAAAGAGAGGACGATCCCCTGCGGCCTTGTCAACAGCAGGATTAGACCTCGTCTGCTTTTTCATGAAGTTTCAGAGGAAAAAAGAATAGTGTGACTGAGCGATGACATTTCAGTTTTTCCTTTGACTGAACTTTATCCCTGTACAGGACCAGTGACACGGGACCAGAAGAGAACCTGTAAGTTGATGCCCCCCAAAATATGAACAATGAATGACCCAATTTTCTGCTTCCATTTTGTTTTTTTTTTTATAAATTCTGTGTGTTTACAGTCAGTTCAAACAGAGGTTTGAGTATTGTAAAAAACTTTTGAGTGTTTATTTTTAAGCCAAGAACATCAGCTTGGTACTTTATATACAGTACGTAAGCAGGTTCAGAACTCTGTGAACCATGCTGCCAGAATTACGGAAGAAGTTCTAAGGATTTTTCCTATTTAGACTTTTCAGTGTAATGAATGGCAAAACTCCAACAATGAGAAATGGCTGTGCAGATCTCTGTAGCAAAAATCCATTTTCTGTAAGGCTGCCAAGATGTGCAGGATTCAACAAAGCATGATTGTCATTACATTTCTACTCAAATATGGATCAGTGTAAAGTCATTGGCCATTAAATCACCGAAAAAGTTGTAATAAAAAATGTTGCAATATCGTTATGTGGTAATTGTCCAAACCTTTATTTTGTGTTAACAACAACAACAACAACAAAAGCCACAACGGACAGTGTTAGGACAAAAATTGCTTATACAAAATTACATTATATAGATTTTGTTTGATACCGTCACTCAAAAACTCAGTTCACCTGTGGCGTACCACGCAGTTCACGCCTAGGCCTTCTGTAGTTCTCTGTCTTAATCAACCCAACCCTCAAAATGGTTAGAAACTTGCATGCAAAAATATCTTCTAAAGGTATAAAACATCCCGTAGCTACAGTTGTGGCCTCTATAAATGCTATTCAGATGGAAAAGGATCCGGCAATTCACAGCGTCACATAAAAAATAACAATAAACTCCTAATCTGGCAATAAAAGTGCAACATTTTACTCATCAAAACTCCTTCTCCTCTTCTCTTTCTTTAAAAACTATTTATCAATAATCCAAACAGTTCAGTTACATCGCACTCCCTAAAAAGTCCCTTTTTATTCACATTGAAATTAATAGTGATAATAAATTACCTTTCCAGTCCAATCAATGGGTTTGATTACAGTGACGAGCGGCTCGCTTGAAGTCACAGAAGCTTGATCTTATAGGATGAAAAACATGTGAGCAATATTTGTTCTGTGGAAGAGAGCCTTGGCAATTGGATTGTGAAGGTGCCTGACCTGCCTAGCAAAATGGAGGGGGGGTGAATATTTTAAAAAAACTACTGGAATCTTGTGAAAAAGCTATAAAAGGAAGATGGCAGACCATTTGGAAATATGCAACAAGTATACATGGACATACTAAATACAATTAACATCAGTCTGTGATTCAGATAATTTTAGGCCTTCAGAGAAGGCTTAGCAGGCCCTGACGGCCCACCACTGCAGTTCACTAATGGGTAACACATACTTTGGCCAAGTTGTTCACAGTTGGATGGTTGGTTTCTGGGACAACATCACAGTGTAAAGTCCGGTACCCCGATATTTTCTTTCCAGAGGTGCATAATGAAACGGCACAGACATTGCAGAAATCTTTCTCTGTCTCTCTGGTTGATGTTCCTCCATTCTCTTGTTGGAAGTTGTGCCAGACAATAACGTGGTTCTGATAGTAGAAAATACTACTGGGACAATGGCACATGTTTTGGGGGCAGCAATATCAGCACTGGTGGACCACCAGTTCCACCCCTGGTTAAATTTGAAGGTGGCAGAAATAGGAAATTAGTGAACCTCATGCTCTATAGTTTTCCCACTGGTCTCCAGAGTTCCAAGATGTTCTTTCCACCCAGGTATGTGTAAAGAACGCTGATGTGCTCTTGGCAAGGATTTTCCAAGCTGTTCGCAAAAATCAAAGTAGTGTTGCCAGCAGATTTGAGGTGTGGACAGCTCTTACGTCATAGTCTTGAAGAAGACAGTATGTTTACGACAAATACCGGATGTGAGAACATTAAACTAACACTTTTGATGAACTAACCTAACGCTTAGTTTGCAGCAATATACCTAAAAGATGCCTACTTTGAAATCTTGATCTTCCCTTGACAAAGACCGTTCCTACATTTTGCATTTGAGCTTCAAGCAAGTTAATACAATCCCCACCCTTTTGAATTGTCGTTTTGCATCTTCATCAGATAGTGGAAGCCACACTCTCCCTACTAAGATTGCAAGGCATTCAATACTGTATTTTGAAAATTGGTACAAGCTCAGTGCAGATATGAGTTATGTCATCACAGAAATATCACGCTCAGGCACCTAGACTGAGCTCATAGATACCCTATGAGTACGAGTATGACTATTCTCTTTTTGAATCTTGCTAGAACCAGGATTTACATCCACTTAAATCTCTACTAAGTGAAAACAAGTCATACAAATAGTGTCAGTCTTGGACATATTGCTTGTTAAATATTCATAGAAGTTTTTTTTTTTGTTTGTTTAATACTGCCCTAGTCCATTCAGCACCAAAGAGAACTGTAATTAACATAATCTTCAAAGTTACCTAGGTGCCTCAGTTTACAGTTTCTTCTTGGGTGTAAGCAAGGTTGTGTCTTGGAAGGACCAGTTTATCCACCTGACCCGAGCATCCAGTTAAAAATTTCAAATAATCATTCCCGCGTTTCATTGAGAGATAACTCATCATTCAGTCATACTATTGAATAGGGCTTACTTCTTAGACCAACCATTACCTGCCACCAGTTTTGGTGTAGATTCCTACTCTGGCTGGGGTCCTTCCATTGCTATAGATGGTTTAAATTAAGTTGCTCCTGTCATGCAAGATTAGTAGATCTTCAATTAATCTAGTGAAACTTATTTCTTGAGCAAGGGAAAATCTGTTCTCGGATCTTCATGTTAGGACATGCCTATAAGAGTCCTACTAAGTGGCTTCTCCGATTCCTCAGGTGTTAGTTCATCCGGCGTTATGTTGAGTCAACAGACAGAACTTGGTTTCATGCGTAACAGGAATAAAGGAAAGAAGAAGAAAAATGAGTGAGATGTTGCATATGTTGTGTGTTAAATTAATTTAATCTGCTCTTATGCATTCAGCCAATAAGTGTAAACATGACCTTTAATTGTATTCCCTTAAAACTTTGTTGATCCAACACCATGTTTGTAATGATCTCAATACATGGGTTGTAAGTATTGTGAACACCATGAAAGCAGTCTCACATATTATTTCCTGTGTTTCTTCTCTTTATATTTCATTGTTTTATGTTGCTTTTGTTCCATGTTCCAAACTGCTTTTAATTGCCCCTTCATTGTCTCTGTACATGTACTTTGCACAATGACAATAAAGTAGAATCTAGTCCAATATTTCTTGTCCAAAATAGTCCAAACATTTTTTGTTTTCCCTTCATTCCCCAAACATGCCGTTAGGATGGTTTGTTAACCAAAGCTCACGTTTGGTCTATATAACAGATGAAATGGTTATAACTGGGAAAATACTTGTGAGAGCATCTGCAATCTCACTCAAGAGCCACAACATTCTAATTGCAATTGCCAGCCATATGTTTGCTCTCATTATATCACCAATCAATAGTTATTCTTTAAGGAGCAGACATTTCTACTGATCTTCCCAGTAATTACTTTATTTCCTGAAGAGAAAAACACAAACTACCTTAAATACTGGAGCAACATTACAACTACTTTAAAGCTTTAGCTTCTGATCAGTTGCTTTATTAGTTTATTAGAGATTTTAAAATCAGCAATAGCTCTGCTTATAAATGTCTTGATTAAAAAACAAGTTACAAAGCATCTCTTTGAGAAATTATTGTCTCTCGTTACGAAATTGTTTCAAGATACGACAATTTGTTATGTAAGTCTTTACAAAAGCAAGTCGTTTTCTTACCCCTAGTACGGAGGGAGATAGGTGAGAGTGTAAAATGCAGTTGCTCATTCGTCTCACACATCAAAAAAAAAAAGACACTTGGTAATTGCAGATATCTTGCTTCCGGAACAGCTGACAGTTGAAAAGGTCCAAAACTCATTTGTATTTTGTGCTTTAGTCTAATAGTACTCATTTTGTAATGTTGTTGTCAATAACTGTTATGTAACGTGATTTTTATTACAATTATTACAAATATTTTGTCCTTTATAAAACATGTTGTCTGAATTTATGGAGGCTTCTCTACTTATGAAATTTTCTACATACAATTTATATATTTCTACATTTAATGTTCTATGTTTTTTTGCAAAACTGTATTTCTCACACAGTGAAATTCTTGCTTTTATGTTTGCATTGTGTCCTTGGGAAAGACGCTGACCCTCACATGCCCCCCAGGCACAACTGCTTATGACTGCTCACTGCTCCGGGTTTGTGTGTGTTCCCTTCACTGTGAGTATGTGCACTTGGATGGATTAAATGCAGAGCACAATTTGATTCGGTCCCTAGTGGCCATACTGACAATCACCTCACTTTCTTTTTTCTTTCTTCTTCACTCCATTGTCTTTCACAGACACGAGTGCTGCTGTGCTGAAGCACAATGCTACTTATTCCTCTCAGTCTTGCTTCGTGTTTAAAATGTGTGAGAGTATTATTTACAGCTTAAACGATTAAAACAAGAGATTTTGAAATGTAACTATTGTAAGAAACATGGGTCTGCTGTATGTCAGTTTTTAATCATGCTAATCCCATCAACAAACCCCTAATCAGCTTTATAAAATTTGAGAACATTAAGATCCCATGTTATTTTCTAAAGGCAAAATTTGCAGATACCAGTTAAACCCACAGCTCAGATGAGAGATTATCATTGCAGTTTGCAGGACGGCTGACTACATCATGACACAGCCTAATCCAACACTTTTAGAGGCTGTCATTCCAATCGCACTTCTCCGATAACGGCACCCATGCGTGGACAACCCTTCTAAGCTCTCTGTGCACTCTGATATTACTTGAGATGTGTCACACCAGGAAAATATTCTAAACCTAGCCAAATCTCCAGCTGTGTGGTTCTTTACATCAGATTTTTGTTGCCATGCTTTGACATTTACAACATGCCAATTTTTATTTGATTTAATAGTAACTATAGGATATTTCCCCATCAAACAACTTAATGCTTTCTGTTAGTTATTCTATGGTCTTTAGAATAGCAGTTAAACAAAAAAATATATATATATTTTTTTCATTTTTTTTCTGTTTCAAATTTGTATGTCAGTGTTCTGTGCCAAAAAAAAAACATCACTCTGTTTGCAAACATCTGCTGATCGGTTTCTTCTCAGATATTGATTTTTACAGATTTGGCCAAGCTCGGAAACTGCTTTGCAGATCTTTCTTCTGCTTTCATTTTACTGTATTTAATAGCCTCTCTATATTTTTGCTACCCCTGAATTCCTTTCAGTCTTGCTCTTTAATGAAATTATATATGTTTTAATTTGTGTTTTACAATAGTAACCTGTATGAACTTTAACAAAATTAAACCACACTACTTTGCCGGAATTTTAATAATAATAATCTTTAATATTTTCAAAAGTTGAAAAGGAGAAGTCAAAACAAAGCAAAAGTAGTTTGAACGTAAAATCTACGTATTGTAAGTGGAATAGTAAGAGATGATTTAAATGCACAAATGTAATTTACAGTTCAAATGAAAGTCAAAGGCGGCACTTTTTGAATTTACTGTGTATCCACAAAAACAACTTCTGCTTTAACCAACTCTACGCTTGTCTCGAAAGATCTATTGATTGTTTAGCCAATAGTGTTGACAGCTCAATACAGCATGAAGAGCTGAGTATGTTTGAGAAACTCTCTGACAAAGAAATAAAGTGGCACTTGTTCACTGAGTGTTAATGGCAGAAGAAACTTGTGTAAAACTAGAGTAGGAGAAGCATTTCCACAGAAGGATCTGAAGGTCACTGAAGACTTGTAGAAACTTCAACTGATACGTCTTACATTTAGAACTTTATTTAGGCATTCTCTTTTTTTTGGCACTGAATTCCTGCTAGCCTATGAATGCAAATGCTTGTCTTCTAACGTCAAGCCCTAGAGGCCAGAGCATACGTTACGTTTATTCAAGGAAACCGGGCGTTCGTTTCTCTTTTTTCTCTGATAGTGACCCAGCAACCTCGGACACCTCTGAGCTTTCATCATTAGTTCAAACATGCTCATATCCCACTCACAGATCAAAACCGGCGGGACCAGTCCCCTCGGATCAATGTCACACCTGTGTGCCTCTCTCCCTCGTTCTCCTTCCCTCCATCTGCTCCACCAAGGCCGGCCGCTGTCAAAGAGATGCTCTGTTGGCCCTATTCCTTGCCTCCCATTTCCCCTCACTCTGTCACATTCGGTCTTCCTCATGCTTGATCAAAAGAACCCCAACGTCAGTACGCAAAACCCCCAATCTGTGCTGCAATATACCCCCGCAGACGAGTGGCGACACAAAGTCATTCCATCACCAGCACCAGCAGACGCTCTCCAGTTGTTCTTTTTGTTTCAAAAACCACAGAAAACATTTTATCAGCGATTAACCATTATAGATATAAAAAAATAAGATTTAAATTAAAATTAAAAGAATAAATTAAAATTAAAACTTCCCTCTGTGGGGAAATTAACCTCAGCATTTGACCCATTCGGAGCAGTGGGCAGCCTCAGTTAGTGTCATGTCCAAGGACACTCAGTTGAA
Organism: Paedocypris micromegethes; assembly: GCA_028031935.1. Classification (NCBI taxonomy): domain Eukaryota; kingdom Metazoa; phylum Chordata; class Actinopteri; order Cypriniformes; genus Paedocypris; species Paedocypris micromegethes. The sequence goes on from CM051496.1 coordinate 10,051,923, forward strand.
GAATCAGTCAGAGAAGGATTCGAACAACCTCTTGAGCACAATGTCCTATTCCCTGCCATTGAAGCACAACGCTGAAGCATACGATATGTAGATAATAATATACAGAATATAAGCATTTATTTATAATTACTCATGCATTCAGCCAACGGAGTTATGGTGGATTTTTACCTTGGCCAGCACAAAATAATTGTGAATATATGTGTGTGGTTTTTGGCCCCGAGCTAAAATGAAAAGCTCAGTGCCCTTGGTAGTGTGGATGAAGAGTCAGAATGGCTCCTATCACTCCAGCACACAAGCTGTTAAGTTCGGCTGCTCTCATTACTAGTAATAGTTTATGTTCCAGTCTGGCACAGGACGGACAACTAGTTCTGTGCCTGTGCTTTAGAAACTTGATATACGCTGCCTTTTGTTTTCCATTTTCCCTTTTGTTCTCCATGATAAGAGCAATGTGAAATGTTGAGTAATGTCTTTACAAGATTGAGGCTTTAAACTCGCTGTGGGGTTTTGGATTAATATTGATTTTGTTCTTTATCGGTTATTTACGATTAAATTAATGATTTGTTCGAATCAATGGGCTTCGGGTCCAATTCTTCACCTTGTTTGATTTGATTTTTACTGACTATCATGGTTTGTTAAAAATGCAATTCATCAGTTTTGTGAAAGGTCAAAGTAAATTTGTTTGATTTTGGAACATTTATGGACCATTTTTATCAGTGATTTCCAATAGCAAAATGCATTTCAACATACATTTAATTATAAACTGAGGCACTTATGTTTTAAATGATTTTTGTGTTTTTGTTTTTTGATCTTGCAACATACTAGCTATCTTAATTTTGGAAATGGATGTTTAATAGGATGTAGAATGATTGTAGAATGTAAATGAAAAGTAATAAATACCAATAAAATGCTAAATAAAACTAAATATGTAATTGCGTTTTTAAAATTATGAACTAGAAAAATAAATTATGTACATTTGCCAAAACTGATAATGATTGCAAATAATCTATGGATCATAAGCAGCACAAATACAAAGTATCTCTTAGTAATTACATCAAGAAAATCATAATGTTCATTTCATTTTGGTTTACACAAAATTCGGTAGACAGGAAATTCATTTTCAGGGGAAGAATCTATATAAAGTTTTAATACTGTGTTATACATTAACAATATTTATACCAGCGAAACCGGGCACTCACGCAAAATAAATGTAATTAATAATGATAATACTATATAAAATATTTAGTTTTAATCATAACAAATAACAGTAGGAAGAATAACAATATCTTCGCAGATTAAAGTTAAAGCCCTTACGTAATACATTTAAGCCCACCTTGTAGAATAATCAAAGTTTAGCCGAAGCCTACTTCTTACCTCTTGTATGTAAGATAATAAACATTGAATCAGAACAAGCAAGTCTATTTTAAATTATCATCAGAGATTAAACGTCAGATGGAATGGTGGCTATCAATTTCATAAAGGAAAAGCATTTCTAGTATTAATAGAGGTTATTTGATGGTTTAGTTAGTGTTTGCTGGAAGTCTTATCAGGATGAACCCAGAAGTGAAACAGATAGACACTGTCCCAGGTTCAAGATATAAAGTCCAGCTCTGGATTGTTTCTGAAGAAATCAATAGTCGCCTGGGCAGAGCGGCAGTGTTATAAGAGCAGCTCTTCATGACTGTAAGAAACTTCAGCTAAAAGAGTTCAAACTTGGCATCGTGCTTCAAGCTGGAACCATGTAGAGTCAACTCACCGATAAATGGACTTTCACTGTGTTTTAATGCAAAGTTTCTTGTGTTTTTCATCAATACTGTTCAAAAATGTAAGCTAGTTACTATTTAGAAAATTAAACCCGTACTTAAAAACTGACAATGAAAAACTTAAAAAAAATGCTTTGACAAATGCAAAGCTCCATTCCTAGCGAGTTAAAACAAAAAAGATACCTCAGTTTTTAGTATCTTGAATTTTCTCCCCGACATTGAACATCAAACCGAAGACTTGCTCAGGGGTCTGCTCACCCCCTGCAGCCCCTCTTGATCTTTGTCTGTGTGTGCTTGTGTTTGACAACTTACAAATGAACCTGACCTCTTCTTCTCTAGATACACACACACACACACACACACACACACACACACACACACACACACACACACACACACACTCACTCACTCACACACTCACACAAACACCCTGCAGTGATACAAAACCACAATGACTGAGAGACTCTTCTCACTCTCATATATCGAGCGGTTTCCACAAGAGTCAGGGAGCACGACCCCTGCATTTCCCCTGGAGTCTTGACCTTTAACCTCCCCACAACCTGTTCTGCCATGTCAGAGAAAGAGAGTGTGTTTACTCTGAAGCTGATCATAAGCGGAAAACTGATAGATCTGTTTTATTAAGCCTGCCAAGACCCTGTGAATTATAGTCTGGGCTGTTTTATTGATGGCCTGTAATAAAACGGTGTAGTAGTAGAGTAGCCTAATATCATTAAGATAGAAAAGGTCAGAGTGTTTCCTTCCTGAACGTTTGACCATTTCAATAAAGGCCGGGGCCATCAACATCTGAGAATGCAATGAATATCATGACAAATATTTTGAATTTGACCATTTTTTTCTAGTTGCTGTTCTAAATGTGCATTGCATTCACTAAAATCCTTTAGTTGTTATGGCTCAAAAAATGTTACAAATAAGTTGAAGGTTTTTGTTTGGCATTTCACACATACAGGTGAGACGAAATATCGTTTCTCACTAGCATCATCAGTGCAAACACTAGAACAAAGAATAGTGTTATTTAATATATTTATTGTTTAATATTTAAGTTATTTAATATACTGTACATTGTTAGTTTAATACAAATAAACTGATATTTAAATACATTTTTTGTAACAGTATTGTATTGGTTATTTTACTTCATACATCGACAAAATACCTTTATTAAATTAAGAAACAGTTTCATATAGACCATAGATCAGTTTTTCCATCATCGCCCGTGGTGACATTCAATACTTTTTAACTTTCGCTTTTCTTTTGAGATTTCAGTTTTTCGATTTTTTGTTGTAATAGCCAATTTTGTTTAACCTTCTGCCACGTTTTTGAAAACTACACCAAGCAGACACAAAAAAAAAACCATCAGCTTCGTCTAGTGTTTGCATAATTCATTCATCTTAAAAAATGTCTCCAAAAAACCCCAACATATGTACATACAGACTGTTCACCTGATGGTAAATTTGATCCATATGAGCTTTATCAAAAGCAAACATTCTCTGTTGGGGCAAACATATGGCACATCCTCTGAATGGCGCCCAGATGCACCAGTACTAATTGAAACTGGCCAAGTACACATTTGAATCCTCACCAGAGAATTTGCTCAACATGGTTTTCTGGGACAAGTAGGACATTTTTCTTTATTACAATGCAGGCCATGTTAGTTTTACTAAAACTTTTCACACAACAGCCATAGTCCTCATTAAATTATGCCTTAATAGTACATTTTCCATGTAATTTATTTACTGTTCTTCCCTGCCAAAAAAAAAAAACTAACACAATCATTAAAATAACCCATCCTAATTATATGAAGAGGAGAAAACACTTTTTAAAATGGAAATTAAAGGACATTTAAGCTTACATTTACAACATATAGAGATGTATAATTTAATATCACAGCAAATTGTATCATCTAAATATCACACAGTTTCCACATATTGATTTCACATGTCAGCTTTCATAAATTCAATTTTTCTCGACTTTTTTTCATCTTTATCTTTTTTGTTATATAACAAAAATATAATTTTGTTATATTTATATTTATATATAAGGATAAGGAAGTGAGGTGACAGCAATATGGCCACTAGGGACCATACTGAATTTGTGCTCTGCATTTAACTCATCCGTGAAAGTGCACACACACAGTGAAGTGAACACACACAAACCTGGAGCAGTGGGCAGCCTTAAGCCGTGGCACCCGGGGGGCATGTGGGGTTCAGTGTCTTGCCCAAGGACACTTAGTTGCAGAACCCGTAGTAGGGGGGATTCGAACCTGCAACCTTTCGGACACGAGTCCATGTCCCCTACCACTGGACCATATATACTGTATATGCAGCATTGAAATCATCTTCTAAATACATATATCTTCTAAATATCCTATAAAAAGGGTCGCACCCCGTTGTTGCTACTTGCAGCTCTATTCATATAAGTTCCTTTATGATTATAATTGGGATTTTGTGTCTTAAATCTTCTTAGGTTAACGTTGGTTGCAGTTGGGGATTTTGAGTTTTGTGAGAAATATATAATGAGTGGTATGCACATAGATGTCTAAATGCGGTCTATGTAAATGGATTCAGGGAGATTTGTGAATAAAACCAGGGTTTTTTTGCAGTCAGAGCAGCAAAACTATTTAGTTTCTTTCCCCCAAGAGTTTAATTTATAATTTATTTTGAAAGAAAGTCTCAATTAGTGCTGCAGCCTGGGCTGAACGCTTTCTCTCTCAATACACCTAATTAAAATGGAAAACATTTATTTTGTGTCACAAAGTCAAGAGTATTAATAGTAGAATTAACAAAATATTATTCAACATTCATAACTGTTTTAATAAGCACAATTGATTGTTTAAATTCAAAATGTTTAACGTTTTTTTAAGCATTTACACTTTTGAATAACTCAAGTCGCCAATAACGTTTACTAAAAGTGACAGCAAACTCATATGCATCATATTTATTAAAAATGTATTGGAAACAACACGTTTTGCTGTTGATCTGATAAATACTGACGTGCCACTAACTGCATGACACAATTTTTTGGAATGAGTGCTACTTTAACAAAGTTTTAACGACAGCAGTTTGATACTCTAAATGATCACATGGTTGCCAACATTATCAGATTTTGATCAGTAATTGTAAAGTATATATGAATATTCAGAATTTAGTATAGTTATAGTAACATGGAATTGGATTAAAACGGCTCAGAACTTTATAAAGATAGCAACAAGACCAAACAGGAGATGATGCTTTGAATGACGACTACACCAACAAACACCGAAGTCATCAAACGAACCAACATGGTTGAGGAGTGTAAGAGAAGACTCCCCAAAACAGACGAGTGTGTTGATCCAATGTGGCATGTAGAGCAGGAGAGGTTATTTTACCAAAAAAAGTAACATTTTGTCAAAATAGTAACATTCGCTTAGACTTTAACGAACATGAATTCAAAAGGATTGTTAGCGTACGAGCCACTAAATAAGGCTGCTTGGCTTTTTATCATAAAATTAAATATTATAAAAGATTGAAGAGAAACCGTGAAACTAGATTCAAGTCCGTAGTTGTAAAATATTGACCGGCAGAAATGTTGGGATTGTAATCAGGAATTGTGAATGTGTGAAATCGAACAAAACACATTACGTTTGATTTGACTATCATGATATCAAGCCTTAAATTCAAGTATAACACACAATGTATCACTCAACTTTTATTTTAAGGATTAAACTGCAACACAATAGAACCCTAGAGGAGATGCATGAAGAGGGAAACATCTGTCTGTTGGCCCGAAGGCCTGCCTACAGAACTCTGTCTTTTGCCAAAGTTTCACCCACTCATCTACAACATCTGCCCATCTGTACGCCAGGCTCCAGGAACCTTCTGGTGCAAGGCACCACACATATGCGCTTATTCCACCACTGGAAGAAAGCGTCCAGAGAAACGTGCAACCGCAATCACACGTGTTTATGTCGTTGAAGACCTATTGGAGATGACTCTAATCCTCCAACGCCACACAAGGACAGATGTGATTTATTGTCTAATTCCCTGGCTTTTCAAAATCATTCATAATCCAGGTTTAATATGCAACATCTTTCAAGGATGCAAAGTTCATTTAACTTATGAAATGAGCAGAATACACAAATTAAACAGATGCAGATGGTTGTTGGCTTCTCATGTCAAATATGCAATTGGTATAGCATATCATAGCCCCTTTCACTCAAATTGACGACATGCAGTCATGTGTGCACAGACCAATGCCGGTAAACTTGTTGCGGTAATTTGCCGGCATGGGTGGGTGTAAAGTTTCCTGTAAATTGCCTGTCAACTGTCCTGTGTGAACGCAAAAGAATTTGCACGCAGAAGGTTCATACGCGCTGACGTAGACGACTGCTCTGAGCCAATCAGAACATTATGAAGAGTTCAAGTTCAAGTTCTGAGCATTTGTAAGGCACTTATCACAGTTTTAACTGTCTAAAGCGCACATGAGGGGCACACATTTATCACAAGCTCAGTTCGTACTTAAGCAGGTGCCGCTGTTTAAAAGATGTCACCAGTTGATGATGTCACAGAATACTCACTCTGGTGTTCAATCTGCTAAATGTCCTCCAACTGGAATGTCAGTGAAATCAAAGCACTTCAAATAATTTGGGCGGACATTTGTCAACACATCAGAGTATCAGTTAGTGACGCCGTCACATATGAAACAATTACAACCGTTATTACACTGTACATATGTTTCACTATGACTGTGTTTTGAAAACACGTTTTTTTTTATCTTATTCTTAGAATTCCTAATTTTTTTCTTACAGCTCACCATGTTCTTGTTAGTTCACCATGTCTCTCCCCTAAGCCCCATATTAGTATATTCCTTCTATTCATTCAGGGCCCCACTTTATCCTAAATACCTGCACACACACACACACACACACACACNTCTCTCTCTCTCTCTCTCTCTCTCTCTCTTACTCTTATTCTCTCTTTGTCTCAGTGTCGTTCTCCCAAAGTCATCCTAATTAGTCTTTAATACAGAACTCCCATCGGCAAGGTCACCAGTGCCTTTGTGGTGCAATGTTGTCAGGACGGTGCTAGAAATAAAGAAAGTGCCTATCTGTTCCCATCAGCAAAGAGAAAATCACACAAGATCCACTGTGCCAACAGCCTCAAACTATATCACGCGCCGGCCTTCAGTTACTCTTCCTGACACTACAGTCACAATAAACCTTTCCGAAGCTGAATGCGGACATGTTTTACATGTATTATCACACTGGCATGAATGTGTGCGTAATCATGTTACTTTTGAATGTTGAGAATGTTGAGACAACCATGTTGTCTACTTAACTTAACATACATCCACACGAAAAACATGTACATATTTGTGAACACCCCCCCCCACACACACACACACACAGAGACAAAAATAAATACAGACCTTGTATGAAGCATGTCCTTTATGTCCTAATGAAGTCGGTAGGGTCTGAGACCCGGAACCAAACCCGGAGCAGTGGACATGCTCAAGCCACTGGATCACATCTTTACAGAAGATCACAACAAAATAATAGCTAAAACAATTAAACGATAATCACAAACCTAAAAAATCTGATAAAAAACAGGACAAAAACTCAAGGGAACGAGATATTGAAATCAATATTTTTGACCAGCGGAGTTTGAATGCCAGCGTTGAGCTTTCTGAGAGTCCGGTTTGCAGTCAGTGGTTTTGTTCCCAGACAAGGTCTTGAAGCTCTGGTCTGTAGATCTGCAGATCAATAGTCCAGTCAGACAGCATGTGTTTGCTAGTCTTGCCTTTTCCAAACTCATTACGCAGTGACCAACCCCATGATCCTTTGTGGGCAACTGAGTGGATGGTTGTTGGGTTCTGGATGTCTCGATAGGAGAGACCGAGACCCCCAGACAACCGATAAATATTGTTGAACTTTTCTGTCCTCGCACTGCTACCCTATATTAACCTACAACAGACACATGAACCTAATGACTTTTCCCTCATGACAATGTTATTTCTTAATGGTTGCTTTTGCGTAGCCCAGGAGACTTTTCCTATTCCCGGTTGTTTCAATTAAAAATTGATGGCCTGAAAAGGCTGAGTTCTATTTTTAGAGCTTATTTATTACATTTGAAAGATGACATGAATTGCAAATAAGGTATAAATGATATATTAACATTTATCTATTTTAGCAGGAGCTGAGAAGTCATGAAGTAATTGAACAGAAAGGTTTAAAAAGAAGTGGAACACAAGTAACCAGTAAGTAAACAGCCCATCAAGTCAAAAAGTAAAAACAAAGTGCCCGGTGAAACAAAATGGACAGTTCACAAAATGGACAAATTCACAAAGAATTATGGGGAATGTAGTCGAGATTTGAAAACTTTGAGCATGTTCTAATATAAAACCTCATTAGTTTATACATTCTAACATTGGCTTTCACATATTAACAAATAAGGAAAGTTCCTCAATTTTGAACAAATGTAATAAATACAGTGTTTCCAAATTCCTTCTTGAGGATAGAAAAACCAATAGTTGTAAATCAGTTTTATGTCTCAAGCTGCTTCTTGAAGTGTAGATTTACATTGTTGCTCAACACCTTATAGCTGGAGGAAAGATAATATTTCCAATAACTCATTCCTAATTAGCCTTCCCACAAGGCTCAAAAATAGATTTAGCCTTCACCTCATTATATTACTTTTGATAATATTCATGTTGCTTCTGTAATTACCATCTTATTGAATAGTTGAGGTGAGCATCGGTATCAGTGGATTAAAATTTCAGTTATGATACTTATAGCATGCTGTTCATTTCCTAAACTACAATAGCTTATTTTGTATTGTTTTTGTCCAATCCTCATAAATTTCACATTAATAACATTCATATCAATTGATCTGTATACAAATTATGTTGTACAACATGCAATGACAATAAAAGCCTCTTACTCTTACTTTTAAACAATTGAACATGGAAAAAAGGTACTTTTTTTTTGCAAAGGATATAACTTGCTTTTCTATATTAGTACAGAATTCACCCTATGCTTTTAAGACAGATTTTATTACTTTTCCTTTTTTTATCTCTTTAATTCTATGCTATTCATATTTTCCTTTCCATTTGACCCGCATTATGCAATTTCCAAGCTCGAAGTTCAAACAAAAGTAACATTAGACAGCATTAAGGCGGGTTTGAGCGAGTGAGACCACCAACACCACCACTTTCTCGGCCCATTACTGAAGTGTGCTTAAGGTTCATTCCTATTCCAGCAGTAATTGTGCTGTTCCACATTGCAGGACGGACGTCTGCAGGTGCGAGGGCTGATAATGAAGAACTGGCCAATGTGGGTGGCAGCTGAGCTCCACTCGGGAGAAAACAGAGTTATATCCCCTAAACACACACCTCCAATTGACTCAGCACTTTAGCAGACCCCTGTAGTAAGAGCCACGACACTTCCCCAGCTGTGCCTCTTTCCTCCCTGGCTGCTCACACACACATTTATTACAGGTGAACTCGCCTTTCAATTAGACGCACTCCTCTCATTAATAAAGCCAATGACCTGGACTTCTTGATTCTTAGAGGGCGGGGGTCTCCGCTCGTCCCACCGAGGGAAAAGTATGCCTTTGCCTTCTGTGACCATTTATACAATAGTGGCCTTATAATTAACGAGTTGGACTTGCAACAAAACGGTCGCAGGATTGAATCTCAGACTTTAAAGCTGTCCACTGCTCCAGTTTTTTGTCAAAGTCAAAGAAGCTTTATTGTCATTTTAACCACATACTTTTGGTTATTTATATTTGCCTTTACACTATGTATATTTTGTCAATTGAATTTTTCTTGTGTTCTTGTTCTTGTATCTTGTGCTATACTTTAAACCGTTTCTTGCCTTCTATAGTTTAAACCATATTTTAATATATTGTAGTTATTTATATTGGTTATTCCGTGTGTATTTTTCACCATTATCTCATCTTTCTTTTTGCACCAAACGGAGTAGCAATACTAATTTCATTGTAACCCTGTGATACAATGACAATAAAGGTATTCTATTCTATTCTACACCAGAGCATTATGTGGGGATTGCAGGACTTAAGAACCCTGGTCCTACACAAATCAGGACTATCACATATCACAAAAGATGAGGCTACAAACAAGTGCAATACTGTATAACAAAGACATAAAATTACAAGACATGACAAACACCAACTAACGAAAAGAGATGATGTGAATTGGGGTCCATCATGTCCTTCCTCAGCTTCTCTCGATGAACGAGAGTCTGATGGCTCTTCATGGTCCCGATGTAAAAACAGGAGCAGAAATTGTGAATTGTGTGAATGGCCAGAAAATGTATCGAATTCAGAAGAGTCCAGGAAGAGTGTTTGAGGAGTGTCTGGTCATCTGCAGTGCTGTTCTTCTTGTGGTTGCAGTGTGTGGTGTAGATGTCCAAGATGGATGCAAGAGAGAGGTAGATGAGCTGTCACTATCCTCTGCAGGGTCTTGTGGTCCAAGGCTGAACAGTTCCCAAACCAGGCAGTGATGCACCTGCTCAAGAAATTCCCAATGGTTGCTCCATAGAAAGTGGTCAGGATGGTTGGTGGACGGTGTGATTTTTTTTTGGTCACCTTGCCACTTGACACAAGAAATATATGTAATTAACACAAAAAATATATGTAAGTATATACTGTAATTATTCATGGAATCCCGTATATCCCGTGGGAGAGACTCGCGATCGGTGAACAAATCTGACGCTTGCACATAGTTGAATTGGCAGCGGGGTTCTGTAATTGTCCGTAATGGCCGGTGCTCTGTAGCTGGAGGCTCGCTGAGGGGCTAAATCAAGCCGATTGCGTGCAGTACTCATCCATATTGTCCTACACTGGGCGGACTGATCCGCTCTGGACACATCACAGAACCAGTGTTCCAATTAAAGCTCTCGTCAGCACTTTCTTCTCTGTCTTCTCTCTATTGCCTGTTGTAAGGTGGGCTGTGGTAAAAGGCTTTTAGAGGTTAGAAACACACTGAAGACTCGGACTTTGACTGCACTGTTAGTCTCTTGTTACTGGGAAAATGTTGCTCTAAATTACACACTGCCACCACTCTTTCCTGGGACTCCAACACTCTCTCAGACTCTTGAAAGACCAGAAATATCCACAGCGCAATTTGACTTGTACCATTAAGAGCTCAGAGTCCATTGAAAGCAACCAATTGAACCAAAACGATAAGTCTAGTTTGTTACAATTATGAAGCATGTAATCTGCCCCAAGTTCCTTCTTTAAGGTGTGATAATCCTCTGCTTTGTGCTGTTTTTGTTCATGAATATTGACCCTGAATAAACGAATAACAGGAACAATAACAAACTTCCGCGATCTACAACAAAGCCTTACCGTCATTTCGAATCACAGTTTTTCTATGTGACGTCACATAGAGTGCCAAGTAAATATACAAAGTAAATGTATTCCACAAGTATTGGGTCTTAATCTGCAGGATTTGACCAAGTTTCTCCCCCAGAGCAGAAACAAATAAGGCAGAATCGACATACTGGGACAGTTTTGTACTGTTTCTCAAAAATTCAGTGTAAGTTTTTATTTTTACTCCTCTGTATCATTTGTTTTCTTCTCTGGTCTGATTTTCTCCTTTGTTTTCAATGTCTGTTTTTTTTATTCTCTTTTCATTACTGCTAACAAACGGCTGACATTAACTCTTTAGCACTCTTTATACTGTATTCTAATTATTGTTATTTGTATTTTTTTTATTGAGTATATCTGTCGGTCTGTTTGTCTGACAGTTTTGAGCATTTTATGAAATAAAAAATGTAAGTTCCAACAACAAGATTAACTAAAAAACTAAAGAACTAATTAAACTTAAGAAGAACTAAAAAAATGGACATGTACACATGTGAAATGTAAAAAGTTATATTATTGGTTAACCCTGATCTTAAGAGTAATCAGCCAGCACAGCTACTGTACTTGTGGCTCTGTGGGTCAGAACAAACTTAATACCTTGTAGCTTTTAATTCTATTGCTTCACGAGCCCTGTTTATCTAGTTCATCTGTTAATTCTCTCTGGATCTATTACACCAACCTTGTACCTGTCACAGCAACGACTCCTTGAACATTGTGTAATTTGTACCACGTAGAAACTAAGAGTTTGGTTGAGATCAGTGATGGCGTATTCCCAGTGCTTGGAGCAGTCACCAACGACAGCATGTGTGGCGATGAGCTGGAGCCAGATCTTCTCTACAGGTCCGTGACCCACCAATCAGCTGGCCAGATGCTGAGGGAGTGTTCTGGAAACGATGTGGCTGTCAATCATGGTGCTCTTGTGGGATTGAACCTGTCAGCAGCCTCTACCCTTCCTCCTGCTATCTCTCAGATGCCTGGCTAACTGCTTTGACCCATATCTGTCTCGTCTGGACGCGGCCCAACGCTGCTTCAATCGCTCTAATTATGCCCATGAATTACAGTTGTCTGTTGCAGAAAGAATACAAAGCCTTGTTTGGATTTTGGATTTGAGAAAGAGATATCTGCTTGTGATGCTGTATAAAATGTACTGTAATAATCGAAATTGTGGAAAGTGTCTTAGCGGAGCTGAGTCAGAAGAGCGAAAAGCAAATAGATGTTTCGACGTAGAACAGATATGCAGTAATAAGATAAAGATATAAGTTGCAGAAAACTCCATTTAAATATTTAAATGTGTTACTGAAGTGAACGTACTTTGTTATTAGCTGTCCATTTTTTTTCAGGTAAATAAGAAAACGCACAAATTAATTAACAATGCAATTCAGGACAATTATTTTAACAATTATTGAATTTTTCTTGGTTAAAGTTTTAAGAATCAATTGTCTACTAAACATGAAAAAAGGAGCTTAAGATGAAAGCAGAAAAAATAATCTGAAAGAAAATAGGATGCTTTTAATTGTTACTGTGCACAAATACAGCGTACATTATAATCATGTGCAATGAAATTATAAGCATGCAGAACATATACTGTACATACACACACACACACACACACACACACACACACACACACACACACACACACACACACACACACACACACACAGTATAAATAACAAAACCAAAATAATGAGGTGTAATTGCACCGCGTCTGTAAAAATTGCTAGGTTTGACTGTGATGGATATAAAAAACTTTCTGTGAAGTGCAATCATTGATGATTACAACTCAAAGGAGACGTCTTCTTCAAAGCTTCTTTCTCCTCCGAGCCTTTTCCTCCCTTTCTCCGTGAGTGCATCTGTATGTGCAAATCATTCGTCTTTTGTTGATGACGCTTTAATTCACGCATTGAAACGTCATCAATCAAAACATCATCAGATGTTAACAATATTTCTCACAACACAGTTGAATATGAGAATTCATGAAATCCAAGTGGTAAAATGTAAAGCTAAAAAAACAAAATAACAATCAAATGGTGTACATTTCAAGTGACTACATTTTACTACTTGAAACGTCACAAATCAATCTACCAAATGCTTTTTTTCCTTCTTTTATTAAGCTATAAACAACACAGGTTATTAACAAGAACATATTCAATCTACCAAATGCACCATCAGAGTGTTTTTTTCACCATCCTTCTACTCATTCTCCATTCCAGCTAGTCCATTCAGTCATAGCAAATGAAAACGTCATCATCCAAGGACAAAGGAATTTCAGAACCGTCATCAACGAAAGACAAATGAGTCCGTATTTACAGAGAAATGGAGGAAAAGACTTGGAGTACTCAGTGGAGCTTTTGGGATGATATCGTTGAGAAGGAAACTTTGATGAAAATGTGTGTTTTCAGCTCTATTTTGCAATGTTTGCAGCTTACAGTTATTATTTAGTAGACGTCCAAGTCAAACCCACTTTGTAAAAATAAGTAGCAATGACAATCTCAAAAACATTAATTTACAATTCAGTGACTTTTGTTTTATTGATATTACAATAGGTAAATTGCTAAATACTTAATGTATTTGTACCGTGTATGTGTGTGTGTGTGTGTGCGTGTTGCACGTGTTATATGTACATGCATATGATGTACAGTGACAATACACTTGTGTATACAGTGGTATAAAATAAACAGTGAAAAAATGACTGAAAAGTAAAAAAATAAATAAATAATGTATTTATAAAACTTACGTACAGTACAAATCCCCAATTAGAATACTTAAGTACTGAATCTTGGCAAAATATCTCATATTATTTAATAATTGCCTATAATTCACAATAACCTTAAATAATTCACATTAAGGCGTCTGCTGAAATGAACATCTAGTGCCGCATATCTCTTCTCTTTTTGCTTCGACTCCCATCAACAACAGTTTAATCAACAATACGAGGCTCGTCCATAAATCATCTCAACCCTGTGTTCACACAAATGAGATGATAATCTTTTAAACAATTAGCAGCCACCTCAATGGGCTGACACCACATTTCCATCTTCTCCCGCCAGCAAAGCTTGTTATTTTAAGGCATGAATAGAGAGTGATTTAGGGGTCAATCAGTAGATGGGATTTATTATGTGGGAGGATGGAAGGTGGAGCTGCTGGCAGGAGAAGGAGTGAAGGGAGAAAGCGGAGACTTGGCCATAGGCAGCGATCATCGGTGCATCTCTCTGGAGAGCAATCATGCCCGTTCTGTCTCTGCTGATAGAGATACATTTCACTTATTTGCTTTGTATAAATCTCATATTGCAATTATTTCCCCATGTAAAATTAAGAATGGGAAAAAATTGAAAAAAGTGACCACTATGGCCAATTGTGCTCTGCATTTAATCACCCAGTGAAGATGCACACACACACAGTGAAGTGACACACACAAATCAGGAGTAGTGGGCAGTTGGCGGTAGGGGGCATGTGGGGGTCAGTGTCTTGCTCAAGGACACTTAGATGTTGAACCCACTGGACCAGGATACAAGATTGCCACTGTAGACAACAAGTTGAAAATCCTGAAATTGTTTATAGTTTTTTGTTTTATGATCCTATTTAATTGTAGGAATTGTATTGTGGGCAGGAGCATCTTTGCAAGGTTAAGAGAGCTATATAAAAAAAAGAACTATTTAAAAAAAACAAAGGTATTTGTCATGTACAGATATTTTGCATTGAACATGTGAAATTTACCATATAAAAATTCATTGACAGAAGAAAGTTGTGAAAGTCAAAAGGTTTACCAAGCCTGCGTAAGCATTTACTATAAAAATGCACAGAAGCAAAACAACAGACAGACACATCGGACGTGTTTTTGGGATAAAGAAGAAATGCTAAATAGATGAGAGACGGTAGACTATAAAACAAAGGTTATTTGAAGCAAATCTTCACACAACACTAAACAATGACCAACCTGGAAAAGAAGAACATGGGGCGAAAATGACACAATAACTAAACAGGAAGCAGTGGGGACAAAACAATGGGACAAAATGGAGTTGTGAGGTAAATAAAATGGTTTGCAAAAGTCCTTTTTAGGATTTTGCTGTAATAAGTGCTGTGGCCAATTCAATTAACGGCAATTATATGTACAATACAGTTGGAAATTCATGATGACAAATGTCCCAATGCTCAGCTCATAAAATCAAATAAAGGCAAGATCTTGCTTCAACACAGAATTTGACCTTTGACCTTAAAGCGAGTCACGAGTGTCATTATTGGCCCATATCCGGGTTTAATAAGAAAATATGAATTAACCTTTCGATGTACGCAAGGATATTATTGTGTGTTTTTGGAAGACCCTTAGAAGAAAACACAAGGGATGTGGACCGTGTTTGTGTTTTTTGTTGCAGCTGGAGGCTCGTGTCAGTTTTGTAGCTATTGCATTCCACAGGGAATAGCAAAGAAAAGAAAGAGAAAAAAAACAATTTGCACTGAGAGGCCAAGATTTCATTGCGGCGCCTGTGAGGATTTGGCTGCGCTGTCAGTTCAGCCTGTGTGTGTTTAGGTGCAGCAGACGCGTTCAAGAGCTCTCCAGTCCCAAACAGATTATATACTGTAAATGTCTCTTTCTCAGGGTTATTAGTGTCTCTCTTCATCGGACTCAGTGTTTCTGGAGCAGCTGCTCTTGTTCACTGCAACATTGACTCATCTGTGTTGCTTTTTGCTGTTAGAAAGTGACACAACACAACATGCTGGCCATGCGTAAGCCTTATTGTGCATAGTATACATGAAATATATGATTTATGTATATATAGATAAATGTGTATATACAAAAATGAAATTGCTCACAAAAATCAGCTTCTTGAGCATTAAAATATTAATCACAAATTTGCAGGGTTTTTAGTTTTTTAGCTAGTAAATGGATGGATGGATGGATGGATGGATGACTGAAAGATGAACAGATAGGTAGTAGACAGACAGACAGACAGAGTGATAAATAGATAGTAGGTAGTAAATGGTAAGTAGGTCGTATATATATTAGTGCTGTCAAACGATTAAAAATTTGTAACTAGTTAATCGCACTTCCCTGACCAAATGATTCGCGATTAATGGCGATTAAATGACAAAAGCTTGGAATAATAGATAATAAGGTGTAAGATTTAAAAATAAATGTAATTTGCAATAATACTGCAATATAATTTTTGTTCAATTTGCAATATATTTTCTTAGTTTTTTTAACCCTCAGAGGTTGAGTCACTCATTATTCAAGATAAAACACACACAAAAAGTCAATTTTGGACTTACATAAGTGTTATACATCAATTGAAAGTTTGAAGTATATATATATAAAAAAAACGGGAAAACGGGCGCGTTTTCCACAGCTGGCAGTCCCGGTAGTGGTCGTATATATACGACCACTACCGGGACTGCCAGCTGTGGAAAACGCGCCCGTGTCTGCGCGCGCGCTCCCGCCCGATTCTCCTGTTCACACCCTTTGAAAATGAATATCTAAGCGGGGACGACACGTGCGGCGGGGAGATTGTTAACATTACATACTTTAATAAAGAATACTACTTGAAAAAAGCGTTTTAAAAGTCGGAATAAGTGTTAAATAAATATGTAAATGTTGTTTCTCCACTTCGCGGAAATTCACCTATCGCGGTCGGGCTTGGAACATATCTACCGCGATAAACGAGGGATCACATATATATATATATATATATATATATATATATATATATATATATATATATATATATATATTAGGGCTATAAAAGTTAACTAGTTAACGCACGCGATTAATTTTAAGTGCTTAATCAAGTTAAATTTTTTTAGTGCCATTAATCAGTTTCAGTTTTTTTCACTTTCGGTTTGGTGAAAATGCAATGAATAGTGTGGCTCATTATGATCAGAAGCTCAGAGTGATTACTTTGCGCCTAAATAGCAGCAGGTGAAAGTGTTTAATGACAGACACTTGTCTCATCATCTCTGGGTGTTTTGAATGTTCATGAATGGACTTGTTAAAACTGAGACTCGACCTTATTTAGATGTTTCAACTGCAAATATGTAACTTGTTCGTCAAATCTCTGTTCAACAAGCCGCCACTGTAGATTCATAGGGATTAGATAAAGACAATACTGGTATTTACTTACACTTATATTTAAAAACAGACATTCTAAGCTTTATGTAATTTCTTTATGTACACTCTAAGACATATGTTTCATGTTAGAGTGATAAGTATTTATTATAATATTTTGTTTTCAGTTGACAAAAAGGCAAAACGTGCTTCAAGTTTTAGTTTTATTATAATTTATTTATTTTCACAAAAAGCACAATGTCCTATTTTTATTAAGAGTGTAACCTAAAAAATGGGCACTTCAAACTTTCAATTGATGTATAACACTTGTCATAAATCGACTGTCTCCAAAGCAAGGCAAAGACAGGGTCGGACTCACCTGCAACAGCCAGGAGGAGCACACGGGGTTAAGTGTTCACAAAAAATATTTATTCGGGGGAAAATCCAAAAGTCATATACGTGACAAGACGAGAGGCGAGAGTGACAGGACCAAAAATCAACTGACAAACTGGCAGTGAAAACAAGACAGGAACAAACTTAAATACACAGACTAATTGACAATAATCACAAACACAAAACACCTGTATACAGACGATTGTGAAAACATGCGGATAAACCAAAATGGTGGCGACACGGCGAATTTCAGTTTAAAAGTGCGTCTTGACTTCAACATAAAAGTCCTGACAGGCTTTAAGCTGGGATCTGTGACAACTTATATGTAAGTCCAAAATTGACTTTTTTTGTGTGTTTAATTTTGAATTAAAGGGAAGTGCGATTAACTAGTTAAAAATTTCTAATCGTTTGACAGCACTAATATATATATATATATATATATATATATATATATATATATATATACACACACATACAAGATTTTTCTGTACGACACATGTCCTTGTTTCAACTTGTTTTAAAAACCTCTACACGCATTAGATAATCTCTGAACTTCTGCAGATATGAACTAAATGGCTGGAGACTTTAGGTATCAACATCTGACATTTGGCTACGTAAAGACATGGCATAGAAACTCCCAGCGCTGCTCTCCAGGGCCGAGCATCTGTGCCCTTTCCTCCGCAGTGTGTCCGCCTCCACATGAATAATGGACCACATCTCCAATTAAATATTGAAATGAAATCAGAAGAAAGAGATGAATTCCATGTTTGCTTCCGATGACCGAAGGTTCCCGTGGTTTAACAGTTTTTAAAAAGAAAAAGTAAAAGACGATAAAAGCTGGATGTGCAATGCAGATGATAGTGAGAAGAATACCATCAGGCTATATTTTGACGAAATAAAATGATGAAATGATGCACAATTAATTGTTTTCCGGCTAGAAAGTCTTACGACTGTTTCAGAAAGATTGTGTATCAGGATCTCATTTGTGAATAAATTACATTTAGCAAATCTTATCATAAAATACATAAGTCCTTATCCACCTTCACGCATTAATGCCACGGATGTTTTGGTAGGGAACTGTATAAATTTCACTGAAACTGCCATGGGACGGACAGGAGACTGAAGTTGGCAAGAACGCTTGAATTATTTAATTTTCCAGAAGCTATGGAAAACTAAACTCATAATCAATTGAAAGCAAGAAGATCAAGTCAGTATAAAGACGTGGACACACACACACACACACACACACACACACACACACAAACACAGCTAGTCTCCTCGGGCATGCTAACATTACAAAATCAGTGCGTTGATTGTTCCGGGCCATTTTGACGATGGTTTCAGAAGATGTCTCTCTCCTGAGTGGCGAAAGAGGCGCTCCATCCCTCTACGTCAACACAGTGGCACCTGGTCTTCAGAAGTCTAGGAGGCATCATAGAAAAGATGATCCCGAAGCTTCTAGGAGATTCCATTTTCCCAAGCGGTCTGATCGACCATTAGGAAAAGCATCAGGAAGACATGAAGTGCCATAATTAAAGATTTTGACAGTCTTAGGTACACGTGTGTTTTGGTTCCAGGCAACTAGACTTGGCAGCCTTTCAATACATATGAACTTATTATATATGTTATTGTTACAGGTCAATATATGCTTCTTTTTTAAGAGACATCTTCAGTTTACAGATCTTCAGTTTAGGTTTAAATTGACTTACTGATTCTCAAATTGTGCCAGGCAGAGTAATCCATAGTTTTGATGCTAAATATGCAAAACATATTCTGTCCTTGTAGAATTTGGAGATTCGTGGTATTATGAACTAGCCTGACCTCAGCAGTTGTAAAGATTCATAGTATGTGATGAGCACACTGAGATACAGAGGGGCTAGACCGTGTAGTCCTTTATTAGTGATTAAAATAATTTTAAACTGAATGCGATGTTTGACATGTAATCAGTGCAGCGACAATAATACTGGACTAATATGGTCATACTTGGTGAGCTTTCAGACATTCCTGAGGTGGAAAAATGCGAGTCTACAGACGTTGTTTACGTGGCTTTCAAATAAAAGTTTACTATTAAAAATGACATCTACATTTTTCAATTTTGGTGAGGATGAGAGTATAAGTCCGTTTAGAACGCATATTTACCATTATATCTGGGTGACGAGACTCCATTAACATGGACGAAATGGAAGCGATCGGACAGATACGACCTAAACCATTCTAACGCATGTGCAGAAACACCAACATAGCTATCAAGTCGATCTATTAAAATGTCATGGTCTATAGTGTCGAAGGCAGCTCTAAGAAGTGTGTGAGTGATATTGCTTTTAAAGGCTGAACTATTTCTCAAAGTCATTCACATATCATCAGCCTGTGATTATTCAGGCTTTGTGTATGAAGTGGTAGGGCAGAGTAGAGAAAAGATGCTCGAGCAAGGAATGTGACATTGCTGGACCCTCAATCTCTGACAGGCTGACAAAGCTCAACATCTAAAAATGAAAGCTGAGCTGTTTATGACAACTTACTGAATGAGCGCGGGCAAACTTATCAATTTTATGACAGCTCTAAATCAGGTTGTTACAGAGAAATTTATCGTTCCATTCTTGCGGCGCTCAAGAGCGTTACAGGGGTTAGACAAAAGCGGGGCGAAATAATCATCTCAATAAGCCAAGGAACATGACCTGTAAAATGATTAGGAAAGGAATGACAGGAATATTCCAAGAGCCGCTGGAGCGTTGTGAATTTACAGCTTTATTAGATTGTCTGTCTGGCCATCTCTACAGACGCCTGCTGATGATTCGAGGTGAACGAAGGGTAATGGGAAAACTTCAAATCTATTGCTCATATTTACTAAGGCTTCCAAAAGAGCAGAAAATCGTACAAGTGGTGTGTGTGTCCTTTAAATGAGCATGGATTAATTCTAACATCTTGACATGATCATAGAAAAGAACAATTTCAGAAAAGGCGGCCGGCAGTTTTAGGCCATAATTGAAATGTACGAATCGTTTATAAGAACTTTTGGGGAGAAGAACTGAAGTGCAGAGATTTGTGAGATTTTGCTTTAAAATTCTTGCACCAATGCATGGATAGTTTGACTGAGTGTGTCGTCAGATGGCAACTAACACTCCATGGGACGGTTATTTCAGTAACATAAGGGAAGTTCTTGCCTGTGGAGGAATGAATCATGTGCTGAATCACAGTCTAAGCAGGGACGTGCCACCAACTTTAACCTTTTTCTTTTTGGTTTACAGATAAAACCAGATACTGATTGCCGTGCCTCATTCCGGCTTCACAGGGAGTAGAACCCACAATCTTTAGTGCTGCATTTTACAGTCAGACCTTGGGTTTGTGGAACTTATTTAGTTTGAAGCTGTCCACTCTCTTCTATGCTCCCAAACAATAATCACTGCACTTTATGTAAAACTGTGAAATATAAAAATGATTGTATTGTTTTGAAGGTTTTATTATATTATGTAACTGTATACATTTAAAACATGTGCTGCTGACCTCATGGCTTGGTCACCCTTGTAAAACAGATCTAGATCTCAATCATGATGATTATTATTATTATTATTATAATTATTAATATAATGATAAGGAAAAACAACTCCATAGATTGAGCTAAAGGAACAGTGTTGAGCTGCAGGAGACCATTTGAGCTACAAAAATGTAAATGAGCAACAGAGTGAAATGAGCAACAAGAAAAGTTGATTTAAAGAAAAAACTACTCAAAACTACTCAAAAACACATTTTGGTGTTACTTCATCTTCAATGATAAACCCGTGGTCATGAGGTGCTTCCGGTCTCAGATCATCAGACACGCTCACACAGGCAAAAAAACAATCTTTGTTTGAAAAAACAAAAAACTCAAAACAAAGTTTCTGGAAATTATTTAAGCTACAGTAAAAAAATTAAAAACAATAGCCACAATAAAACCATTGAGCTACAGGAAAATAATTTGGCTAAAGGAATTAGAAAAAGAATTACAGAAAAAGATGTATGCTAAAAGAAAAAAAAATTATGCTAAAAGAAAAAGTTGAACTGCTGGAAAAATTGATGTACAAAAAGACTTGCCACTGAACTGCAGCAAAGCCATAAAATTATTTTCACGGAGATGTTTGTAATGCAGTAGAAAGATACGCTAACTATAACCGAGTAACACAATTTGTGTTTGTATTTATAAATAAACCATGTGGGAGTCGTGCTGAATATTATCTGAGATATTGAGTTATGGGACGTGTTCAGTTGTTTCTCACTCGCTACAGTAATGTTAAACTCATATTAAAGGATCTCATACGCTCATGGGTATAAATTTGGCACAAATGCTTTAGAGCCCACAGATGAATAATTAATAAGCAATAAATCAAGTCTGGATTGGCATAATGAGCGCGCTGCTTTGATGATCCACGCCATTCTGCTCCTCACAACGGAAGCCTCACGCAGAGGGTTCGAGGAGCAACTAGAGACTCAGATACTGCCAAAATAAGCAATATTGATTTTTGGCTAAACTTAGTTAGCATGAGTTCAAAATCCACTCTATGTACTTTCAATTAGATTTGCTTTCAAAAATCACATGCGGCCCACCACTAATGGAATTCCGCCCAAATGAAAAATCCCACCATTATGAGTGTCTAAAGGTGAAACCAAGGTAGACGCAAAGCCCACCTTCATTCTAGAGGATACTCTACGTTATTTATAACTGACCTGACTTTATGATTATGGCCAACAATTGCTCAATAAATGGCACACATTACTCATAAACATGTTCCTCTAATGAGGAAAAACTAAATGTTCTGTCTCAGATGTGTTAGCCGAACAAGCTCCACATCAGAACATGGATGTCTTCCATTCATAGACTTTATTAACCTTTCCACGCGTGTCAGCGTAATATGTGCGGCACAGACGACACGTTGGCATTTGTATTGGCCATATAGCAACGCCTCCTCTAAATGCCACAGCTAATGAAGCCTCCAACTGATGGCAGCGAGGTTCACAGATAATAACCCACAAGCCCACTGTGGGTAGAAATGTGCGCGCGTGAGTGTGTGCGTGTTCGTGTCGAGGTTACTAGGTTGCGCCTCCACTACATGATGAATACTAAGGAAGAAACCTATTTCTAGCATTTCCTCGTCATACATTTCCTGACCTAATGACAGTGGTCTGACTAAGCTTTCTAGCTTTTTACCATTTCTCTTCTGAAGTGACTTTTTTTTACTTAAAAAATATTTTCGCATCTATGTACTATCTATCCATCCCTCCATCCAACCAACCCACCCATCAACCTATCTCTAGGTTCATAAAAAGCAAAATCACATCAAATAAACTTTATTTGTCCCTGTGAGGCAATTAACAAAATAAATAAGTAAATTAACAAAATAAGTATGTTTGCTTTGATAGTGATCCCTCAAATGAACTCCATTGTTTTACTTTTATTCTTTTCCATTGATTTCAGAAAAGTGGACATTTATTAAAGTTGGATTTGACCTAATTATTGTAATTGGATGATTAAGCCAATATCCAATTATTTCCTCTCGTTTGAAAATGTTTTTAAAGCAAAATTACAACATTTGAATATGTTCTCATTTATTTGATTTTAAATGTATTTCTCAATTGCATATTTTATTTTTTCATATTTTAAAAATGCAAATTTCATGTTTTCACTGATTTTGATCACTTACTTTTCCTGTCGAGACAATGTAATCTTCACAGTGGAGTTCACAAACTCCGCTCGTCTTTCTTTGTTTCATAACACACCATACATCATCAGATTTTGACTTCCGCAATATTCTAACTTATTCACATTGTTATTCTGCCATTAAGACCTTTCGAAAATTATGCCACACTACATTTGAATATAACAAAGTCGTTTAAAGTCACGCAGGCTGATATTGAGGTGCTAGCGTTAGCATGGTGTGATTATAGATACAGACTCTCCTTTAGAAAGAATCGATCACCTTCACAGCTCCATCAATCTCTCGGACTACCCATCAAACTGTCATTTCACATCTCTATGACATATTGATTGTTGCCAGGAGCAGCGGAGTCGTGAAGTTTGAAGATGTGATGTAAAGTTAGGAACTATCGTAGTAACCTGTAGACACATGCAAACAAGAGTTCTTGAGGAATCTTGAGGAATACTTCTTAATAAGCTCATTATTGAGAGATGATTTTGTTTACCAAATATTGTTTTTGAAGCTAGAAAAATGTGTTCAAGCAATATTTCTCAACCTTGACTGACCCTTGAATTTTCACAGCTGTGTGACTGTGTGATCATTCCAACGTGAGTCACAAATTACTGTAATTATGGTTATTGTTGGAAAATACAGATTCATTTATAAATACCTTGTGCATAGGGTAGTGAACATTGAAGGAATTGCAGTATCATTTCTTAATATATTTCAACACATTTTTTACTATATGTAAGATGATATAGTTAAATATATCAAGATATTTCGCTTGAGGGAAAAATGTACCACAATGTATCAACTACCACGTAAGCGGAAAGCATCCCATAGCTAATGCTAAAATACAATTCTAGAATTAGAAATTAAATTAGAGATTAATCTCAATGAATTCCAATATTATAATGAGATTAATCTGGATATAAAATAGTCTACAAATACAAAAACTGTACGTATTTGTGTATATATAATACACACATGAGTATTTGTGATAGACTGTGAACAAAATCAACCACACTAGTAAATAAAAGATTTATTTGATTCTGTGACGCACACAGGTAGAAAGCGGAAAGAAAAATCCACAGAGAATGTGAAATCGAAATAGCAAAACATGATGTCACACGTCTTTTTCGGAGTCAAACAGGATGTGAAGAGAAAGGAACAGCGTTCTGCAATTAGACCTGCTCTCCACCGTATCAGACACAGAAAGATTCCGACAGGACAGAGAAATGAGCGAGAGCTGTGTGTTTGACATTTGATTGTATTTGTGTGAGGAGGGCCGGGGAAAGACCCCAGCGGCAGCTCAGAGCAACTGGAGTGGATCCGCACTCCCACCGGATCCACCGACCACATAAACACACTCACTGTACAGAAAAACACAACCTGATTTATGCTTCTTTTTAAAGGAGAAAATAAACATTCTTGTAAAGTTTGAGGTCTTTTGTGTGTGCACTTCACCACTTCTCACTCTCCGTCTTACTCTATTTTCTACTGTGTATGTAACTGTCTGCACTACTAAACAGTTTGTGTACTTAAAGTAAAATGTTAATCTTGTGAAGTACGTACTAGTACGTATTTTTATCTTTTGTATTTGCATATGTAATTCTCTAACTGTCTGTTTATCTGCTCATCTATCTATCTATCTATCTATCTATCTATCTATCTATCTATCTATCTATCTATCTATCTATCTATCTATCTATCTATCTATCTATCTATCTATCTATCTATCTCTATCTATCTATCTATCTATCTATCTATCTATCTATCTATCTATCTATCTATCTATCTATCTATCTGTCAACCATCCATCCATCTGTCCGTCCGTCTGTCTGGTTCTGTCTGTCTGTCTGTCTGTCTGTCTGCCATTCATCTATTTATCCATCTTTTCCCTTCTGTCTGTTTATCTATCTTCTTTCGGTACGCATTTCAAATTGTCGCAATTCCGTCATGATTTATCCATCCCTGTCTGTCTTTCTTTCTCTGTCTCATGCAGTAATACATATCAGTAGATAATAAATGAATCATTCTCAGGTGTGAGATTGTTTTATGGCAGGCTGCCAATTAGAGGTGTGTTTGCGGTTCTCGCTCACCTGTGTTCTTCATAACGTTGGACTATTTTGAGGTGGCACAGATGTTTCAGCGAGGTGTCTCAAAGGTCAACACTCCCCGATCCTCCAGAAGCCGACACTCTGTTGCCGTAGCAATGAAAGACAGAGCGATGGAGAACAGCAGTGTTCGAGGAAACCTGACAGAGTGGCCTGTTGCCAAGACCCCCTATCACCACCTACAACATCCTAAACCAGCTCTTCTATATTTCAAAGCTTCATGCAAGACTGCGTTCAGACAGGATGCTGCTGTCGGTTTCTCCCGCGCCTTTGTGCACAGTCACTGGAGCTTTCATGGCCGCCTTCTCTGTCAGTGAAAGACGCCCTGCAAAGTGTCGTGCTGCTGACAGCTGAACTTGCCGTCATACTGACTGGATGTCAGAACAGACAAACATCACCTTAATACAGGATATGCGCTTGTGTTTTTGTATATGATCCATATGGCTTCCAACAGATGTTCTCCCTTAAGGCGCAGAAGTCTATAATGTGTTGAAAAGTTCTTGCACCGTCAGTTTGGATTGGATTCTGAAGGGTTGTTCGCGGGAAACGTGTGCGTGTGTACAGTAGAGAAGACACAAACACATCACGGCACTTATCATCTAACATGCTAATTTGTGTTCAAGGCGGGTTATCTAGCACTAGCTAGGTTTGTACATCCATCTTTCACTCCATTGACCTGTCAGTTTCTCTGTCTGTTTATCTGCCTACCCATACATTGCTAACAATCCCTACATCGCCCTGCGAGCCTGTCTGTCTCTCAATCTATCTGTCTGTTTAAACATCAATTCATTCCTCCCTCCAGTCAGTCACATCTATCTACCCTTCTGTCTGTTTGTCTATCTGTCTGTCAGCCCACCTATCTGTCGGTTTGTCTGGCCATTGAAACGTCAGTCTATCTACTTGGCATCTACATTTTGAATAACATTTTCTCTCTACATTAAGAGAGAGAAAACAGACAGTCTGTCTGTTTGTTTGATTTAATCATTACACCTGAAAGTCTGTCTGTCTGTGAGCTTTTTTTTTACTGCCGGTCTGTCTTTGATCTTTTTTTAATACTTGTCTGTCTGTAATTTATCCTTCTACCTGTCTGTGTATAATCTATTTTTCTATATGTCTGTCTGTAATCTGTATTTCTACCTGTCTATCTCTAATCTATTTTTTCACCTCTCTGTCTAGACTCTATCTTTCTGCTGTCTGTATTTTTCAACATTTTCTGTGATCTATTTTCTACAGTACTTGTGTGTCTGTAATATATTATTCTACCCGTCTGTCTGTAAACCATTTTATACCTGCCCGTCAGTCTGCACTCTGTTTTGTACAGAAATATATAAATATATGTATCTGCCAACACTGAGATATTATCACCTCACAAGCTAATTTGTGATAAGGGCTTGTCATTTTTTCAACATACAAAAGGTTTCGACCTTTGCTGCCCCGCAAATTAGTCGCATTTTTCACACATGTGGACGCGAGAGCTGCTCCTCTCGCACCTGTGACACGGGCTCCATTAGTTCCACAGGTAATGAGCTGGATCGGCGTCCCGGCCCGCCAGGGTTGCTTTGTGATCACAGCCGCCTCGAGCCCCGGCAGAAAGCAGCGCTGGAAGTGAGACCAAGAGACCCGTGCGCCGCTTCAAAGCCCAGGCCTGGAGTCGAGTGACGTCGCCCCGCTGTGCCCACACGCCAGGACCACTATTAGCTTTTCAACTCACTGATTTCCCTCAGCAGCAGGTATTACAGGGCAAATATCGCCAGTCCTTCCCCTCCACTATATCTATCTGTCTCTGACTGTCTGTTTCTTCATCTGTCGCCTAGTGTTTGCAGAAGCCATTTACGGGTAATTCCTGGTTTGAATTTTCCTTTGAACGCCGCATCGCTTATAAACAGCTCAATATTTATGAGGAGCGGTGCCTAGCGCTGAAGAAGAGCAATGATTTCAAGTGCTGTTTATAGTTAATATTGATGCATATTGTAGTTGATAGACACTTGTGTTCCCTAAAAGCCAAGTTTCACTTCAAACACAAATAGATCTGCGTTCATAATTTGCCTCTATAATGTGTGGATGTGTGAAAGAACATATTGTGTGCTTGTTGCATTGGTTAGTTATAGTGAAAAGTTTGATAAAAAGTGACATTTCAATGTATTTTTACTTACCAAGATGAATAATATTTTACTTACCAAGTAAATTTATAATTCTATTTAACTTGGTTAGTTTAATCAGCGCTAGATAAACCTATTACTGTTTTAATTGTTATTTTTGTAAACATAACATTCTTAAGTCTAAATTAAACGGTTTTGATTTACTCTACGTGTTAAAAAACTATCAAAGTAGAGAAAGTACATCAAATGCCTGTAATACACATAATGGTGATCCCCAACGCTCTATTTTAGGTCCACTGTAGTTTACATGTGTCAATTAATGAGTTGTGTTCAATACTTAATTAGTTAACTATTTGTTATAATAAGTATCCTGAGGTTTACTGGACTGAATGTTCTTTATGTCAAACCCTCACACCGTCCAGCTGAATCCTGCAGCGGTCTGGCCGGATCTCAGCAGTTTCCTTGGTGAAAGGCTTTGAAGTCAGGAAACACTAATTTGCTTTGCCCTGAGCTCAGCCAGTCGACGCTTTCTTCAGGTGCACACAGCTTTCACAGGAAGAACTTGATTTGGCAAAGATGCGCTTTACTAAGGCAAGAGCACACAGACACATTTTGTTTCTCGGAAAGAGATGTGTGCAACCAGACATGTCATAAAATCACACAAAACCTATCTGGCAAAATCGTACATGACTGCTACAGGGAAAGAGCATTTTGATGGCAACAAAAGGTGTAACCCCGGTTTCTTTAAATATGCTTTGGATATCATGATTTTTGCTGGAGAGATAGAGAGATAGGCGTGCATTCTCATAC
The DNA here is from genome assembly GCA_028031935.1 of Paedocypris micromegethes. Taxonomy (NCBI): domain Eukaryota; kingdom Metazoa; phylum Chordata; class Actinopteri; order Cypriniformes; genus Paedocypris; species Paedocypris micromegethes. Next base: position 10,080,188 of record CM051496.1, read on the forward strand.
TGTGGTCAAGATGAACTGATAAGATAGTATAGCTCATTTAATTTGTTTTAATGCACAAAACAATTCCTTTCCAAATCCTTTGGGACTCACAAAAACACAGGTGTTAGATTCCGCAGCAGGGAATATGATGACAGTGCACTATAGGACAGTCATAAATATTGAGGTAAATGCTGGATGAATAATGCAGTGCGGTACACAAACAGTTTTTGTGATACTTGCAGGTACTGAAGAGCAACAGACTGCAGAAAAAAAGCTAGAGGTCAAATCCAAATCAGATATAGAGTGGAATGAAACCCCTAAAAGTACAATTTGAATAAACAGGTCAGAATAAACAGAGTTTGTGCATTTAAGAACACTCACAGTCAACATATATATATTTTAAGCTATTGCTTTCAGTAGAACTTCAATTCATAATCTTACTGTTGGAACAACTTTTATAGTCTAATCAAACACAAATAAATCTGTAGATGGGTAAAAATAGAATGTCTGAGGCACAACCTTTTTTAAGCTTATGGTTTTTATTCCTAGTCACAGTTTCCTAAACGTCTTGCTCCCTTTTTTTTTCTTTTTTTGCGCAATGTCATTTCAGTCTTGTCTGGATGGCATTGCATTGCATTGTAGTTTGTAATATTTATATTTCTCTTGATTGAGGATGTTCAGTAATGTAGTAAAATTGAATTCCAGATTTTATTTAACGAATCTTACGATTGCTACAGTCTGTATTCCTCATACAAAATATCCAAAATATCCAAAATAAAAACAAAATAGTAATTCTTATGCTGTCTATATAACATTTCTAAAGTAGTAAAGCCTTGAAGATAAAGATGCTTTTTTGATGCAAAGTGCCACCACGTATGCCAAGTTAATAAAGATCTAAAATTTCAAATCAAATTTGCTTTCAACAAAGACATTTTTTCCCCGAGTAGAAAGTCTGTAGTGTGAAATTAATGTGTAACACTGTCAGTCTGGGTGATTTCCTGAAGTCACACTATCAATTATAACCCACTGTGTACTAGAACATATTGGAAGAATTGAGACACCTTGTAATTATTTAAGTTACAAAGAGCTTAATTACAAAAAAAAAACAAAACAAAAAAACAATGGAAATAGATCCTTTATTAGAAACAATATCTTACGGTAATCATCAGGTTTCAGTAACTGTAATCTCTAAAGCGGAAAATAATGACTTTCATATATATAATATAAATTATATGTTTAATATAAAACATATAATATAAAAATGTCTTTCAATTTTATGTTATTTTATTATTACATTATTATAAAATGTTATTAATGAAAATAATCGTTTTTAAAAGCACAATACATTATTTTAAATTGTGTTTTTGTGTGTAAAACATTTTGTGTGGTGTCGTACATTAGTGGTGGAGAATCATCAGGCCTCTCTGACTTCCATTTTTTGGCTTATGAGGAAAATGAAATGAACTGGATCGTGCCGCTGATATTGGGGCAGCAGCGCAAACGCTGTAACATTTTGTTCCATCTATTTGTTTGAAGTTTCATTTCTAATTAAAAATCAAAGCATCGGGCTTCAAGGTAAGTGTGTTAACCTGGTAAAATTGTGTCCATGGAAAAGGTTGAGTTAGCTAAAACAAATTTACAGCTACAAAGTATTTTTAACACACATTTGAGTCTGGAATGATAACTTGAATGCTATACTGAACATTTATTAAAGACACGCATGCACTTATACACAGTTTAGTCAAACCCTGGAACTGTTCAGTTATTAACTTCATTTCATAACTGAAACATCTTGTTCACTCACCTTTTCCATTTTTGCAAAACAAATTCTTGGGCAAAACATTCTGATTCTGTATGTAAATAGTTCAATAAACGGGAAAAACTCAAGTTGATATGACGTATTTCAAGTTTGATGTTTTACCAATAAAATCGTTTTCTCCCTTATCCGGAGAATCGAATGCGAGATGGAATGTAATCTGCTTGTTTCTCTGTTTTTATCTCCATTCAGAGGGCAGAAATGAACAATGTGCATTCAGAAATGCTTAGCCGTGTATCTGGAGCAGCGATTGTTGGCTACGGGGCTTCTAATCACACAAGCACAATAGCAAACAATTCATCTGTGATGACAGAGCTTTCTCTGTCAGCCGTGTCTGGGAGTCTCTAGATAATAGTAATACATCCTCTTGGATTAGAGCGATGACGGATTTTAGCCTTGAGCCTGGTACAGGCAGAAGGACACGATGGTGGTGTAGCACACGTCACCCAGAGGTGCTGGCGACGCCTGATATGTCTCTAATGATGTTGTCAGGCGATGCACTTGTTATGTCACACTTTACATTCTAGTGCAGGGGTCCTTGTCTCCACGAGCCTGGAGGGCCACTGGATCATGTGAATCATTTTGAATAGATCAAGAAATTATGTGTCATTTTTGCCAAGTTTTGGAAATGGGGGTTTTAGGATCAACATTAATAAAGCAGACGTCTATTGTTATGCTGCTGAAGAAATTTTGCAATATGTTTTATTGCAAAAGCACCTGGGTTATGGCAAAATTCACTTATACAGTTTTAAGTTGAAATGAAATAGCTTTAAAAAAAGCTTTAGTGATTAAGTGTGACAAAGCAAAAGTATAATGTACAATGAAAAATGACACATAGTTTTTGATGAAATGCAGGGATGTTGAAGAATTGCAATGTATTATTTAAAAAAAAACAAAATTAAATAAAGGTAGAAATACAAATTTATAATATACAAAAAAAATTTCTACCGCAAGAGCCTAAATCTGGCCCTCATTTGAGCCCTAAACGTTATCATATGCTTTAAAGCATTTTTTTTTTTTTTTTACTTTAAAGCGACTATAGAGTATTATTGACCTGTTATAACATTTCTCGTCTATGAAAATCTCAATGTTTTGTTTAGACGTTAACAGTTTTTTTTCCCCACAAATGTGTCTGTTTTTTGGAGAATAAACACTTCTCTTTGGCACTAACCATCTTATCTGTAAACTTCCACCACTTCCCCTCAGACCAGTCAGCTGCAGTTTCCCACTCCAACGTCTAGGGAGATGGTTTCTAAATTGAATGGACTGTGGAGGTTTAAACGGCTAGTGTGTTTTCACATTCAGCAGATGGTGAGATCAACTTGTCTGGGATGTGGATGAGGGAACACAAGGCTAGTGGAGCTCTGGGACTGATCTATGAATACAAGCATTTGGCAGTGTTTGCTGGGACATTCACTGCTGATCTTATACAGGGCCGATCTGAAACCCATCCATCTGCTTTAGTATGATGTAAGTGTTGCTTCAGGAAAATATACTTTAAAAGCCAGTCTCTTTGGTACCTTACTGTAAAAATTACTCAATTACAAGTTTCAAGTCAGTAATTCCAAAAGGACGTATTTTTTGTAAGTCATTAAGTATCCAGTTTTAAAAAAACTCAAGTAATTTACTCATACTGAATTTAGGCTCCAAAAACACCAAGAAACAAGAAACCCTTTTATGAGGTTTTATTTCATTATATAAAAATTAAATTTAACACTATAAAATAGCCAAACAAAATGGATAAAAAAAATAGCAAAAGTTCAATCAACTGCTAAAGTTCAACTGCTAATTCACGTTCACGTGATATCACCTCTTCGGGCCAAGAAATTAATCGTGGTAGAACGAGATGCCGACTTGTAACACACAATCACAATGTAAGTTCAAGTTCAGCTTCTGACTATTTGTAAGGCGCTTTTCACAGTTTTATCTGTCTCAAAGCGCACATGTGAATATGTAAGAACATTTTAGCTTTTTATTCATTGGTAGTTGGTGTTGAAAATATGGCTTGATTATCACTATGACTATGACAAAGACCACTATGACTATGATGTAACAACAGTAAGTGTCTTTTCAAACGGAGAGGAGTAAAGAGTACAATTGCTCAAGTAGAGTATAAAATACAGTATAGTCAAGTAGAGAGTAAAAACTGCCCCCCACAAGTACAAGTACAAAGTAGTCAAAAAACCTTAAGTAAAGTAACAGAAAAAAGCAAGCAGTTGTGTCCAGCGGTAGGAATTTCAACTTGTATACAAAATGTCTAAATCCCGATACAGTTAGTTCTAGTGTTCTCGATCAAGACACCGACTCCATATGCTCCCAAACACCATGGCAAAAGGCTGCCCACTGCTCCGCGTTTATGTGTTTGTGTGTATCTTAACTGGATGCAGAGCACAATTTCAATCTGGTTCCTTGTGGCCAAATAGATAAAATCACTCACAAAAAAAAACAAAATGTAGACTGCAAAGGCAATAAAACTTGCTTTTTAAAAAGTGGCATATTTGTAAATAAAATCTGGAAGTCGATTATTTAAAAGCCACACAAAAAAGGCGAGAAAGGTCCTTAATCCACAAGAAAGATGGATTAAGAGTGTTCACAATGCCGAAGAGAACCAAATAAACAAGTCTAGTTGGAATGATAAATATGCAAAAAAAAAAAAAAAATCACCAAAACAGGCAACAGAAATGAGGTAAAAATACTGAAAAGAGCCAGAGTAATTCAGGCTAAAATCTAAATCCAAAAAAATTGTCAGACGAACAAAATCCCGGCCACACGACTGAATAGGAGCCTACGGTTGACTTTATTTGTCGAGTACATGCAGTTTCCCGACTTTCCAGGCTCTGTCAGGAAAAGCAATGAGGTTTGGTTAGAAAGTTAAGTGAGACATCTTTTGAAGGAATCAATCACGTTAAACGCACTTGTACAATTCGGTGATTTGAAGGCTCACTGTAAAGAGACCCGAGATCGCATGAATAATGGTGGTCGGCGAATATCACTAAAAGGGTCTTACATCATCTATTACGTACATTAACTGGGGCTCCATTAGTGCTGCCGGGGCCACAACGTCTACAAGACGCCACATCACGCAGCCGGAGAGAAATGCAAATCTGTAATCTCACAAACTCCATTAGAATTCAGGACCTGTCGCGCCGCCTCAATCTAAAGCTCAGACATAAGGGATCGCATTAGTCGGACAAAACCGCACGCGATGATATTCACTTCCCTTTCATAATTGGCATCATTGAATCATAATGAATACGTCGTGGAGTCGAGATGCAAATATATAAGTGGATTTAATCCGCGCAGTGGAAGAACGTTAGCACTTATTCCGAGCCACGAGCATGTTCTTGCGGAACAGGACAAAGCGAGGGCACGAGGAACTCAGAGTCTGACACACGTCCCGTTAAAGTGACGTCTCGGAGGGACATTCATTATCCAAACAATCTGTCCCGCCTGCTTAACTACTGCCCGCTATTCGCGCCATAACAATTTCCTGTCTTTACCAGTAAAGGTCACAAACAACATCTGCTTCCAAAAACAAGTCAGTCTAGACTGAAATGCCACCGGGGACTCGGACAAGAAATAAATCGCACTGATTAACTCTGAAAGAGTTTTAAAAGACTGCTGAGTCGACATACTTTCAGCCGGTTATATGTAAGTGTGCTGGGAATTGTTATAAACCTGTAGCAATCTGCCAAACAAATCCACTAACTCGTGGCAAGTGTTGAGCCATGTGTGCAAAAGTTTGATTCAGATTAGCTTTATGGTAATGAGCTACAAGTTCTTAGTTGGTAGCCAATTAAATGTTAGGTTCCTTCTGTTGAGTGCTTCAATTGTTTGCTAAAAAAATAAGAATGTTTTTATTTTCGGACAAGCAGAGAAAATGTCCACTCTCTTGTTGTGTTTGTTGAACAGAGAGATGGAAAAAATAAGATCAAGTCTTTATTTTTGGTCAAGAATTCCAACCTGCGCCACAAATCCAAACTCTACAACAACTGCCCACCAATAAGCCCAGCAACACTAGAAAAGAATTTCAAAGTGTATAAGAACCATCAATTATTTTCTTCTTTTATAATCATGGGGAGCGGGAGTCAATTACGGCATCTCAAAGGCGGGACTCAAACACAATGCAGGGCAACAAACATGCATTTAATTCGACACATTTTTAAAAATATTGTGAACAGGCAAAAAAGGTCCCGGATCGGGCCTCAAACTCGGGTTCTATAGGATTCCACGGCGCCACCTACACTGACCATCTTCTTGAACTATTCTGTAAACTCTTAGGGTAGTGGATTAAAGGCTGCAGAAATCCTTGCTCTTCTATAGCTGGAAGCTTAGTAAAGTGGTTTGTCGTTTATTTTGTTGAAATAACTCTATTTTTGACCACCGAGATTCTCTCCACGTTTTCATCCTGTGTTATGGGAGTTTGGCAAAAGCACATCTAATCAAAAAAACCCACTTTGCCTCTAAAACAGTCTGAATTCTTTGTAGCTTCAAACATTCATGAAAACAAACCAATTACAGAGTTCTCTGGAGTGATGGAGTCTTTCTGAACAGGAACGCTGTGTTAATCAGGACCAAAACTGGAAGTAAATAACACATTTAACTTGGTTTTATAACTCTTCTAAAACCAGCTTTCCACTGAAGAAGAGCACTTTGTTTTTTTAACATTCAGAAAATTGTATTTTTTTTAATTAAATGTCGCAACACTCCAACTTACTAACTAACAAACTAACCAAACCAACTAACCTTAACTACAGAGAATTGCGAGAGTCCTCTCAGCTCACGTCACATATCTCGGGTTGATTATGGTCATGAATCATGTTTGACTTCTAAACACTGTTAGTCACGTTAAACTCTCTCGGGCAAATTTAAACAAGAAGCTGCTGAGAAAAGGGCAATTTTTCAAGTCGACTAAACTGATCTAGAAATCTATACTTCACAATCCCTGATCTTTTCAATAGTTTTTGACATTTATTAGCAACAGGCCAAAGGCACGCTCTCTTAAATGACAGTACTGTATATTGTTCCTCAATTATAACTTGATAAAAGAGGTTGTTTTGTCAGTGATGACAGCAAAAGTTCAAAGTGGATTTGACGAGTTTATCAAGTGAAATACATCAAATAAATTGTTGAGATTACCCCCTCTTAATAAAATAAATAAATGAAATGCAATTAAATTAACTAAATGCTTTTTGTTAAAATTTTTTTTAGACATACTTGTGTTTTAGACGTACATACACCACTCTAGTGGTGGGCAAGATTAATATTTAAAATCTATATTAATCTCATTGCAATCCTGGAAATTATCTAGGTCAGTCTTATTATAGATTAATCTCCAAATAAATCTCTAATTGTAGCAAATAGACAATTTCCTCATTAGTTTAAAGGTCGTTTTGAGTTTAAGTTGTCCTTAAGACCGAAAGAATTCCTACAACTTCCGTATGTTTTATTCCTTTTAATAAAAGCAACGTCTCGTAAATTGGTCTTTTTGCTCAAACGACATATGTGACAAGTAAGAGAATTTAGCGTGCACACCCGGGCTAAAAAGAAATCAATGTGAAAATCAACACACTTTGCGTGGTAAAGAGCAGCACTCAACCCGACTTTGAGAACAGCATTAGCACCCTTAATGGCCACCACTACTTTCTATACTATTACTGCCATAAACATGTCAGACAAAAAAAATATTTTCACACTTTCCATGACAAATCATGGAAATCACAACTTGTGCTCTTAAACCTAAGCATCTTATGAAAGCCACCACAGAGCATTTAAATGCAAAGACACTTAGGTTTAACACTTCTCAAGCCAAGAGCTCAAGATAATTCAGGTCACTGCTTTCTATTTTAGGAGGTTTCTGAAACGGATGTTGAAATGGTAGTTAACCAATTTTAACCCTTACATGGTGCTTTGTTAACCTGCTAACGCATTTTAAGTAAGGCAGGTTTTTCTGTATGTCCACTAGGGGCTGTATCAAAATTGTGCTCTGCATTTAACCATCCAGTGAAGTCTCTCTCTCTCACACTCACACACACACACACACACACACACGCACGCACGCACGCATGCACACACAGTGACGTGACACACAAACCCGGAGCAGTGGACAATCTTAAGCCATGGTGTTGAGGAGAATGTGGCTTGCTCAAGGTCATTCAGTTGTAGCACCCGGACCAGTGTAATGCCAGGGTGGCAGGTCCACCTTCCCACCACTGAAACACAACTGCCACATCCTATTGAAATATAAAGCAAAATAACAATCCTTAGGCCTTTAAAACAAACATGGAGATCCATCACCAGCTCAGAAAAAAGCTGCACATGCAAAACCACAGGCCAAAGATTATTTGTGTGTTATATTTGGCTTTTCCCGATGGCCATCCTCAACACACACTGTGCTTTTAAAATATGGCATCGCAGGATTTGTATTAATCATTTCTGATAACCAGACAGGCTGAATATTAAAGAGCACAAAGGTTGTTCGTGAGAGTCTGTTCTTCCTGATGAGGGTGAAGCCAAAGCTCGGACCTAAAATCCCAGATGAGGCGAAGCTTGGATTTCTGTTGCAATACGGTATTTTAGCAAAAAAAGAAAAAGATCTTTGAATGAAAGAGATGTTCACTTATCAAGTGTCCTTCAGGAAGCACAGACATTGCATTTCATTTTCACAATTTTTCCTGTTGAAACTTGAAACTACTGAAAAGTTTGAGGGCTAAAATCTAAGAGTTTGAGTTCAAACATACTTGACACATTTTGGACCACAAATACGCAAGTGACCATGGTAGCAAGATTCATAAACATAGGAATACAATAGATTTATTAATTCTTAATGGGTTATATTAAATGGACAAATTCTAATATAAAGAATAATAAAAAGGTTATTTTATATACTTTATTGTTGATCAGCCACATTGGCATGTTACAACCTGTTTGAAGTGATACATTTGAATTACCAACAATTAATTTTTCATTTTTAATTATATTTTTTCAATTTTTTAATTATTGTGCTTGTATTAAAAAACAAACAAACTTTGAGTTAAATGTTAGAATTACAACAAAAAAAAAAAAAAGAAAAGAAACATTGGCATTTCAAAGATGTCAAACACAATTCCCAAGCACAATCCCAAAAGTCTGCAGTCTTGTCCACACGTGTGCCTCATTAACAGACGCAGAGTGTGTGTTTCAGCCACAGTTTGCTGAACAGCAGATATATGACCAGCGCTGATAAAGGACACAGCACAAGGACGGACGAGCTGGGCTTCGGAATTGATTCCGAATGGGAATGTCAGCATTTGTCCGCGTGCGACTCTTCTGCTCCATCATCTGTGTGAACACAACCTTTAGATCTGTGCAGGAACAGTGACATTAGACACCGGATTCTGATGCACAACTTAGCTCACAATCACACGTCGCTGTTTGCAGGAATGGCTAAAACACGTCACTTAGCTTTATGGGGAATTTTTCATGATTTTACAGTAGATGCATGAATGGAGCTCAAAGGAAATTAAAGTGATCAAGAAAAAAGTCTAGTAACAAAAACTATAGCATTTATTTGTACTAAAGTGTTTGATTGTAAAAAGCGTGCTACTGCTGTAATTTTAGAAAAATTTGAGTTTGGTCATCATTTTTAGAAAATGTGTAAAAAGCTAGAATTGTTTTTTAGCAGTAGCATTATCTTTTTTTTTTTTTTTTAGCAGTTCTGCGCAATAAGCTACTCTTTCCTTGCTTAGCAAATTAATGTAACAAGTTATGTGATTAGAAAACATAAATTCCAGTGTCACTTTCCATGTAGTCATGATAAAGACATGTACAAAAATATTTCATAAAACTGAAATTTATAAAACGAAGCAAAATTATTATAAAAACAATCATACAAAAGAAACAAAAAAATATTATTACCTAAAATTGAATCTAAGCAGAACACACACGCACGCACACAAACTTCAAATCACTTGAATGCTTATTTTTAAAAAGTGGGAGGAAAGCGGAGACCCGGAGGAAACCCTGTTTTTGTACATAGGGCACTATAAATCTTTCCGGATTATGTCTACATTTTCTCACTTCATCCGCATAAAACTTCCTGTGCGAAGCACAAATAACGCTGGACATGACAAGTGGAGCATGTACCTGACAGAAAGCGATAAAGACGGCACTTTACAGTCTGATAGTACATTCACACATACACCATATAGAGTGCTTAAATATTAAAGCAGTGCGCAGTTCCACACAACTTAAGCTCTCTGAAAGCCCCTGCGATATCGTGTTAACTCTCGCAGGGAATTATTTGTGCTCAAGAGGGGAAGGAGGTGAGACCCTTAACCAGAGTAAACACAACAGCAGACAAACGTCACAGTCAAGTGGCGGCCGCCGTCTATGTAAATCAACTCGCCCAAACCGCGGCACGTCTTTAATAACAATGATAAAATGGAGTACCACGTGCGCACGGCTTCAATCCGCCGCGATAAGCTCCGCATCCCTTCCCTCGCACAGGTTCTCATTTTACGGCACCTTTCAGAGGCAGGAAGCGTGGTGATCTGAATGTGTTTTTAATTCATGTGAATGGCCTGGTGGAGCTGCTGCGGGCCTTTAATTACCTGCCACATCAGTCGAACATCAGTCAGTCTAATGAGAGGAACTCCCTCCCTGCATGCTACACGCGCATTAGGGCTCTAATCAGCAAACCTGCAGCACACGGCCACGGGGACTGGAACACTTCCTGCCCCCTGGAAAACACACAAATCCATCGGCCTGGATGGGGTGAAGGAAAAGTAGGAAGATACGTGGCCAGTCCTGGTCAGAGCCACACTTGGAAATGTTGCAGCGTTTGACTCATTCGAACAGAGGAGTGTATGACCACACACACAAGCCAGGAGCAGTGGGCAGTCTTCTGGGGAATAGATGTCTTGCGCTAAGACACTTCAGATGTGGCATTTTCAGGTGTAAAGAGTACCTGAAAACCATACTTAAGTAAATGTAGTGTGTGCATAGGGTATACAAATGTTTGTCTCAAGCAATCATTACCAACTACCGTATTTTTCAGAGCAAAAAGTGGCGTGAACAGAAACCAAAATACTAGAAAAATGCAACGTGTGAAAGAACCCTTATTCTATCCAACCACTAGGCCTCAATTACATTAAGACTGAACTTTGTTCCATACTTAGTACAAGTTCCCAATTTTGCATTTGTTCAACGTTAAACCCACCTGCCTTGCTGTGGGAGCTCCTGCGGTTTAGTGTGGGAAAATATGCTCGGCAGAAGAACTCTTGCCTCACATTTTCAGCATTTGTGTCTTTACTCACAAAAGCCTGTTTGTCAGTTGTTGTCCGACATTTGCACTTTTACAGTCAATTAGCCGACGTAATTTTTCAAAGCGACTTACAACATGAGAATTAGAAGCAATATGACTATCCTTATAAAGGAACCAGACAAAAGATCAGAACAGTCAGCAAGCACACAGATAGGGTTTTTTTTAATGTCGTGAAGGTGGTAGAGATTCTAGTTGGGATCATGGTAGAGATTATGTAGAGTGGATAAGTTGTAAAATGGAGAGCTGTCGAACAAGTGAAAGTTGTTGTAGATTTTAATCCACGTTGCCGAGCAACTACTAAGTGATGCTTGTTCTCTGATCGTAGATGAAGAACAATAATAATATTCCAGTACCAGAGAGTTGAGTTAAGATGGTGCAGTACCAGCAGCAACGTGTATTCAGTGTAAGGAGACAAGCAGTAGAGTGACATGCTGGTAAAGGTTGATTAAAGACCAGTCGAGCTGCAGCATTCTGAATTATTTGCAGGGGCAGACAGACCCACCAATAGGGGATTACAGTAATCCAGCCTTGAGAATACCTGAGCCTGTACAGAAGTTCAGTGGCAAATTACGAAAGGCAAGGTCATATCCTTCTGAAGTTGTGCAGAACAAATCTACAGGTTCTCAGTCACAAAGCAGATAAACATACTTTATGATTTGTGGAAATGTTTTGCTTTAAAACAAAAAATGCGATAAACTGGGCTCTTACCGAAGCCTTTATATCACATTGAAGAAAAAATGTCAATCAATTGATGATCATATATTTATTTACACATTTGATCTATTTACATTTCATCAAAACATTACTCTGTACAGTTTATCCCATCGATAGAGTTTCTGAACATCACCCACCCAACTTCTAAAACCAATCCAGGTGGAGAAGCGTGTTCCCCATGCAGTTTGTATTAAAACTCCTGGTTGTCCAGCACTGAATGTCAGTTACAGTAACGTCTTAAAACTCAAACGGCCATAAGAAGCGGCCGCATCCTTCCTGCTCATCAATCTAAAATAAATAACTCTCACGGGTTAGGCACAACTTAACAGGCTCATGTAAACCTTTTCTGATATATAAGAGAAAGAAAGATTCATATAATACATAAAAAAATCATCATCAAGTGCAGTTTTTCATGTTTTTTCGCTGAAACTGGCACAAATTGAAAAGCTGATGGCGTGATTGAAGCACACAGTCAAAATGACAAAATGTCAAAAGCCGATTTCCCCAAACACGCTACTTATTGACAGCCGTCCGCAGTCAGTGTGGATTATTACATCGATATCAAAACGGGACGTCAAAGTGACAGTGTCAGAGGAAGCAGAAGTGGAATCGACTCCGTTCGCCGCCATCAGTGCCCTCGTGCGCCTCGTGGAACTCAAGATGCCAAAATAAGGCAAAATGTTATCGATCCCATTTCAAAATCCACGGGAAACGGTTTTAGTATAAAGACCCTTTCTGAGGTAGAACAAGGTTAAACGAAGCCTTTGTGAGTGTGGCTGGATCCATGTGATTTGCAGAGCACATGTGATACTTTAATCCCGATCTGTTTTTACGGTTGCTGAGGCGACGAATCAGCACGGAGAGCTCCTATCCACCTAATGTACGTTTCCATGGATCCGGTTTGCGAAAGTCCTCTTTTCTTGGAAATGTTCCGAGCGAAGAGTCAAGACAACTTTTAGGTAGTAAAAAAAAAAGTGGGTTGTAGAAAAATCAATTCATTTAGTGTATTTCAAGAGCATAAGACTTAGAGGACTGAGTGATTCATGGCATTTGGAGTGTTGCTGTTAGTAAACGGCGGAATATTCCAAGAACAGTTGCTTCTGAACATATTGGGAAAAAAAAAAAAAAAAAAAAA
>CM051496.1:10093154-10193021 GCA_028031935.1 Paedocypris micromegethes
TATATATATATATATATATATATCACACTGAGCCAGTTTCATTTAGTCACACGGCTTGTGGCACGGCTGAGGTGTCAGGGGGCGGGGCCTCATCTCTTGTAATGATTTGGGGCGTCAGCAAAAGCAAATTTGAGCCGGTAAGCTTCTGCAAGGAGAACGCTAACTTCCTCGTTTCCCCAGTGCATTGTGGGTAGATTTTGGAGCAAGACCATCAAGCCCTGTAAGAAAAAAAGATGGGATTATAAGAATATATTGCAGTAAATTCTGTCATTATTTTACTGATTGTTAAATGATTAACAATCCATTAGGAATAGTATAGAATGTATATATGTATATCACAGGGTTACAATGAAATTCGTTTGGTGCAAAAAGAAAAATGAGATAACGGTAAAATATACACACTGATTAACCAAAATAAATACCTGCAATATATTAATATATTTAGAAGGCAAGAAAAGGCTAAAACAGCCAAAAAATAATAGCTGTTCAAAATGTTGTGTAGACGTTCTTTCAATTTTGCAACAAAAGTAAGAAATAAAAAAAAAGTTAAATTTGGGATAAAAAAAAAAAGTGAAGCTGCATACTGTATGTGTAAAATGAGCGGTTATGTTTATTAAAAATGTATCCATATACACAAAAAAAACTACGATCAAATAAGGGAAAATTAGGTTTGCATTTTTAGACTATCTGTCCATTTTAAAAAATCGTAATTTTTAAAATCACGCTCACATTGTCTTGTCATTTTCACTTAAAACTGATCCTGGGGTTGATTATGGGGCAGAAGAAAGCGCTGCAATCATCAATAATGTGATGTTACGTTACACAATAGATCACTATAGATATTGACTAGGTCTTATTTTCAGGAAAACAAGTTGCACATCTTTAAAGAAATCATTGGATGCGTCTGCTTTGTAGCACCAAGCAGGGCATTATCTCCAAGCGATGCCGTCTGACGTCAGAGCGACCAGGACTCGATCGACTGAAAAACATCCTCGTGACGTGTTTCTGAGAAAAGCCACATGTCGTCACTTGAGGAACATCCAGACGGGAGAATCTCTCCAGCACAAGGCTGTTAAATTCACTTTCCTCAGCGAGGTCAAGCCACACGATATCATTGTGTCGCCACACTCTGAAATTATTATAACTTTCAATCACACATTCAGCTCAATCTTGAGTGTGCGGAGAGAGATCTGCCCGTCAACTTCTGTTTCGCGTCTCGCTCGGCGCGGTCAAGACCCAGTCCGTGAAGCACATTTCTCTTAGGTATAGAAGGCCGGGTCTAATTCACTCAAGGCGGCGTCAGGCGGCTCCAGGAGGCCTCGGAGTCAATGACTGCATTAGAGCGGCTTAGAGGCTCAATCTCCCAGCCTAATTCAGCAATCCTGCTGGTCCTGATGAAGGAGAATGAGAATGCTTAATACTCCATCACGCCGGCTACAGTCCAGATTGATGGGGGCAAGAGATAAAGACGAGGAGGAGAAACAGGAAGAAAGCAATGATCTATTTTACGATAAAGGTGGCATCCATGTTCACCAAGAGTCTCCTGGTTTCTTAAATCAAATCCTCATTTGAGTATTATTAGGACTGTAAAAAAAAAGGAAACGGTGTCATTCTTCCTTGATTTCAGTATCAAATATATTTTATTTAATATTTACATAGGTTGTCAGACTTTTACTCAAGTAAAATCATACAACACTTTAACTTGGCAATGATCTGGAAACTTTTTACTATAATATATTATCATTTACATTTTCAGATAGCATATTTAATTAACAGAAACAATTGAAAAGTTTTTAATTGAACTGTGCTAAAAACAAACGTATGCAAAAGTAAATGTCCTAATTATTTTATTCCTCTTTTTTTAATAAAACAACTAAATTAAAACATTAATTACTCTGCAATATTCAGAACTAATGACTCAAATCATTTACATCACTGTAATAATAAAGGTAAATTTTTGCTTTTATTTACAAGTTTAAGAAAATCGTAAAACCAAAAGCAAAACAAACCGGTTACCGACAATGACCTGAGAGTTGCATAATCAAGAATATATTTAAATCACAGGAATAATTTCAAAGTCAGTTTTACATTAACACATCCCACACAACACTAGAAATATTTTCTTCCATCCGAGCGCACACTTAATGCAGTGATCAGTCTCCCGCATGATGACACTCAGAACACAAAAGCTCTAAAGGACATTTCTATTTGCTAAGGACAATTTTCTTCTTGAATTCAAATAGACTGTTAAAAGAGGAAGAATGAGAGACTTTGATTTGGAATAATATCCCTGAAGAGCATTACAAGATCATGTAGGAGTTAGAGCTTCAGTTTATGAAGAGTAATCTACTCATTTCCCTGTTGTTGAGTATCTCTGCACAAAAAATAATTTATATTCAAGAAAATCTTCCCCTAAAGCCAAACAATTGACGTAGGTGACAATCAAAAAGTGGCCTATAACAATGCTTTTACGATTCTTCCACAGGTGCCCAGGTTGTATAGAGCCAGTCAGCTGTTTGAATATGCTCACATCCCGATGTGTGCGACATCTTTCTTACAGCCTCATGGACAACTCAATAAATGAAATTATAGAATAGAATAGATAGAATAGAATGCCTTTATCGTCGCTGTATAACCGTGCTACAATGAACTTAGTATTGCTACTCCATGTGGTGCAAAAAGAAAGATGTGATAACGGTAAAATATACACAATATATAAATAATATAAATAACTACAATATATTAAAACATGATCCAAAATATAAAAGACAAGAATAATGACTCTGACTAATCCTAGAAGAAGCTCATCCCGCTACACCTCTGTCTTTAGGAATCACTGGGCACAGAGATTACAAACTATTCGAATGGTTTTATTCAGTTTTTTTTTCTCTTGTATGTCTGTTTGTCTACTCTCTCTTATGGACCACTTGAGAGTCTGAAATAATAAACTTTACATAATCAACAATTATAATCAATGTAACTTCAGGTTACATAATAAAAGTGCCTTTAACTGTGGTGTTCCTGTGTGTAAATTTCAAAGCAGGTGAGTATAAAGTATAAATTAGGAAATAAAAGTATAAATTAGGAAATAAAATAACTTTAATAATCTTTCAATTACGCAAATACTACCTCCCAAATGTTTTTGTTTGGCTGCTATGAAAGTGCATGCAATGCGATTAATGTCACGCCACAGACTATCCTTACACCCTTAAATATGCATAACTTAAGCATAACTAAAAACAGCGAGCATGTAATGGCCGAATTAGATTTCCTAATCAACAGTCATCACTATCTAGTTTTCGACAAATAACCAAATTAAGGCAGTAATTACTGGTAATGAGTCAAGCCAAATAATTGGAACTAAATGAAGGATCTAATGATCTACGCAGCCGACCAGTGTGATTGATGCGGGATTGTTAATTTCAGTTGCATTTAGAGACTTCCTCTGGAGGATGGTACACACTTATTTAAAACACAACCGGGCAACACTGCCCACATCCATCATTAATCTTGCCAAGTGATGGCATGTTAATCTTGACCGATTTTGTAGTGAAAAGAGACACTACAAAAGACACTTGTGTTACTATAAATAAAAGATTACAAACTTTTATCACCTTGGTAAACTTGAAAACATTAATCCTTTGCCGGAATTGTGCATAAAAAAAAAAGACAAATCGAATCAAGTTGACATTCACGTGGTTCTGGCATGTTGATGAATCCAGATCCAATCGGGATGTTTGTCAAGTACATACCGCATCCATTTGTTTGCCAGACTTGATTTAAAAATCTGCCAGGATGCTGTGGCAAAAATGTCGGGAGAAAAAATTATATAGCAAGAGGCATTTATATTGAAATAAACTGACAGTTATAGATGCAGCAGATGCATCGGAAGTGGCTTATATTGCATTTCCAACAGGAGCGGAATCCCTCCGGACGACCCTGCGGCTAAATGCTTTGCTTCGGGCCTCTACGGTAATGGTGGATCCTAGTAATTCCGTGTATTTTATAAACCATCTCTTCCGATTAGCATCCCGGATCCTCCGCAGATAAACTACTGCCAGCACTGCTAAGCCACCATTCTCGAGTTGCCTCGAATCGCTCCAGCATATATCACGTTACGTCTAGCGGCAATAAACTAGGACAGTCGGGCAGAGCATGAGGACATCAATGATGGATACCGTACCTCACCCAAAGCGGTGAGTCTAGGCTGTAGAGTAATGCTAGGCTTAAAAACCTGGCCTAATTGCAGAAAAAATCTGGCTAAAAGCCTGGATAATTAGTTTAGCGTGGACGTGCCAAAAGACGAGAAACTTATGGTGCATTTGTAAACTGTAAAAAAGTCACACATGTGCAGTCATCAACAAATCTGTAGGGGAGAGTTTTGTAGACTTCATTTTTAATATTCAAACTTTCTGTCATGACCTATGCTCAAAAAAAAAAATGCTCTTATAATTTGCTTACAGTCCTGCTTTGATCTAATTCTTTCGTCATGATTGCTCCTTATCAGTGGCGAGTTTTAGAACGCAGCTCTGCAACTGCTCAAGACCTTGCTGTGGATATTTTGACTTTCAGGGGACTTTTAATTTCGAAAAATTATCTGTTTTTAACCGCCTATTTTCTTTTTATTTGGCATCTTATCTTTAGTGTTTGCTTACTGACATGGAGGATGTCATTCGCGGCTCCCACAGCACCACTGCTCATAAAGCCAGCGTCTCAGCGTGAACTTCGGAGCAGCAGGCGAACCAGGAGACATTCACAGTGATAAACTGCCGCCATAATGACTACTAGCTAATGACTCAGATAGGCAACAAGTTTTTGCTAGTGCTACTGAGCACCACAAGCTGATTACTACAATCACGTTGCACATGGGGTAAAGTTTCCTGAAGAGGATTGCGTCAAAAGTGACTTTCAACCCTTCTGAAACAGTGTGGATCAAACAGGGTCTCAGACAATGAAGTCCCGGTGCCGTAGATCCTGAATATATGATGTCTGTCTTTTAAACACAGCGATGGCGAGGGGATGACAGATTGCGAGAAATGTTATAAAGTGCCTAGTTTATCTCCGCAGAAGAAACGGTGGCGGGACGAGTCTTCGCAGGGACTCGAAAGAAAGGTGAGGTGTTGTAATTACTTCCAGGATATTAAGTCCTCCAAGCTTTTCCCAGTCTTTTTTCTGAAATAAATGGTCCCGGCCTCTCATTGAGCAAGCTTCCTGCAACAACAGTGACACTCTATCATTAAACTGTATTAAGCGCGAGGGTTACTCTTCATTCGGGACCTGCACGTATGATGATTAATCATGACTGACGGCCTCCTCCACAAGAGCTCGTAGGGACAAAATTACAAGTTCTCTGATGAATGTGCCAGGTTCTTCGATTAATCAGGAAGAGTTCATTTCACCTAATCTTTCAATGCAACCGTCCTAATAGAGTCAACACTATAACTCAGCAACGAGCCAAACGGAAAACATCTCCACTCTTGCGATTCTCCAGAGATGCTGCTCAGAAAATGGAACGCAAACCAGGCACTGACTAGCTGTAATCTTCCTTTTTACCAAATCACAAACCGTAAACTGGTGGAGGCCCCCAAGAGGGATTAAGAAGCGTCGTTGCTGGTTCGAATTAATTTCGAATCAAACCACTTCGGCAAAACAAAGTTTTCCATCCACAAACAATTACAGACTGAATTGCTCTTGATTACAGCTCACTGTGAACTCTTTCAACTCCAAATGCACGGAAAAACCCAAGTTAATTGAAAAAGTGCTTGACATTTGCGCTACTGAAAAGCAAATTCAATATGTAAAGCCTTTTAAAAATCTAAGATTGAAATATGAGCATGAAAAATAATAACTAGCTACTAACTTTTTTACTGTAAGGTCACATGATAATGAAAAAAAATATATATTTAGATATTACATTGCAAACCTAAAATCCAACATTCAATAGGGTTTAGCTTTATACATTAGAGAGTGAGGATTCACTGCTAATGAAGAATCCGGCACTTAACAACACAAGCTTGAACAGAATGAAGTCAGTGGTTCCAGCAGAAAGCCAATCAGCCACAAGCCCCTAAGAGCCCACACAACAAATTAAGAGTTTGTTGGCTCACAGTTATTCACACAGACAGCGAATCCATTTAGTTTCGGGTGTTTGAGCCACTTGAGGTGGAACCAGACAAAACATAAGGAGCTGATAGTTGCTGCTTTTTAATTTAGCAGCATAATGAACGTAATAGGCGTGAACTGTCCTGCTTCCCTTCTGAGTTCTACGCAATTTCCTTCCGTTTTATTTATTCAGTCACCTAAAGGGAAAGAGAGAACAGAATCCATTCACAGATAAATTACAAAAAAATGTGCACGAAAAATAATAAAATACAGTGGACAAAAAACAGCTGCAAGCAGCAATAGTGGGGTTTGAGCCTTTAGGTGTGGTGAAAAGCACAGGCTAAAAAACAAATGCACCAAATAATGTGCTGATCGGCAAAAGAGTGAACCTTTAATGAAAGAATAACAGTGTGATGCGTTGTTTTTTTACTTTACAGTCTTTTGGTGATTCAAAATACAGTATTTAGTAAATTAAAACCTAACACAATTCTGAAGTCAGCAAAAGTACTCACAAAGTTTTAGTGTATTGTAAAATCTAAATGTACAAGTTAAAAAAATTAAGTCATTATGACGTATTACATTCATCAATAACGGTTTTGTTAATAATAATATATTTTTAGAAATCTCAATAAAATATGATTTAACCTGAACCTCAAAAACAAATCAATGATAAATAAAGGATTTCTGTAACTAGATTATTTTTTGTCCTGCGGCAGTTGGGGTCCTACGGTTTGCCCAGTGCTCCGGGTTTGTGTGTGTTCACTTCACTGTGTGTGTGTCACTGGATGGGTAAATGCAGAGCACAAAATTGATTCCTGGTCCCTAATGTTGACTCACCTCACTTTACTTGTTGAATTTTCTGACAAAAATATCTGAATAATTCCAATAGTAAAAATATAATCCATATAAAATACTAGAAATATTTGGCTCTTACAACACAAGACTGGTCAAGCCATCCTCTATAATAATAATAATAATAATAATAATAATAATAATAATAATAATAATAATATAATTGAACCTTTATTAGTCCGTCATGGGGAAATTTTTTCTCTGCATTTAACCCATCCGACCC
Source organism: Paedocypris micromegethes (assembly GCA_028031935.1). Taxonomy (NCBI): domain Eukaryota; kingdom Metazoa; phylum Chordata; class Actinopteri; order Cypriniformes; genus Paedocypris; species Paedocypris micromegethes. The sequence continues at coordinate 10,100,332 of CM051496.1, forward strand.
ATTTAACCAATCTACCTACTATTCCCTCTCTGTGTGTGTTTGTGTGTGTGTGCGTGATCTGCTCCACAGCTTCAAGGCTTCTCGCATATACACTTCACCATCTTGTTGGGTTAAATTTAAAGCAAGTGTTTTTAGTTTGGATCAACCTTTATGCCGTGGTTAATTTTCGCCATAGCTAGTTAGGCTATGCAATTTAGCACAATAGCATTACACAAAAGCAATTGAGATCATACATCCCGGTTTTAATGACATAAATGACAACCCTCTGTGCTTGAACCCTTCTTGCTTGTAAAGATTTTATTTTATAAATATTTTTTTAATTATTGTACCAACCTAAAATCTGTGTCCTCAAAACTCAAATAAAAATATTGACATCATTTGTCTTTCAAAACTAGAAAAACAAATCAAGCGTTATGTTTCTTCTCCTAATTAAGGCTCTGATTTGCATTTGCTGGATGCAATAATGACACGAAATCAGTGTTTTCCGCTTGATGTGTTTGGAGATAGTTTGGTGGGCTGCCTTGGGGTCTTGCACTAGGGCTTCTGCGGAAACTTGTGCAGTCAAAATTCTTCTAAAGATAGCCGACTTACTCACACATTAAATAGCGCTTTGTGATTCAGCAGACTCCCATTCTACCATAAACTCCAGTTAAATCAAACCATTAAAACTCCAGAGTAGAAGATTGATTTCTACGATTCCACCTTCAATCCACGCATAACGCCGTTATCAGCGCTCACGCCCGGCTGCCTTGCACGATAGAGAGAGACTCATGCTAAAACTTGGACACACATCTGAATGCAAAGCCAAAAATGACAAATACTAGAAGTGTTTGTGCTGAGCAGAACGCAACAGTTCTGTAGTCCTGTAGTTCTGACTCCACTAAAAATGTATATTAAATAGTGAATTATTATATACAGAGGTAATATTTATTTAAACCAATATACCGAAAACAGAGTTAAATGCTAAACCTAAGCCTAAAAGATGGATGGATAGATAGAGAGGTGAACAGGAGATACATAGATGATGACAGACAGGTAGACAGACAGGAGATAGACAGACAGACAGATAGAATGGGGAACAAGTAATTCATAGTGATTCAGAATGGTAAACAAATAAAGAATAAATAATACAAATGAAGAAAAAACATCGTGTCCATTTTGAACAGCATACTACAGTACATACTTGCGTTTGATCATAACTTGAAGGTTTTAAAGCTGGGTATCTTTGGAATAAAACTGGAGTTAAAACTGCATTAAACCTTGCATCACCAATCTGTTCTGAACGGCGTTATTTACATATAAAAGTGCTTGAGGTTTGTATTCCAAAATGGGTTTGAGACAACGGGGCTCCGAAAAGCAAAGCTAAATCCCACCGATAAAAGTAAATTGGTAATCATAGAGGAAAGAGATTCTCGGGCTGTTAGCTGCACCAAAGGCTTTCTCATTACGTGATAAACAAACCCCTAATGAGAGCTCATTTGCTGCATATTGCCCTCACTAAATGGCATCAGGGGTTGACATTTGGCTGTCTGTAACCGGCCGAGGCTCTCTGCAGGAGTGTTGATGGGCAGCTCATGGCCAATACTCCACCTCATCTTCGCAGCTCATTCAGATCTCTACCTGTTTTAATGTGTGCTTCAGTAAAGAAAAAACCCCCAAACAAGCAAAAGAAAGTCTCATTAGTAACAGCGGCAGAACGCCGTGAATAAGGAGCTTAGAAGACGGTGGCAGCCATTACGTCTCCACGCTTGCTTAGCCATGCATTAGAGAAGCCCACCAAAACACACCAGCCGTTATTTTCTCTCATCACGGGTTTTCATCCTTTTCTTTTTCTCCTTCAAAAGGTTGTCTTGAGCAAATGGTTTAAAGTGGAACTGCTCTTTTTAATTACAAAGTGTAGAATTGGTGCAGTCGACATTGATGCTTGTGGAGGACAAACTAAACTACGGAGAACTGACAGGTGGTGAGGGAATGACTTGTTAGCTCGGTCCAATTAGCCACTACTGCCAGATGCCGTAACCCCATTATGGGAACAAATATCATCTTTATCCATTGAGCAACGAAAAAAAGCAAGATGCATTTAAACAATGTGCGGAAAGTCAAAAATTGTGTAAAGAGTGCCACACAATATATCATGCTCATAGAACTGTCGGAAAACTGTAATATAAAAAACAAGTACGTGTTATTGCATGCAATAATTGATTCACAGAGATGCATTTTGCTTATTTAATAAGACAAAACAAAAATATGAGATGGCCTTTTGAGGGTTGGAACGAATTAAAAGCATTTTCATTATTATCATCAAAGCGGAACATTCATTTTGATATGCGAGTAAATTGAGACACAAGCTCAGCCATGAAACAAAATCAACTTGTAGGTCAAGGTATCGCCACAAAGTGGAAAGATGTCTGTCCAACTTTTTCATTTTAATGACAGTGCAATCAAATTTAGTTAAAAGTTTGGTTTTTTACTTGACAGTTCGAAGATAGCATCACCATCTTCAGGCTGTAAATACCTTTTTTTAAACCATAAGGCTATGAAGAGAAATACAAATGTTGAAGCGAACAAGTGTCATCCACAATTACTACATTCTGTTATTGTGCAGCCCTTGTATCAAAAAGATTTGAAAAGAAAATTACCCGCCTCAACCTGGTTTTGTTATTATCAGCCAATATGACTTCAGGATAATTCCCCATGTGGCATTTACAGCTTAAGCAGCATCAAAAAACCCTTGATCAAGTCTTCCAGGAGTGAAAAAGGCAAAATTCAACTGGCATATTTCCAGTGAAAAGTAAAACAGTGGACGGACTGCCATGGAGATGAATGGGAATGCTAACAGATGGTTTTCTCTGGGTACTGTAGGCCTATAGGTCGTTGTGGGAACCAGCTCAGTTTCCAAATTAGAAAAGTTCTCCATTCCCAAACCTTCCTGAGGAGAGACAACCAATACATCATTATGTACATATAACGCAGTGCAAGAAGGGTAAAAGCAGGTCAGATCAGTCTGTACTGCATGTTTCCATAGGGGCACAGTGCTTTAGTCCTTTTAACCTTTTTTTCTGTCCTAGTAAAGCTATCCCTCCTGCCTCAATACTTATTAATTGCCCTCCTGTCAAAAATAGAAGCCATTACGAATGCCCTAAAATACCAGGGGGTCAGCCAGAAGTCAGCGTGAAACATGGGAAACACTAATAGTTCAATACAACCGAGCCAATGTAAGTGCAATGCAGTTTATAACCTCATACCCGCTAACGTTTTAACCAGGACTAGTGCTGTGCAACAAATCACAATTGCTAACGTCCAAGCATATTATATGTTAATATTTGAGCATGTATTTGTAGAATCCACTAATATTCCAGCATAATTACGTCAGAACATTATGGATACAGTTTTCTCATGTTTATGGTGATCAATAAGAGCTAATGAGGATAGCAGTAGTAGGAAATCAGAGCTCCACCCTACTTTTCATTTGCAAGAAGTGAAAAAAATCTGTAACCATAGCAACAAAACCACAAAAATGGCTGGTGATTGGTCGGCCACTGCTAATGATTTCAAAGTGGCTTTCAGCTCTCCCAACATTCTTTCTTTAGAAGAAAATGTGTTGTGTACTTTTACAATTACAGAACTGAATGTGTTTTAAATTGACCTGAGCCAAACACAATAAATCCGTTTCTTTCGTAAAATCCAATTATGCAAGTACAGTTGGTATTATTCCACTGCACCATTTTTTGTGATCCACCAAGTATGACAAACATCTCAAAAATGAAAAAGATGCCTTAATTAATATCCGTAATTTGTTAACATTACGCAATGACAAACTAAGTTTGTCATTGTATAATGTTAACAAGTTACTGATATTAATTATGGCTTTAAAGGATTTCTGATTAAATCATTTTCAAGGGCTATTAACTGCTATATTCATGTAGAAAGCCGTTATTATTAATAAACACTTATTCTTTCTCCGCACCCACCCCATTAGTCTCGCTGTGCGCATTATATAGTTGAAAATCAGCAGAAAAAATAGAAAAGAACAAGCTTCCTGCACCCAGCAATTTATCTCAATGTTCTACCAGTGAGCGATCTCCTCAGGAACCGCACACGTGTGAGTCTTAATATATATTATATTATATATTATATAATATATAAGGCTGGTATATTTCTCAGAAGCCTGACTCATAGGAAGCTCTAAAAAAAAAAAACAGCCACATTTTTATGATTAAAAATCTATCAGAACTGTAGAGGGGTTTAAGTAAGAGGCCGTCTTTAAGACACGTAGAGCACTCCTGCAATCTAGAGATATGAAAGAGCCGTGATCCCCAAAGACACGACTAATTTTCAAGTTTGATATGCTGGAATCGAATCCAAACCCAATCTTGCTCAACTGGAGACTTCTTTCATTCTTCACGTTGGGTCTTCCCTTCAATCTCAATCTTGAAATCGAAATTATCTTTGGGAAAAATCACTTTTCAGAAGTTTGCCAATTTCGATTGTGATAGAGTTGCAAAGTCTTGGAAAACACTTTTGATAACTCATTGTCCTTACGTGACTGGTTCTATTTTCTGTAATGTTCTGGAAAGCACACTATTTTAGACAACAAAAATAAAAAAATAACATTGCAAGGGCTTAGGTGGCTTGATCTGAGCAGACGTCAGCGTAATCACCCCGTACAGACTAAGACCTCCGGTAATGCCACTGAACGTTGACAGGAAGGCGAGTGTTGTGGGGCATGATGGGCGATATCACTTATCGACGGTCACGTGTGCGAAACAGAAACAACAAAGGAAGAAATTCATGGTGCAACAAAAGGATAACAAGGCAGGAGAGGAGAAATAATCTCTCTGCTGACACACATGGCATAGCCGGGTAAAGACAGAAGCCCGGGGCTGTTGTCTGAATGCCAAGCAGCAGCCGCGTGCTGCAGCGCTGGTGCAGAGGATAATTCTGAATCACTGGGCACTGTAAACACAATAAATCAACCGCCCCACAACACACTGCTGATACACACCACTGACTCGCTGCATATTCAACGACAACACATGCATTGAACTCTGCATTCACTCTACAAGATTCAAAAGAGTAGTATCCCTTCTGTTTTTGCCATGTAATCATACGTGAACAAAACACTGTATTATAAAATCTATGTATTTTTTATTTGTCATAAGAAGAACTAGGCCTTAATTTCAGTGAAAATAAAAAGAGAACCTTCGTCCCTACTTTGAAGGGAAAAACACCACAAAGAAAGGTAAAGCAACTAAAACTTTGTTTGCAAAGCAGAGACGTGGCTCCGCCCATTATTGATGTGTGTCCCAATTGTAGCATTATGGACGGGTGAAGTTTTTTTTACATTAAATTAGAGACAAAGGCTGCAAGTCTTTATTGCGATAAATAATTTAAGAGTAAAGTAATAAATAATAAAATGATAATATTTAAAAATAATAATAATAATGAACTATAATAATAATAATAAAAGTGTTTCACGTCTCTTTTTGTGTCCCTTTTTGTGTCCCTTTTTGTCAACCGAAATGAACTGAACTCTTCGACTTTCAGCACATTCTGATTTGTAAAATCGAAGTCAATTTTCTTGTTTTCAGATTGACACAATTGAGGACTAGGATTTAATTGGACGGAAAAATATATATATTTACAATTTCACGTTACATAAACTCGTCAAGTCCAAATGTGTATAATTCTAATACAAGTCTAATTCAGACTTTGTGCCTTCAGTTTTTCCCTGTTGAGCGGGAAAACGTGAACGTCATAGAGACTTTTTAACATCGAACTTGCACATTTATTAAATAAAACAAAAAAAGGCTGTCTCGGCTTATACGTCTGACCCAGAAATGAATCACTCTCACTAGTGCAGTAAAATCTTTACAAAAACTGAAACAGGTTGGCAAGCAGGTGACCGTGTCTGAGATTCAAGAATAGTGAAAAACAATCTTAAAAAAAATGTTTTACTTTGTTTATCATGTATCTGGAGCATGGTTTGCAGTATTCCGGAAATCAATAATACAAATATAATACAATAATTGTATTTTAATACAAATATTAGTATTTTTAACCTGCAGAAAATCAGCATTTTAAAAAGTGGTTCACAAAGTCTTAGTGTGAGATTGAACAATATTTAGGGATGTAAGAAAGGATTAATGCAGTTGAAAAGAAAGTTTGAAATCTTTCCATAGTTCTTTGGTTCATGATCATTGGTAATTCTATAGTTGCGAGTAAAGCAAATGATTTTTGCAAGTATTCCAAAATAAATGAACAAGATTTATTTGTGGCTTGTGTCATGTACAGATATAGTGCATCTAACATATGGACCATGTGACAACCGACATAAACAAAAAAAAAAGAAATAAATGCTTTCTGCAAATTTCTCTAAATAACTGCCACAAAAATATCTAATACAATTATGAGAACCAGGAGAGACTGATTTCAACAATCACATTTCAAAATAAGAAAATGTAACATGCAGAGAAAGTGTTGGTGTTCCTCTGCGGAGGAAACACTTTTCAACTGAGTCAATTTTTTTTGTATCATACAAGCAAAATAATATTGTACTTCTGGTGACACATCTGCCCTCTCCAATCCTCCATGTCTAAACCCTTTACCTCTCAATCGCACTGAACGAGTGAGTGTTCGAGAGGGAGGAGAGGAAATAGAAGTGTCTCAAAGGGACAGCGCAATGTCACCTTACAGCAGCTGCTGTTGTCATCACACTAATGCAGGCGCGCTGACCCCTCGACCCCACCAGTTAATGAGGGAGGAAGGGGGCTCACGCAAGGACGCCGCTTACTGCGGCTGGGGGGGCCGCAACAAAACCACACCGAAACAATCTTACCTGGAAATCTTTTTCCTCCAGTATCTCTTTCCTCCAGCGCACGAGAAAGGCAGCACACACGTACAAATGGAAATGAGAGAAACCTTCAGGCTCTGCCTGTGGAGACACAGAAGACAGAGAACAAATCAATTTGAGGGGTTATATCGATTTGCATTCTAACATTTGCATTGACATTGCAAATATAAGCTTATTAACATATATCCACCTTCATTTGCATATCACAGCACCAACTAAATATCTGTGAAAAGGCTGTGTTCCTGAAATTAGGCTAATGGATTCAAAACCAAAATCCGTTCGGAACTGTACATTTTTTTACCATTTTGCAATGCGACAAAGCTGACAATTTAAATAACGTTAATAATGAGTAAGAATGCAAGCAGGGACACAATGTTGCTCAAAAAAGCAAAGAGGGAACAATTAAACCATAAGTCAAAAACACATGACAACTAGAGCATTAGCGTGTTTGTCCCCCGGATAAGAAAATACAAAAGGAGTAATAAACAAAAGAACAATATTAGAACAAAAATGCTTGAAAAAAATTACAATAGTTTTATTCTAACCAAAAAACCCAAAACTTGCTTTAAAAAGGTATTTCTTGTATCATACAGAAAATATCCACCACACCAGACTTGTGTTAATTTAATGTGTCTCGTTTTCCTTGCATTTTATTGACTCGACTGAACAAGAAACAATGAAATTAAAGGGCAGAATGTAGCAAGATGAGCCTTTGTGTCAGGAATAATAACAGTAGCCATTTAAAAGCATCTTGTGTATGCTGAAAGGAACATGAAGCGCTGTGCGTCAAAGTCCTCCTCAAACACCTTGTACCGTGATAACCCTGCTGAACCAATCCATTCTTCATCTGAATACCAAGATATTGATGCAGAAATAAGCCGAGACCCAAGCAGGCGCTGCATGAAGCTTGTCTGTCAACTGCGAATTGCCACTCAATCCCTGTCATTCTTACAATGGATCACAAGTCGTGTTCATACCTTGCTGTATGAGGTGCGAGTCTAGTTGGAGCTAAATATATGGACATTCCAGCCACCCTCCACTCAAATGCCTGTTGTGGCTCAATGACATTTCAATCAGAAGGGCTCTCTTTGTCTGAGGGGGTGTTTCTCTACGCCAGCCAAAAATGTGGCAACGCGAGATGCCACCTGAAGAGCCCACGTGGCGTAACGGCTCCAGCTGGAGGTGTGATGAGCTCCAAATGCAGAGGGCAGAAGATTATCTGCGATGCCAGCCACGGACAGAGGGCCCTAATGAAAATCAATGGACGCGGTTCTTCCAGCAATAAACAGGAAGGACAGTCCTGCCTTTCAAGGGTAAATACAGGCAATGGAAATCTTCCAGACAGAGCTGCGTGTTAGAAAACGCACGGTGAAACAGAGCCATGTGCGCCAAAGGTGGCAGGAAGTGGTTTCAAGACGGCACGCGTTCTATTCAGTCCAATTACCCAGCAGTCATTCTCAGTCACCTCCTCGTCATAGTGACCACACAAGCGTGAAATGCACTTAATTAGACACTCGACAGACAAGGCCGGGCTGCAAGGGCATCTCTATGTGTTCGGGTGTGTGGAATCCAACTTCTGTCGTTTGTGGCGTGATGAACTCTTATTGTCTTCTGGATATTTTCTCTTTCACTGTTCTTCACCGGCGTTTGATTTACATGGCGGGATTTGTTTCTGTATTTTTATACAGTATGTCGTTAGCTAAATCACTGGCTAAATCACAGCGCCTTTTAACACCACCAAGGGTTTGGTTTAAATCCCTAGGGAAATTGTGAAATTATTGTTATCTATTACTGTAATTCAAGTCACTATGAACAAAAGTTTCTTATAGAGTGTGAAAATGTAGCCATTTTAAACTATATTAATTATATTTTAATTTGTGTATAATTTAATTATATTAACTTAAGTTTTTATTTATTTAATGCTATAAGCATTTGAAACAAAGGGCATAAAGTTAAATCTGTCACACAAATGTCATCACATTTATTTAAAATGCTTATATAAAAGAAAAAAAAACAATTTCCATTTAGTTCTCAGAAGTAATCTTTTATAAGTGAAAAATATGAGAGCATAATGATTTCCAGAGCCTGTTGTCTTCTATGTGGGAGTGAGGACTGGCTTCACCTTTAGATGGGCTGTAGTTTCTCTTCATTGATCATTTTAATTATTTTGTCTGTTTCTCCCTCAGGGGGTGAAGAGTTGATGATGGCTCTTAATTAATGGGGACAGTGGAAGAATAGACACAGTGGTCCATTCTGGAACATTCTGACGCAAGTCCCGGTGACACACTTCAGGTGGGATGAATTCAAATCGAGGGCAAAAGCAACACATGCAGTCTGATCTTTCCCACAGATTCGAGCGGAAAGAACATCACAGCTCAAATCATCCATTAAAAAATGCAAGAAGTTACGTTTTTCGCAAGGATCCACATGGTTGTGCGGGGAGTTATAAAGGTTAACTCTATGAAATTCGCAGTAAGAACCACTAATTGCTTAATGGAAAGAGAAGCTAAAACTTTATGACCTGCTCTTGAAAAGCTTGTTTCGCAGCAGTTCAATGGGAAATCTCACATATCCCTAATGGAGATCTGTGCGTACTGTAACTGGAAGGCGGCCATGACAAAAATCAGCTGGACCAAATTTTAGATATGAGCTGGATATAAGGCTGGGTGATTAAAAAAAATAAATAAATAAATAAATAAATAAATCGAATTCGAATTTCAGAACTTATAATCGTTCGTTGTTTTCTAGGTCGATTATTTTGATTACTGTATATTTAGCCATATAAGACACACCCAATTTTAAAGGAGGAAAAAAAAAAAAAAAGATTCTGAACCAAATACTGTAGTAAAATATTTTACATCAACTGTATAAAATGCCAAATATACCGGTATATGTGCCACGATATGGATTTTGCAATACCGCGGATACTGTGAATTAGATTTTTATATAAGTATATAAACACCTTAATACAGTATTACACATTAGTTTCATTATAAGTTGTAACTTACAACTACCAATGACGGCACGGACATTGCTAATCGAACACAGAAAGCAGTGTAACAGACTGAATTAATAGATCACACACACACAACGCGCATACGCGTGCCGCTCCGTTTCCGGCGCTGTGCCTTTAAGAGAAGAGCGGCTGCTTTGGTTTTAAGGACGCGCGCGAGAAAATCTGCTTGTTTTATTTTGATCAAAGTCTGTTTTCGTTTGGAAATCGTGGTTTCATTGTTTCACAAAATTCTGCGCTAGAAAGAAAGCGAGACAACGTTTACAAACAAAGACCAGAAAAAAAGCTACCGTAGGCAGCCGCTGGCGCTCCCTCTCTCTCACTAACCTTAACACCGCGGTATTGCATACTAAGATGGTGGTGACCGCACAACGCAGATCTCTGCATTCGCCGTATAAGACGCACCATCTTTTCACCCTCAGTTTTGGGGAAGAAAAAGTGCGTCTTATACGGCGAAAAATACGGTATTTTCCCTTTTAAGAAATCTGTCAGATGTGGAGTCACGTGATCTGAGTCACGAGACCCCCGCTCCGCTCATAGAGCGAGTTGCACAACATTAGCAGCTTGACTTGGAGAAAAAAAAAAAAAGAGCCACGTGACTTTTCAGTTAAATTGTTATATCCCTCAGGTCCGGCCCAAAACCTGAGAGTTTAAACACGCTTGCGTTTCTTACTAAGAACGGAAGAGTAAATTCACGTTCATTGAGTGACATGACAAGATCACTAAGATAAAATCACCTCTGACATTTACATTATCACACCTTTGCAAAAATGTTTAACAGAGTTCCACTTTCATTTCAACAATCTGTTGTTTACATTAAAATATTTGTTTACGGAAGATGCAAGAAACGCACAGGATGTATCTCAAATTATCTATATCTATATGAATAATAAGAGTAGTTTTATTTAGAAGAGAACTGCTCATTTTTCATGATTTATGCTTTAGGAACGGTTCTTTAATTTCAGTTGTTGATGCTCAATAAATAATCAAATATCGAATATCTGTGCGATTATTTTAACATCAAGTAGTGCACACTTTATTCAAAAATCTCTCACTTTTAATGCGAGTATATTTATTGTGCAAAACTTATCAGTGAACTATGAAGGAAAAAAAACATACAAAAATGTAAAAAATATTAATATATAAAAATATAAATAATTAAAAAACAATAATAAAAAGAATCATTCATTAATCGTAATCACGGTAAAATGTTCGAGATTTAGATTTTTGGTATATCGCCCAGCCCTAATATGAGCATCATGGTAGTGAAACAGCAAAGATTTTTATTTTTTTACTGTGTGGCTGCCCACTGCTCCGAGTTCGTGTCTGATCGGATGGGTTAAATGCAGAGAAAAAATTTCCCCACTGAGGGACTAATAAAGGTTCAATTATTATTATTATTATTATTATTTTCATCCCTTGGACACATATACACACCTTTCAAAACGACAGGCCTCCGTGCTTCACTTAATACTTCCTCTAAAGAGCCAGTTATCTGCATGGCTCTACTAACAAACATAAACAGAAAATACACTCTGGATTTCATCTCTGTGAAGTCCGAGGAGATGACACCAGAGATCTGACATCGATGAGTTCACAACATATCTGCCCATTCCTCAGCCGCAAGCGACAGAAAAGAGCGAGCAGATAAAATAGACTGGGTATCTTGGAGTTATGTGCAGGGTGATGATTGCCTATTGGTGTAACCTACCAACCTTAATCAGAGCAGCAGGGAAGATGACCGTCTGAGGGTATCAAGCTGTGACACGCTCCCTGCAACTGTGCTTTATTACTTTATTAAACCACTCTCTACCTGGGAGATGCGAGGCTCCCGCTGCCAATGAGGAACCAAAAAAAAACCATCACCCACTGTCTGAGAGCGTGTGAAGTCAAATGTCAGAGTGAAAATGTGCTCTATAATTTAGAAGGATGTTTACTTCTTTCATTCTATCATTAAATAGCAAAAGATGTGACACTCATGCTGGGTCAGGACCTGGTGTTGATCTGAGAGGATGCACGCTTCAGGCCCAAGTTCAAAATCAATCGCATCAACATCACGCTTCCGACCGTTTTTCTGCTTAGTGAAAACCTGGGGGAAAAAATCCATCACTTTGCACGTCCAAGCAAACCAGACAGAAATGCAAAATCACACGTTTTAGTTCCACAGAAACTTCATAAAAGTCAATTTTTGCAATAGTCTAATCTCATTGCACATTCAATTTGTATTATAAGTGTTCATAGAGTTCATAGAGATATTCAACTTGTGCTGCTGTTACTTATTACAACTACATCACTCATAATTGAGTAGGTTTGACATTTGTATCAAGTAGATTTGCAATTTACTATACAATAAATTTACTATACAATTACAATAAATAGATCATATTTTGAAATACAGTGGTACCTCTTGAACAGAAATTCCAAAAGTTTTTATGTTTTATGAACAGTCTGCTCCACATCTTCCTTTTTGAGATGGCTGTACCTGTTCTTACTAAAACTTGGCGTCATTGGCTTTATAACTGGTCCAGCTCCTTGCATCATTTAAACCCATAATGATTTTTATCAACACTATCTTAAGACTGAATTTTCCATTCACCATTCATCCAATTTCTCGTGAAAAAACTTGTCTTCTCGGGTCTCAAACAGGTCCTTCTCGCAGTAAGTCAAGAAAGATTTTTATTTTTTTTATTTTTTTATTATAAATGAGAACAAAGTTCTAATAAGGCTTTGCCCTTCTTATACTTTCCAACTGACGTTACACTTGTCTGGCCTTTGCTGTCGAGTGGGTTCCACACTGACCACAGGCCAGAAAAAGTTTGGGTTTATTTTAACGATTCCTTTTGGCAACACAAATGTGAAAGCCAAGATGACAAGCCTTGTTTTTGCCAGGAAACGAGGGTGCACTACTTTGAATTACAGAAAGGGCAAGGGAAACCGACACCATCTCACCACTATCTGAACATTTTAAAGCTTGTTTTCACATGCAATTAGTTCCCACGAGAACTCGAGCTTTCAGACCTTAAAAAATACAACAAAAACAAAACGCATAAAAAAATAAAAGCATCATGCGTGTAATTTAAGCAGAGGGAGCTCTTTAGATTTCTAGTGGCGAATCATGGCATGTGCAATATGAATAGTAAATGTAAAGTGCATTTCACATGCACCACTTTAGTGTAGTTTTACCACATGGTAACAAGGTTTTTGCTTCACGTAAAAGCTCCAGGTCCAGTGTCGTAATGACCAGAAACGTCCTAAATCATACCTCGGTTTTGAATCGACATGACAGTAAAACATATCTTTTCGTTTAGATGTAATCCTCAGATACAGAGTCGAGGGAACGGCAAGACCCAGCCGCCAACTCTCATTTGATCATTAAGAAAATTTGTCCACTGCAGTTTAAGCGAAGCCAGTTTTAGCTCAAGAGGTGGCCAGCCGACTGACTCCTATTAACATTTTGATCCTAAATGATTGAGTCCAGGACGCGGAGAGAGCTGTTGCTCTCTAAGTGACTGAGCAGGAACTCTGAAGGAGCTTTAAAGGAAGACGTGATAAAATATTGATGTCCCGTGGAGCTATGCTGGTGACCTGGACCTAGCCTTCTGGGTACTGGCTTTTTCTGTGTCGAAAACATAGGCCAATCATTAAGACAACCTCAAGGGACAGGTAAAGGGATTCGGGTCACAGGTCCAGATCCCCATCGGGAAGATTCGTCCCTCAGTGGCTGGCGGTGAGGCTTTATACCAGGGCTGATCTACAGTACAGCAAACAAATACAGAGACAAACAAACACCGAGATGTATACAGAAAACCAAAATGAATTTAATTTTGAGATCTTGAGAGAGTTTCATTGCTATTCAAAGCTCTTGAGAAATATGCGGAAGAGTGAGTTTGGAACTGGTTAAACAGGAGTTTCTTTCCTTGGGGGGATTTTGCAGATGAGCCCATCCTAGTCGAAGCAATCTTCTAACTCATTACGAAGGCAAAAGGCTGGAGCTGGGGGAGTTTTATTCGAAGCTAACAAGCGCCATGGAACAGCATGAAACGCATCAACCATTGCAAGTGTTTGAGCTGAATCGGCTAATTCGCAGCATGCCAACAAACCACAGTGACGTTCATATGGCACCGCTGGGCCAGACATTTGCACCAGCCTGGGAAAGACCGACTAACCAGAAGAGTCAGACACTTCCTAGTGTAGACGCAAACACACTTCACACTCTGTGGTAGGGACAAGTTTTCAAACTGAGAAGAAAAAAAAAACAGCTCTACCAGGGCTGAATGAAAACCAAGGAAATCAAAGGCAAGGCGGTCTGTAAATCACGAAGCTCCCCCTAAAGGCACATTTTGCAATGATGAGGGATGTCTCTCTATATGTGCGTTCCACGAAAGGTGTTAGCACAAAGCATCAAACGAGATTCTTTCCAAGCCCTGGGCTTGTAATAAGTCAAACACTCTGCTGAGCAAACGCGGCAAATGCGGCGAGTCTGTGATGCGGCGAACAGGACACTGCGTGAGACCTTGCCGTCAGCAGCGAAGACAAACCCACACGCGCTTTTCTTCAGTCCACCGGCTTCCATTGACCAGGATGGGTCACAAAACATTGTTGTTTCAACCAACGCACGGCGACTCGATAAGTGAAGGTCGCGGTATTGATGTGGTCTGAGGCAAGGAAACCACACAACCGCATGATGGCCAACAAGCGCCATCATGACAAAGCATTAATACAGCCCTAATTGGGAAGGTCGTAGCTTAGGATATGGTTTAGAGAAGACTGAGGAACCATCTACACTAGACGCGGATAACTGAAGCAAGGACATCAAACAGTATAGAAGCTAGACATATACAAACATATACAGACACGGCAGATGGCTGTGAAACACGCAGTGTGTTGAAGGACCACAGTGGGACTATTACTGTTTTCAGGTTCAAGCAGACAGAGACATACTCAATGTGTAATTGGACTGGAGGGAGAACACCTCAGGGAAAGCGTACAATATTGACACGGTTAATACTGGATCTCTGCTTCAGTGAAGAGATGTACCACTGCACTAGACCGACTGTGCGAGCATGTGCTGTGAAACATCTACTTGCTTTACACGTTAGAAACTCGAGGTTGTTTAGTCTAAACCCGCAGGGCTGGATGACGCAAACTTAATCTCTTACCTAGATTTGCAGATGTCTGTAACATGGTGAATGTAATATAATAGAAAAACAGGGTAACTATGTATTGCTTTAACGTGTCTTGTTTTGTATGTAATCAGTGGATGTTTTGTATTGTAATTAGTGGAGTGTGATGTTAATGATGAAAAAGTATGTGTGAGGTCAATTCCCACCGAAAGCTGAAGTTTAATCAAGGTTTGTTTTATAAGTCCCGTTGGGGAAAAAGCATGTCAGATTCTTAATTTGACAAAAAAGTCAAATTATTAGTGTTTCAACACTTTTTTAATGTAAAGTATAAATAAATTTCAGTAGACATTAATTTTGAGGTTTCATTCAATCATAAAAAGTTCAATAAAATCACAGCTTAAAATTGCAAAATCCAATTGTTTAACCACAGAAACCTTTCTGCACACAATGCAAGATAAATTTTGATAAACAAGATAAATAAGATTATAATAAGATAAATAGCAATAAGATAAATAAGCAAATTCAAAATTATTATAGGTTTTATTTTTATACTTGAATGTGTGGTTTTACTGACATTTTATTATTCTGTTTTTATTTTTTTTTACTTTGGTTGCTTGACATGTTTCTGTTTTGCTGTCCTTTCTGTTGGACAGACATTGTTTGTGTATAGCACTTTGGTCAACTTCGGTTGTTTCAAGTGCTTTAAAAATAAAGCTGATTGGATTTGATTTGACTTAATGAATTTGTTAAACAATTATAGTTTACAATATTTTAAACATGCACTTTTTTTTATCATCACAAAGTGAGAACAACAACAAAGCTGGTTTCTTTTGTGCTGATCTCTGTGTTTTGAGACTTCTGAACTGAAATGGAATTATTTGGTAGGGAAGCAGCAATTCACAATGAAACCGGGCCTTTTCAAAGGCCTCGAGCTTTGATGCAAGCCTCACTGCAGTGCAGAGGGGTTTTGTTTACAGTGGGGAGGTTTTCTTGAGTATCCCTGGAAGGAGGTAGAAGAAGAGGAGACAAAAAAAAAAACTCACTCTGAAGAACACAAGACGGTGCATAAAGCAAAAGTGCGACAACAGCCAGGAGCAGAGATCAGGAAAAACTCACATAGCAGGGTGAATGGCACCGAACAAGCCCGATGTGCCATGCCAGAGATGGTGGCTTTTTTTCTGATTTCAAACGCCCATGAAATATTCATCATTCAGACTTGGCTAATTCGGGCCATCAAGATCTTTAAGGTGAGTTAGTATGACACAGATTGTCAGAATCGGCGAGGGAGGGAGAGAGCGCGAGCAGTCATTTTCAGACTATTTGGTTATGCATTAAAAATGCATGGGATGAATTACATTCTATTCCTGGCTTCTGTTGAGGAATTCACACTAGGGTCCAAAAATTGAGCACTTGGCAAAACAGAGAAGAAGAATAACTTTAAATATCCAATCTCTGAAACTTAACTTGAGCAAGAAAGACCGGTGTGGGTGTTCAATAAATAATGACTTCACTTAATATTTAAAAAGAGGGATGAAGAAAGCATATCAGTTACGTTGAGAGAGAAATTTGGACAGCGTATCTCCAGGCTTTACATGAGCTTAAGGGGAAAAAAATAAATACACACAAAAAAAAAAAAAAAAAAAAAAAAAAAAAAAAAAAAAAAAAAAAAAAAAAAAAATCCCACAGCAGCGTCCCAAACTGTGAGAGACAAAGCGATACTGACAGAGAATTAAAAGCACGAATCACACTGTTTGAAGTATACAATGTGCAAAATACAGTCAATTTAGGTAATATTACTGTGTGAAAAATGTGCTAAATTCAGATTACTGTAATTTAACTTAGAACATTCCTGTTTCTACTTTGCCTAGAACTTTTCATTCAGGCATCTCCACATCAGAAAACGTTTCATGACCACTTTCCATCAGCAGTCAGCCTCCATTCGCAAGTTCAAAGACAGTGAACCAAGTTCGTGTCTCTCTGAGCATTTCAAGAGAAGCAGCAGCTTTCACAGCTTCTGGCCAAACACGTGAAAAACAGGAAAGTAGAGGCCAAAACATTGTGACCACTATAACTACATCAGGTCAATTCATACATTAGAAGACATCTTAAACTTCCTTTCAGTACAAAAAAGATGGGTTTGACGAGCTTGCTTTTGAAAACTACTCAAAGAGTCATTCATAAAGGTTACCGAAAAGACAGAAATCTGCTAAACTTTCTAATTATCTGCACTTACTAAAAGAGAGGTTAAACAAACCCATAACGTTGTATTACATATTCGAGCATCTTAATCCACATCAAGTTTCAGCTTTTATTTAGTAAATTCCCCTGATTTATCCCAAGATTACGTTCAAACTATGTAAACAATAGTAAACAATGCACTGTTCTTTTCAAACTGTATGGTGCTACATGTACCGTATTTTTCGCCATAAAAGACGCACCCAATTTTAAAGGAGGAAAATCTAGAAAAAAAAAAAAGATTCTGAACCAAATACTGTAGTAAAATATTTTATATCAACTGTATAAAAGTTAACAGCAGTTTAAGAACAATTGTATGCAAAACATGTAACATGAATAATACCCAGTAACATTGCCACCAACATAGTTAGAATAGCGAGTAACACTGTCCCCCCATTAGTAAGAATAGCCAGTAACACTGCCCCCACATTAGTAATAATAGCGAGTAACATAGCATCGTCGCTCCTCACCTGCTGCTGACGATCCGCGCTATGGTAGGATATGGTTGTTTTTATGAATTCTTAAACTTTTTTTTATTAATTTAAGTGAGCCTAATAGTCAAACAAATGTGGTAGAAAGGTCAGTTTCAGTTGGTCTTATTTCCCAAACGAGGCTGCCAAATTGGCGTCTGTTTATATTACGCTTGAGGAGGTTTTTATATACTAAAAAGGCCATTTTGGGGCTTCCACATATCACAAAAACATTTCCGTGTGCTGTCTGCTGTATTATGTTATCATCTGTATGTAACAGCACTGTAATGCCGCGTGTCAGCAAGAACAAATCACTTCTGTCCAAGGCTGAATCATGTCGGACCAATTAGTTCCCTGCAATAACCATCAGCCAGAACAACTGCTTGGCTCTCAAGTTAGTGTAAACCCAAAGGCAAGGAAGTAAAAGTGAAGTTGAGCATCACTTAAGCCGCTAAATAATAAGGTGTTACTGCTGCAAATCCGGCTGGCGTTATCTCCTCTCGCCCTTGCTTTAACCGTTTGCTCAGCTGGCAAAATCAATACCTAAATGCAACTCGAGGGTCCCTACCGCTCACAACCTGACCCCAACGCAAGACCTTAGACAATGAAAATAAGCCGCCAATAGAAGTTAAACTTTCTCTAAATCATTTTAATGTTCCTTATTTTCTCTGCACACAACCTGGCCTCTCGTTCTTGGACGAAGCGATCGATAGTGCACGTTAAGCAATATCCTGGTCTTATTGACTTGTGCCTGGCCTAACAAGTGAGTGTTTTCGCAGCACTCTCCGCTCTAAATGTACAAGTCAACATGGATCAACGACAGGGGTGGTGCTGTCAGAACGAACCCCGCGACACATCCCCAGTGAGTAACAAATAGGCAAACAAACTGTGTGAACTGTCTACCGGCAAGAAATCACAAATACGTCAAGTAGAATGAAGCGCAAAGGACAGCCAGCTGTTGAAAGCATTTCAGACGGAAGGAAATTGACATTTTATACAGTGGGTGTGTGCCGTTGAGGGAGAGAAAAAAATAGACCAGAGATTCTGCACCAGTCCATATTGTAATTGCAGTGACAATTATAAAGAAAATCTGTAATTCCTTGTTTATGCCGTGAGTATTAGAACCATGGCTTTTTCATAAATATTGTGATCTGTGAAAAAACACATTTCAACAAAAAGATGAGTATATTTGGATTATTGAGTATTATTGGACTTTTTTCCCCCATTTACTATTTTTTCTTTAAATATCTGTGCTAGTATGCAAGTATGTTTTTTACTATATCACCATAACACTAATAAATTGTTATATGTTTGTTTCAAAGCTGCCACATTTTTCAAAATAACTCAAAATGATTTGCAGTTTTCACAATAAAACAATGCTAACCCAAAACTCTTCAGACCACACCATGGTCTTTATTAAATTATTAGAATAACATAGTTGTTCATTTGTCTATTGCTTACCCCGCAAAAAAAATACATTTTAGTGTAGTATTTAGTGTTTCACTTACACAGTCCAGAAAAAAACTAACTAATACACTGGATCACAGGATGGGAGCTTCTGGTCTTATTTGATTTTCAACCAGGAACATTTGGTGTAAATTGTGTGCAAAAACGTTAGCTTTGTGTTTGTAGCAATTACAAATAGAATATCTGAAATAAAAGTGCATGATGTGATTAACCCTTTATACGGCCCCCACACATAGATATTTCTGACTTCAGGTGTCAACTTCCGGCGGACTTTTAACAAGGACGCGTACTTTAGAAAATGTGGTATTGGGGTTGAAACCCAATACCAGTGCATCCTTAATTCAATGCATAAAAAAAAATCACGACTATTGATATTTGTTGATAGCAACCATTTAAAATCATTTTAGTTAAACCATTTTAGTTCATTTTAATCCATGCAGACACAGCAGCACCCACGGAGCTAATTGAGGATACTTGCGATTCCAAGTCCAGCTTTTTTACCCATAAGGCCACACTGCCTTGGGTGCTCCGATTTTTACCTGGTATGTGTCCCACAGGCGAATAGTGCATCGCAGAGGAAGTTCTCTCATCAGCAGGTTGTTCATCCAGCGGAAGGCAAACTGCAAATACTCCACCTCGTACTGCTGCATGTGGCGATGTACTGCTTCTGTTTGAGAAAAACAACGAAAAAAAAGAAAATGACCAGGCTGACATACCACCACCTGAGACAATGAAACCTTCAATGTGGTCGCTAAAACCAAATCCACAGAAATGATCAAATGACACAATTTCATGTATTTCGCAGCATCCGCTCACATACGCAAGCAAACATAGTTCACAGATGACAGCCCACCGGCCGTCAGACAGAAGACCCTAATAAAGCCATAAAGAATTTCTGTCTGTGGCACCATGTGCTCGATGCTGTCATGTAAGCATGAGGTAATTACTCAACTGTCAGGCCGACGTCTGAGCGTGTTATGTTTGAGAGGAAGCAGCAGTTTTATTTATGGGGCGTCTCTTTAATCAACACGGACATGCTACTGATGGGTAAAGAGTCCCTGCAGAAAAACAGGCCTGTTTTCACCTCCTGACAGAGATGACATTCTCGAACTGTCACATGCATGATGGGATTTGGCTGACTGTCATGGATATAGATTGAGGAAGCTGTGGGATGTATATTAAACAGCTACTATAATTGTTTTTGAAGCTCCAAGAAACATACAATGTAAAATACAGTGAAAAAAAAAAAAAAAACGTACAAACTTTACGTGGCGAAGTCAATTGAAAATAAAGAATCATTCTTCTTAAAAGTTAATATTACTATGATACTAACACATTTCAAGAAAATATTCCTGTCATCAATGAAAGAAGCTTTTCTGACAAATTATTGAAAGTATCGTAGCAGGGATGTCAAGTTACAATTGCACAACATAGTGTCACTTCCATTTCTTTCACTCTTCAAATCTGATTTGGCGTACTTACCAAAACTTCCAGGAACAATGACGAAACAAAATGATTAGGGAAAAGAACACCCCTGGATGCAAGTATTCACACATTACAGATCAGTTCCTGTCAAAACTCACACCTACATCGACAGTGTCATTCTCACATCCAGCTCGTCAGCGCACACATCTTACACTCATTAATGCTGAAAACATCCTGCGGTAGAGGAACCAAACAGACAGAGCGCTGGAAATACCTATTCTACTCACGAAGCGTCATTTAGTCACAAAGCATGGAAACATTTTTGTTATGTCAAATATGTAACATTTTGTTTTATAATTCACTATTGCGTTGTTAGGTTGGTTTGATTTATTGCTTTTATTAATTTCTTTAATTTTATTCATTTATTTGTACCTTTTTATTTAACCCAGTAGGGGGAAAGAAAAGAAAGAAAGAAAGAGAGAAAGAAAGAGAAAGAAAAAAGAAAGAGACAGAAAGAGAAAGAGAGAGAAAGAAAGAAAAAGAAGTGTTAGAGAGAGGTAGATAGAGACAGAGAAGTTGAGAGAGAGAGAGAGAAAGAGAGAGAGCGAAAGAGAAGTTGATAGAGATTTAGAGAGAGAGAGAGAGAGAGAGAGAGAGAGAGAGAGAGAGGGGCATTTGTGTACTTGTTTCTCAGGTGAAGCCAAATGGTGCTGGACTTTTTCTGTCTTCGATGCGGCAGAAAACACGCAGGATCTGAGCTTCGGGTAGAGGTGGGCGACAGGCAAAGGTCAGAGTTCAGAAGAAAGACAAGTGAGCTGTTTGCCACAATACTGCTGAGCAACGGACTTCTGCTCGACTTCTGCCCCCGCCCATCCATCCCATAATTACATCTGTACTGACCCTCGGTCTCGCCCTCGTTCCATTTGCAGCCCAAGATGCTTCTGTGAGCAGCGGCAGACTTGCAAAAAGAGCACAATCTTTACAACAAAAAAGCTCAAATCTTAGTTTGTCTTATCTCGTAGAACAAATGTGTTCTTTTTTATAACGTTTAATTGAGCTGATATTAAGATAATAAGGATAAAACATAAATCAGTCATGCTATAAATTGTTTTGAAAGCTGCAGTCTTGCATCGCACCAAGAAATAACAGTGTACCGGTGTTTTCGCTCTTTTACAGTATGAGGAAATCATATCTTGATCATATCTCATGTGTTGTTAAGTATTAATTGACAATGACTAAGCAGCTTGTTCATGAGCTTTTTCATTAGATGTTCATCCTTATAATAAAAAAAAAAAAAATAATAATAATAATAATATGAGTATTTGTAGGGCGCTTTTCACAGTTTTAACTGTGTCATTAACAAACGTGTTACCAAGTATACGTATATCACGCCTTATTCATACTTTGTTAACAATTAATAAAGTTCTTATTCATGCTTAGCCAATGCTAAATAAGGTGTAGTTATTATAAAGTGCTACCAATTATTCACTGCTGGACTTGAGACACACATCACAGAAGGAGGCGGGATTGTTCAGTTTGATATCATATTAAGTGTTACTACTACATACATTTTAGGTTACTAATGAATTCAAGTGGATAATTTAGAATTGACTTGAGTATAAAACAGACAAAAGTTTTGGAAGAATAATGTCAACATTTTTCCGTCTCTGTATACAAGTGCATTATTAATTGTATATGTGAATAATAATCTGCAGACCAAATGTGATAAATTGCCGTTTAGGAGTTTAGATCCAGCACTAAAGATACGCATTCACGTCTACTATATTTAGTCAGTTTAATGGTGCAATGATTCCCACTGCAAAGTAAAATAAAGATCAAGGAAAAGCAGCATTCATTACAGCTGAAGCCTCCATATATTTAAGTGCAGTTTTAATTTATCACAAACATTATAACTGCCAGAATCAATTACTTATAATTAATAAAAAATACCTTATTTAAGCACACTCGTTTTAGCACAACTATGTAAAGCAATTAGCATGATCTATTTCTGAAAGAATAATTTATAAAATAAATTATATTATAATAAATTGTGGTTTTAATTATGTATTTTTTTAAAGTAATATATTTTTCATATGTTACTATAATTACTTTTCGCATTTTGCCCATTAAAAAAAATTATATTAATATTTTAACCCCCCCCAAAAAAAAAGATACTTGGCCATGGTCTTGTATACAACATCATTTGCTTCCCCTGAATCACACCCATTAAAACATTTTGACAGAAAGATGCTAATTTGTAGGAAAGTTAATAACATCACAAAATACTAGTAGTAAAAAAAAATTGCTCATTTGTCTGGAAAGCAACATATCTTTGGAGAAATCTGTGCATGAAATCCAGTGAAAGACATAAAAGGACAAAGAAAAAAAGCTTTTTCATTTTATTCTTGACAAACCTGTATCAGGTCAGAAGGCGTGTTTGATGTTCAAGAAGATGAGCTCAAAAGGCCCGCGTGTTAAGGCTTCTTTCTAACCTTACACGATTTGTGCGCAAAAACTCACAATGTGTCCTAATTTGCATAAATAAATTCACCTTGAGCAATTTGCATGCTGATGAAGCTAGATGTATTCATACAAACTAGACGAGATAAGAGGAAACAGTGCTCACGTTCTGGGGCGCTTCTGACGAACAGAATTGTTCTAGAATTAAACAACTCTTATGGGCTATCGTCTAATATGACTGCTAATTACTACAAGCCCTAGAACGCAGTGAAAGCGTATGGCGGCAACTGTGCATTCGGATTTCTAATGAGCCCGGAGTGAATGTGCGAAGCGAGTTTGAGTCAACTTTATTAGTTACTTGTTAGAAACTAAAGGAGAGAGAGAGAGAGTGTGTGAGAGTGAGAGTGAGAGTGAGAGAGAGTGTGTGTGTCAGGGAGAAAGGGAGCAGGAGAAAGAAAGAAAAAAAGAGAGAGAGAGAGAGACCGAAAAGGAGAGAAAGAACAAGAGAAATATTGTGAGAAATAAAGAGAACAGGGGAAAGAGAGAGAGACACACAGAGAGAACAGGAGAAAGAGAGATAGAGCAGCAGGATAGATAGATAGAGTGAGTGAGGGAAAGGAAAGAGAGACAGAGAAAGAGCAGGAGAGAGAGAGGAGGAAGAATACCAGGCAGCGTATGAGAGATAGACTTTTGTAAAAAAAAAAAAAAAAGTTTGTAAAAACAAAAAAAAAAAAGAAAAATGGTATTGAAATGAAAGTCGCTTTGGATAAAAGCGTCTGCTAAATGACTGTAAAGTAAAGTAAAGTTCTCAAGAGCTTGAAAGCTAAAGTTATAGAACCAACGAGTCAGAAAGAGACAGAGAATGAGATAGACAAAGCAAGTGAGAAAGCGAGTAAGAGTAGGGAAGATAGACAGAGCGAAAGAGATAGTTTATGTGGGTGACAGAGTGTGTGTTATAGACGAGAAAGAAAGCGAGACAGTGTTTGTGTCTGAGAGACAGGGAAGAGTAGAACCAAGAGAGGGTCTTCTGGTATCTGGAGTACGGCATTTTAAAACAAATCCAAAGTCTTATCTTGGTAATCATCTTGAACTTTTCATCAAGCTTACACAGAGAACTGGGTGAAGGTTTAAAAAAAAAAAAAAAAAAGAGGTTGAGGTGTTTCACCACAGTGTGTAATTATGAGAACAGGAAGTGGAAATGGCCATATCTTCGAGGTGGCTACGGTGTGAAAATCCTATAAAAGCGCTCACGGCTCTTTTGAAAAGCAGGCAGATAATTAAAGCCTGAGATCGCTCTACGGTGAGGAAATTGGCAGGCCGCTCAGGGCCCGGTGGTGACGGAAATGTAAAAAGAAATCAATGCAGCCGTTTGAAAGCTTGATCTGTCACAATGACTTCTCAAACCCACTGATTCTGACACTGGGTGAAAAGTACTGTAAATTTGTATATATATATATATATATATATATATATATATATATATATATATATATATATATATATATATATATATATATTAGGCTGTCAAAGTTAACTCGTTAACGCATGTGATTAATTTTATTAATTTTATCAAATTTTATTAATGCCGTGAATCATATTTTTCACTTTCGAGTTTTTTCACCACTTCCGTTTTTTTTTTGACGGAGAGTTTCACTTTAAAACCTTGCCAGATAAATCAGTAGATAGAACAAAAGTATTATGTGCACAGTATTTATCAAAGCTGAAATCACGGCGCACTTCACTTTTGGAAAATGCTGGAAATGTCTTGAGGAGATTCGAGGAAACAATTACTCGACGTAATTTTACTCACGGCACTCGCGGCTCCTTGCGTGCATCTGGTAAACAGTTCAACAGTTTATCTAGTCTATATGCTTCACAGCAATTAAAAAAAGCAATGAAGACTGAGCTCTTGCACGAATGAGCTGACGCTTAAGCTGGAAGTTGTCACGTTACGCTAAGAGATACTTTGTAAAACACTGCAGCTGCTAGGCGCGGGGGCGCATTCGGCGCGGGCGCTATCAGTGCGGGCGCGATCGTCTTGTTCGAAGTTGGTAAAATGCTTTTATGTTTCTTGTTGTGCACAATGATGAAAACTAACGGAAACATGACGAGGACAGCGATGTTTCAGTCGACTTTCAGCTTTGTTTTGTTCCTTGAATGTGTGATGTGTTTTGCTCCTTTTGATATGAAAATGTGATCGCTGTTTTGTTCCTTTAGTTAAAAATGTGTGATCAGCGTTTTCAGCTACACTATTATCAGTGCCATACTTTTGCCACAAAAATATACAAATACATATCTGTGTTCTCAATACATTTTGTTTTATTATTATGACCGGACCCATTGATTTCTTTAATCAAAAACAGTATATTACAGTATTTAAACGAGTGATTATTTTGTGTTGAGTTTACATTCATTTATACATGTAAAATTGACATATTACACCTCATTATCCATTATTCCAAACTTTATTCGTCATTCATTATTTCAATATATTGAAAATATTTAAAAAAATCAGTCTTCTCAAAATAATTTTACATAGAACAGTAATGCCCATATATTATGACACATTGCACTGTTTTGAATAGTTTTTGGTTGTAAGTTAGCCATATTTCGAACAATAAAAGGTCACAATAATTCATGAATACAACGGAAAGTGCGCAAGCTTCACACTTTGCCTAAAAACGCCAGGCATCACTATACCTGCATTTCACACGTCAATGATCATTTATGTTTAAATTACAATTTTTTTCATTTTGAATTCATTATTGTTCATTTTAACCGTTGCCTCTGCACTACAAGCAAGTCAAGCTTGATAAAAACGATGACGGATGGATTTACGCCTGAAAGCACATCTGCGTGTGCGTCACACAGCCGAAGGAGACCGAAAGACCTCAAACTCGCATCAGGAATATTAGTGTGAGGAAGTCAGCTTTGCAGTCCTCGGTGAAAAACTTCCTTGCAATTTATCCAAACTGACTGCAGATGCAGAGCAGCACTGAAGTTTCCATGACAATAAAACCAAAGGTCCTATAGCGCTGACATTTAAAATAATACACCTGTGCATACGGACCAGTGTCATTAGGCACTACGGGCTATTTTAGTCAAACTTTAAAGCATTTTTTTTTCATCCTTTTCAAACCTTCATAAATTAGACTTATGAAATATTCATAAAAGCATACATATGCAGCCTAACAAAGACCAGAAAAACAGCAGAAAAAAGTGGCTGCAGAACCACTGGTACGCATTCTGTAAAATGTTCACATTTGCTAATAGGTACAATATTGGGGAAAATCTCAGACTATGTTAGGTCTAAACCTTTTATGACCAGTTCTTTGCCTAAACTCCTGTACTTTTTAGTAAAACACTACACAACACAATTGTTGAAGATCATTTCAAAATCACAGAGGAGTGCCACAGACTGAGACCAACTCGCAACAGTGTCCTTCAGATCTCGAGCTTCTGCCTCTGCTCCTCACTTGTAAACTTTCTTCATAGAGGAAAGATAGGGTGATTGTACACAAAACATGCTGTTGCGCCCAAGACAGGTTGCAGTTGAGAGTAACATCACTGTACATAGTCATTGTGAGAGAGTAAAGAAGAACCATAAAATGCTGTATAAGAACATGGCATGTGAGCAAAGAGACAGTTACGGGAAGCTTTCAAGACGTTTGCTTACTTCAAGGTTTTAGTTCTGGAAAAATCTGACTGAGCAAGACACACACTTGGAAAATGTCAACTTAACCCTTTTTATCCGAATTTCAAGCTTACTTAATATTAAACCTTTAAGACATTTTAAAGCAAATTTTCTTCAACAGACTAGAACATGAAGGCCAATGTTGCAAACAGTGGCACCAGTTATGGTCAACTGTAGGTGGAAAAAAGACAAACTAAAACAACTACTGTTTTTACGCAATTCTAAGCACCCTTTTTTCCAATTTTATGTCTATTTTTAATATCAAATCAAAAAAAAATATTGTACCGTATTTTCTGGACTATAAGCCGCACCTGTATATAAACCGCATCCGCTCTATTTAAAAAAAAAAAAAAACAAGCCGCACCTGCATACAAGCCGCATCCACTCTATTAAAAAAAGTTCCCGTCTCGCTCCCTCCTCTCAGGAAAGAAGGGTTTCAGTGAAACCTGGAGAGCATTGCAAGCCACAGATATGTACGTTGTTGGATTCGATACAGTGTACCCTCGCTACTTCGAGGTTCGACTATTGCGGATTAACGGCTTCGCAATTTTTTTTTTCTTTATTATGGATGCTCACAGATTCACAGCTTCTTGGATTTTTTTATTACATATGCATAAATTATAAAAAATATTTCGAAAGATTCGTGCACGACCGCGCGGTCTGCTGATGTCATTCTTGAGCCGTTACCCCGAAAGAACCGCCCGCGTCTCGCGCGCAAACGACCAGGCGTATCTCGGCGGAGGACGCTCGTAGAGGCTCGAGAAGGTCGTCGGCGTGGAGAAGCGAATCGCTATGTCGGACGTCCCTCCCGCGACCACAACACAAACCCCAGCAGCGGGAAACGGCGCCTAATATTCCCCAATTTAAACATTTTGAAAATTAATCTCCGCGGCGAAGCGTGCTAGGTACATTATTAATTAATATTCCGTTCCATTACTGTACGCATAACAATATTTCGTTTTTACGTGGTCCAATTATTGTTTTTTTGCTTGCATTCGTTCCGTTAAATACTGTGGTAGCATGATAATTTTTTGTTTTTTACGTGGTGCATAAAACAATAAAACACTTACTGTTTTATTTCTTGACATTTGTTCAGTTGTATTCCGTTGTATGTATCTAAAATACCTTCAAATTTTTAGAACATACTGCCTAACAATCTTTCGTTTTTTTATGTTGTGCACTTTACTGTTTTATTACTTGACATCTGTCCCTGTGATTTTTGTACTGAGATGTTTGTTATCATTATTTTACTAAAGAATACTACGTGAAAAAATTGTGTTAAAAGTCTGAATAATTGTTAAATAAATACGTAAATGTTGTGCCTCTACTTAGTGGATTTTCACCTATCGCGTATCTACCGCAATAAAGAGGGTTCACTGTATTTACTACAGGAACAGAATGATTTGGAATTGTAAATGTACATGTATGTAACTAAATTGATTCTTTCCTAACCTGTATTTTAACACGGCAGCAACTTTGCTGATTAAAACTTATAAAAATGATATCTGCTTAGAGCGGCCCTAGCGGTGGAAAAAAAATCAGCAGAATAGCCGCACCTTTGTTTAAGTCGCATGGTTCAAAACCTATGAAAAAAGTAGCGGCTTATAGTCCGGAACAAACGCTAATAATGATAAAAGGTGTAAACAAATGTATTAAAATAATGTATTAAAAATTAAAAGGTAACACTTATATTTGCCGGGTGCGTATATTTCCATAAATCCGGTATATTACAGAAGCCCAGAAGCGTAACTATCACAAAAAAAGAATCCTACCGCAGACCAGCTGACACACCCTTGTTTACCGCCACTGTCCCAAAAAGCTGCGCTTCCACAAACACAAAAGCAGGTGTCGCGCGGGCATGACCTCGCACCTGAGTGCCGCATCTGTATCCGCACATCTGTGTGCTTGAACGTTCCGTGTCGAGGTAAGCGAAAGGGTTGGACAGCTCACAGCTGCAAGGTCAGGTGACCACTGGCCTCTCTCGGTGATATTCCGCAGCAGCTTCCTAGAGTGAAAGCCTGTCATGTCGGCGTGCTGCTGTGGGCCCAGACAAACATGCCCTTGCTGCTCCCTGACAGAGAGTCGGCATATGGCAACAGAAGAAGGACAAGAGTTTCCGGGTATCGGCATACTCTGATCGCAAAGCCGCCCGCGTTCAGACCTTCCCAGCGGCCGTGTGTCCTAAACCCCCGGCCTCATTAGAGGTCCGGATATTTGAAAAGGGAGAGTGACCAAGCATGTTACGTGACTCGCGTGGAGGCCAAGAAATGAGTGCAAAAGGCTTGCTCGATTGATTTACATCCCCAGCTTTATTACAGAGGAGAATATGATGTAAAACACCACGGCAGCGCCAGATCCAACACCAGCCTGATTAAGGTCGACACTGTGTCCTGACAAGAGGGAAATTCAAAAATAATGGGACGGTAATTCCGGCATCTTGATGAAGACCAGCATGTCTGGCATGTTTTTTTGGAAATGAAAAGTGTGAAGCAAACAGACAAGTGTTTGGATGCCTGATGCCTTTTATTTCCCTCAGAAGAGAAGCATGAAAAAAACCACAAAACTTTTACTTTGCGTGAATAACATTCCCCTTTGGAAGGAAGCATGTGGTGTTTTTTTCTATCTTGACCCTATTTCCGCTGCACATTCTGTCTGTCTGTTTGCGTGGCAGGTGTTAAAACACGCTATTGCTATTTGTGTCGAGTCCTGGTGAGTCAATCCGAATGATTTATGCGGTGAACACCATTGCTGGTCTGCAGGACTGAATCGAGAAAAGTGATTATCTGATGTGGACAAGAAATCCCCACCCAATTGACTCGATCAAATTAGGTTTGATCAGAAAAGATTAAGCAAAATGAAGGAGTAATGGGAAATGTGAAAGAATCTGTGGCATCTAAACTTTTGCCTGCAAAAAGCCTTGTTTGGTTCAAATGGCATTTAAATATTCCTAACGACTGATATTGCAACATGTATTATGCCCATTTAAAAAAAAAAAAATGTGCACATAAAAATCAGATTTTGAAATATAAAGAAATATTTTTAGTCTTCAGTTATGAAAACCACAGCAAGTGCAGTAAAAGCGAAAAATAACATACAAGGTGTTTCAATTCCAGCTACATGACAAGAAACGATGATTCTGCAGGCTTCTGCCCGCCTCGACTAACCGCATTCTTCATAATTACTCAGAAAACAGAAGTTGTTGGTTAGCCGAAAACAAAGGTCGAATAAAAGTAATGAATAAAGACAGGCGCTGGTATGCATGAATTTCAAATATCAATTGTTCGCTTTCATTGGTTTCTCTGCGCCGCACTTCCAAACCCCATTTAAATGTCTAACAGAAGACATTATCTGTAATCAAGAGTGGCTAAACACAATAAATGTGACAGGCGAAAAGCTCTGGAGCCTAACAACGTGAAGGTTACTCAAGAGCAAGCGCGAGAAGGAAGACTTCGACTGATAATGCCTGCTCTCTGGGCTCATTAAACCCATGTTAATGTGCTTGTCTCCATGAAACACATCACATTAGCCGAATCAAAATGGCGATGCTGATGCAAACGACAGGAACATTTTGTTTTTAGCAGGTTTCTGCGATGATAATGTACAAGGAGGCATGTTTGCTCAAAAGACTTTTTTTTTCCATGTGTTACAAGCGATTTAACGCACAGAAGATGGCTCACGTGTGTTTGTGCGCGCCAGGTCTGGAACAGACGATCAGAGCTGAAGTAAGGGGAAAAGCAGGCAGCTCTATATTTAGCTTAAAAACTGAGATCAAAACACGGAACCTTCCCACGCAGACACATAGGGAATGAGGTAAAAACATCAACAGCATGCCCTGGCTTCGGTCTTCCGCTCAGAAATTAAAGCAATCATTGGGTGTAATGCAGGCAGAGGAGATGGAGGCCTCATATGGGAGCAGAAGAGAGGGCTTCCTGTCTCAAAGAAATGGGCATTGAATTCTGATTACGGCCACCTAATAGAAAGTAATGAGAGAGGCTTATGCTCCAGTGCTTTTTGCTTTTCTGGCCGGAGTGGCGAGAGCGCTCCACTAAAGGCCAAAGCACTGGTGCACTGATTGGGGCTGACACTGCGGCTGAAGGAGGGGGGCTGTGTGTTAGTCAGACAGCGTAGGGGATAAAGAGAGAAGACGCAGAAGGAGAAGAAAGGAAAGGATAGAGGCAAGTAGGCTGCGGGTACGTACCATCAATCCGGCTGACCAGCTCCTCCAAGGCCTTCACTTTCCTCTGAATTCCAGGCTGGGCGAAGGTGTAGTTGTCCTTGAGAAGAGAGAGAGAAAATATACTTCAATGTAGCAGGATCTCAAATTTCTATTGATATCAATTTATCTTTTCCCATCTATGCATCCATCCAATGTGCGCGCAAACACACAAACACAAACACACACACGAAATTGCATCTTTACAGCAGATCAGTAGAGTAAAAATGCAGAATACAGTAAAATAAATCTCTAAAAAAAAAAAAAAAATTTAGAACAGAGGTAACGTACACAGACATAAAAAAAAAGTAAAATAAAAATGGTTATGTTTGATTTCTTAGAGAAAGCACATTTTGCAAATGCTGTAAAGCTTTCTTTTGAGAGAATTAATTTTTAACTTTTTTTTTTTTTCACCTTTTTTTGACTTACGTTGAAAAGCAGGGATCCACTACTGTTTATTGTGCATATCTGGCTATATTCTTTATAATAAAATAGCATAAACATATCTATATTAATATAATATATATATATATATATATATATATATATATATATATATATATATATATGTAGATAGAGAATTTTCAATTGTGGTTTTTATGTAATGCCAAAAAAAGAAAAAAAAAAAAAAAAAAAAAAAAACACGTCTAAGTCGTTTTTTTTTTAACAGACTATGAAACGCAGGGGTCTACCACTGTTTATTGTGCATATTGGGCTGTATTCTTAATGATATAATAGCATATACTAAATTAAAAATACATTTATATTTACACTAAGCAAATAAGTATCTGCAATGAAAGGTAAGGTTTCTACTGTAGCATGTAGGGACAGCCCACACAGGACCCGGCGCCGGCATCTGCATGCACTCGCAACGGCGGCCACCCGCTCACGGAAGAAAACTGCGTGCTGGGAATAGTGATCCCTATAATTAAGTGATAATATTCATCAAGGTCTTGTGGCCTACAGTGCAACTTAATTACCACATTCATTTCAGCCAACGTTAAGGGTCCTTTTCCTGACCAGACAGCTACTCAGAGATCCCCACCCACCACTATATATCCAACAAAACCCTCGGTGGGATTCCCAGTGCATTCCCATCGGAGGAAATTCGACTGCCAATGAAAAGGGAGCTCAAGTT
This sequence comes from Paedocypris micromegethes, assembly GCA_028031935.1. Classification (NCBI taxonomy): domain Eukaryota; kingdom Metazoa; phylum Chordata; class Actinopteri; order Cypriniformes; genus Paedocypris; species Paedocypris micromegethes. The sequence continues at coordinate 10,132,423 of CM051496.1, forward strand.
CGGCTGTCGAGAGCCACAAGCAGTGGGTTAGAAATGATAAATTGGATTGGGTGCTACGCTGGATTGTCAAGCGTAGATATAATCAACAGAAACTCAAGCCCCATCATTCACAGCAATAAGACTGCAGATGTGAAGGAGGTATACACAATAAGTGAATAACAGACAGAGTGCAAGAGCTGTTGTTGTGGAATATTCTACCGTAAAGAGATCTAAAGAAAGGAGCTGGATTCTGCAGGAGAATTGTTTTGTAAAAGCAACTATAAGAACCTTGGAAGGTCATCTGAACACTTCTCTAGGACAAATCATGTGCAAAAGTCATGCGAAATATAGTGATTTCTTGCTTTCAACATCTGGCAACATTCATTTGGTGAAACAAAATCTGGACAGAAGTCCATTACTACATTTAGCAAATTTCCCTAGATTAAAATGGAATTGCATTCCCCACACAGTTTCACTCAGTCTTCTCTCACAAACACTGCACAAATTTTAACTGCTGCTAAAGTGTCTAATTGCTGCTTTTGAACTCATCACACTACACGTTTAAAGTGTTTTATATAAATGAAAACAAAGCATTTAGTGGTACTGGAAAAATTTTTTTTGCATTGGAGATTTAAAAACAAAATACAGCGCATTTCCAGCGTTCAATATTGCTTTAAAAAAAATTTTTACGAGTGCCAAATCAACTCCAATGGTAATATTAAATCAAATATTTTTAGCCCAACAATTTTTACAAGTGTCTGTTCAAAAATCAAAAGCGGATCCAAACTTTTTCCACAAGTAAACAAAAGTCAATTTTCTTATAGGACAATCACCTAATTGCTTGCCAACAACAACACTCTTTTGCATCATGGCTGGCATGTGTATACATATATAGAAAAAAACAAAACAAGGATAAAACAAAAGATGTTTAGCAATCACTCTCTTACCCACAAAGGTAGACAGACAGGTATTGTGCTCTATAGCTCCATGTTTGATGTGACTTGAGAGAGTCGGGATGCTTTAATGTTGCCCAGGAGCAGCCGAGGCGGCAAACACCCACGAGGGGAGAGAAGTCATTAACCGATAAACAATTTCAGCTGTCCGTTAGGCTTGGATGTGCAGCCTCGGCGCTGCAGGGGAACCTTAGATGAATACATGAATAGCTGGATCCTGACCGTTAGAATCACCCACCTTCTCTTTTCAATGACCTCGAAACGATACTTTAAAGGGGCAGCACAATGAGGCCTGAAACAGATGTGCGGTCGGCAAGAGAGTCTGTGCTTGGCCTACTTTCACAGGTCTGCACCTAATCTTCAGCTGGAGCACTGACCCTGGAGGATGCTTGTGGATCTCTGAACATTACCACTCCATGCCGAGCTAATCTATCTCTGCAGGAGTACCTGAGAGTCGGGGCCAAAGGACTGTGCTGCAAGAAAACTATCCACAAGTTACCATCCAAGCAGTCATCATATTCAGGTCAGATCTACGTAGTGTTACTAAGGACAAACATTACCGAACACTCTGCCTAGCACAATCCAAGAATCAGAATCAGTTAGTCCGTTTATAACTATATTGAAAACATCTCTTCAATGAAGCATATTTATAACTGTAATAATAACATGTTAAATGACCAATGTTAGTGTATAGGAAGGCTGCATAAGGTAGAAGCCGGGAACCGAACCTGCACCAAAGCATCACAACTATTATTATTGCCTTAGAGTCTTTCACGTTACTAATCTTGTTTTACTTGCTCGTTGCACTCCTCCTGCTGAGATCCTGAATGATCCACATCCCAGCTGGAGGAGAGTCGGTGCCACCAGGTTGGAGAGGACGACGCCGCTTGGAAGAGTGTTGTTACTACCAGGATGAGAGAACGTCGCTTAGAAGATTGTCGGTACCACCATGTTGGAGACAACATCGCTTAGAGGAGTGTCGGAAGTACTAGGTTTAGGAGGAGTGCCGGTTCCACCAGGATGGATTTGACATCAGTCCGAGAAGTTTTCGACCTGGTGCCATTGCGTCACCATGAGGTGGATGAAACCGCCACACTTTCCGCCCCGCAGGAAGAAGACATTGTCCAGAACCATCTTCACTATTGACTTTGTAATGTTACCATGCCAGAGGAGACTGGCACCATAGAGTCGGGTTCTCCCTAGGTTTATTTCCCCTGACCCTGCCAGTGAGGTTTTGTTTTCCTTGCCACTGTCGCGATTTAGCTTGCTCTTCTGGTCATAGCCCACAGTCTGAACACATGAACAATGAACATTTCTCTTTTTTAATGATTCTGTACTGCCTAATTCCGTACAGCAGCTTTGCGTTGGTCTGGAACTGAGAAAAGGGCTATAAATAAATAAACTTGAACTTGAACTCACTCTGAACTTGAAGACAAACATATTTTTTTACTACAGGCACCATACCAGTACATTAACATGGTTTGATCTGGAGGTAACCAATATGGGTCCAAGGTTAAAAAAAAAAAAAATGAAACTTCACTACTATAGATCAATACTCTGGACAAAGACTCTGGAGTAAAACCGTACTAGCAATAAAGTGTTGGTTACTTTGACGCACAGGAATCAATAAAATTCAAAGGTAAACACAAGTTCAATTTGACAACTCAGTTGCTGAGATTGGCTCCTGCTCCCCCAGACCTAGAGATGGAATAAGCGGTGAAAAATGGATGGAATTTGCAAGGGCGCTTCAATGCGCAGAATAGGACTAAACACAAACCAAAATGCAAGGTCAATTCAGGATGAAATGGTCACTATTTGAGGCTGAACAACGGACGCAACAGGGGAAACTGAGGAGGAATTAAGGAATTAATGGCTTAACAAGATCATATTTTCTTCTCTGTAGATGTTTTATCACTCGATCAAGAAACTTGTTTTTGAGATACTCTGTACAGGCGACAACACAATTAACTTGGCATCAGTTGTTGTCCAATCAGTCCTCAAGATGTTTTTGTCCCCGCCCACCGATGCTGATTGGCAGGACCAGTCAACTCTCAAACTAATCTCTCCCAGATCAAGTTCACCAAATTATTGTCACTTATTGGTCTCTCAAAATTCCTCGCCAATTGAACTTAGGTTTGTGTTTAAGTTCTGCACGACACAGCAATTGCAACTACACATTTTTTACATTATATATTTTTGGTGTGGCTTAAATAAAAAAAAAACTAAAAAAAAAAAACTAAAAAGAATTCCACACAAGTCAGAGAAATGAAACAGCAGTTTCCCAGCCGTAATACGCATTTGGCTGGAACCCGGGAGCTGGGGTATGCTAACAGGCACAACTGCCTCCAACAACACTTCAGTGGAGCAACCCGTTTAATTTTATTGCTTCTCCGTTGCTTTAACCCTGTGAAATTGCCCTGGAGACAGCATTCTATAAGAAATCCATTGGATGGCTGAAACTCAACAAGCTAAACACCTTTTCTGCTCTTGTATGTCATGTCGTGGTGACACATGGATGCAATGCAATTACCTTTGAGGCAGGAAGACTGGGTCAGTCTTAAGCATGCATTAAGCCAGCCCAGAGACCTCCGTAATTACGTCTGCATTATTAAAGCCCCACGTCTTAATGAAGTGCAGTCGCTCTTCCACACTGAACCCTGGGAGCTGTAAACAATCTGGTATTCACAGCAATATCATTAACAAGCTTTTAACAAAGCCGGAAAGAGCTTGAAATCTCAAAAAGGAAGGGCCTGACACTGCTATAACACGCTGTGACAGAAAGGACTTTGATGATTCAAGCAAGTGTTAAATTTTCTGTGGGCACAATGCAGCATAGAGCATCCTCTTTTCCAGGGATTTGTTGAAAGCTTTGGCTTTATCGTCAGTTCAAGCTTTCAAGGCTTCCTTTTGCGTTCAGTTTATCATTGGTTCGATAAAGCAAAGAAACTGCTTGGAGCTTCCAAACAAATCTTTTTTTAGGCGGCTGTTGCGCTCATGAAACTGCCCATCACCGACTTTCAGGAGATTATTATTCTGCCTTTGACACGTCCCACAAAATTTCTCCAGGTGAAAAGAAGACCAGACGGAGTGTCAGGACAAAAAATAAAAAGTGAGCTGAGATGAAAAGAAAATGATGGTGATGTTTTTCAGCAAATAAGCGATTTAATGACTGTAAATCATGGAGGTCAAAGGCCAGTGCTTTGATATGAAGATGGGAAAGATCTGTTGTGTGCAGGTCTGCTAAAAGCATTTAGGTTTGTGATGATGCCCTGTGATATCCTGATCACATTTAAGACCTCAATCTTGTGTTATTCATGTAGAGGAAAGGGCTTTTACACACTCTCATTGGCTGCTGATACCTTTCCATTAGTCTAAGAAGCCCTCTTTTCCTCCCCAATTGCTCTTGTTCTTTCAGGCAATGCTGGATCAGGAATAACCCGGCAAAACAGAGCATGAACACCCGGGATCACAAGCTTCTTTTTAACCGTTCACTTAATTTTGGCTCCTAATGACTCCTTAGATTCTTAGATGCCTTAGATTTTTAAGACTCCTTAAAAATCATGAGGTAATGATCATGAGGCAAAAGTGTTAAAAACACAATATGCACTGATACTGTGATGCATACAAATACACTCGTGTGTGTGTGTGGTGTGGTGGTGTGTGTGTGTGAGTGAGTGAGTGAGTGAGTGAGTGAGTGAAAGAGAGAGAGAGAGGGGGGGGGGTATGGTTATAACTGGATATACAAAAAAAATAAATAAAATAAATAAATAAAAAAAATCGGAAACAAAAACAGAGAAATAGACATGAGAGGGAGAGAAAGAGAAAGAGAGAGGAGATACAACAACATAGACAAAGTCTTTGGAAACATAAATGATGAGAGAAAAAGAGATTATAGAGAGAGAGATGGATGGATAGATTTTCCAGTTGAAGAAGTGCTTTGCATGTGCAGGCTTAGAGGAGAGTTAATGAGGGAGGTTATGTGGCAGGAAAAATATGAGCGACAGGCTGCACTATCAGACATCTGAGGGGCTCAGTGAGCTGCGACGGAGACATACGGCTGTCAGTGAAAGAGGGACAGGGTAGAGCGGCAGCCAAGCAGAAAACTCCAGCTTTTCCTGCTGCCACTTCCCCAAGAGTGGCTGATTGCATATAATTGGCAGGAGGGGTAGGAGGAGAACAGTCACCAAAAACAAAAGAGCGGCCCCTGCTGCAGCCTTCTCGCCAAAGACGAATGCTCAAAACACAACTACACAAAAACAAAATAAAGTCCAACGAACTATTCCGAGTTATCATCTTCCCGCATGTGGCTTAAACATCAGTTTATGAAACTGTGTCCTGGTCCATCTCAACCCATAGGGTATAACAGGTAAAAAACGTAAACTCTGTGCCAACAAACAGACTCGAGTAATAAATTCGTGCATCTCTAGAGGGCGGTTGAGTAGATTGAAGCCACTGTCCAATTAATTGGTAAAGAGACATCCACACAGTCCCAGCTCGTCGCATGGACCATCTACAAAAGCATAATAAGAACACTAGCCCTTAAAGAGCATGGAACTAGAAGAAGATTTGAAAACGAAGCTCTGTGAAGCCATTTAGAAGCCATTTAGATGACGGTGTCAATGAAAATCCAAAAACGGTCATGAAGAGGAATGCTAGGCACCAGATCACTCCTGGCACTCGGTTTATTTTTTCCCCCGTTCGTGATGTGGTGTAGTTGGGCTCCACATGCAGGAGCGAGGAATATCGTAAACCTCAGAGACCTCCAACTGATAAAGATGAAAGAAAAGCACTCTAACTGAATTCTCGAAGCTCCCACGGCAAAAAAAAAAACATACATCCTGTGAGATGTTTACGATCTAGCTGGACCTGTGGAAAAAAAAAAAAGCCCATTTGAGGATGTTACTTGGCACGGGCATCAAAGATCGAGTTTTAATCGATGCTGGATGTGCGATGACTAGAAGTTTGAACTGAATCATAACCCGCAGCGATTCAGTTCTGATCAATATATCTGCCAATAAAACGGCAGCAATTGCCTGGATCACGATAAACAACATGCTTGTTTCTGCCCACTATATGCTAATGCGTATCCCATGATCAACCAACCAATTTGTAGTGGCTGTTGAAGATGGTAAAGGAGAACAGTTGTGGGGAAATGGATGAGAGAAAGATAATAAAATAGATAGATTACCTACAGGCCATATCTCTGACAAATACATCAGCGACTGTTTATCTCGGGTCTTTATTGCCACCACAACTCACTGGGCACCATAGGATGCGATAGCAAGGGGTCTCCCTAATGGAACAACGCAACAATATTTGCTTCTCTTCAGCAAATGAACGATTGCCCACTAGCTTTCTACAGTTATTAACCAATTTCAACTCACCATATTATCCTGACAACAAATCCCCAAGAGCATTTCACCCGATGCAAAACGGCTGGGCTTTTTTCTTTAAGCTGGCATTCACAAATGGGCCAGAAACGCAACAGAGAGCGAGAAAGGCAAGCCAGAGAAGGGTGGAAATAGGCTAAACAAGCAGGAGGTTCATTAATAACACTGAAGGTACGTTTTACTGACAAAGGGTCTCGCGAGGCACCTATTTATTTAGGAAATTAATAAAAGCGAGCATTTGGCCCAGTGTAAATGGCGCTTTCTGTCCACAGCAGCAGTTCTGTGCGTGCGCTGCTCCCCCTCCGCTGTTCCTCTGACCTTGGTTCTAATTGCGCTGCAGATCCTCGGGAGAGTGTTTCCCCCTAATGGTTTCTAAACAATTTTAAAGGGGCTCCACTTCTCAACAACCTTAATTAGTTTATGGTCCTCTGGCTCACACCCCTAAACCCCCTCCGATCCTGTCGCTGATGGAGGAACCATAGGAGGTCTCGCAGCAGAGTGTTAACCCCACTGATGGGCAAATTTACGGGTTACTGCACTTCTGCTACACTATACATCCTGCTCAACACTTTGGTGTGAAAACAAGACAAGGTAAAAAAGACAAAAAACGTGGTTTCATGCAACTTTTGGGAATAATGTTGCAGCATGAATGTCCATCGGTCTGAACATTGTCTGTCAGGTCATAGTCATAGTGATAATCATAGCCATTTTCTTAACACCAACTACTAATGAATAAAAAGCAACAATCCTTTTACATATTCACACGTGCGCTTTGAGACAGTTAAAACTGTGAAAAGGGCCTTACAAATGCTGAGACCTTGAACTTGGTCATCCATCCAGCTGTCCTTACCCTATCTATTCATCCACCTATCCATCCATCCATCTGTCACCCATAATCTATACATCCATCCATACATGATGAAAAGCTGAAGCAAATTTAAAGTGAAACTTTCACAGTTTGTGGAATGATGTGCATCATATTTGTGAAAAAAAATTCACAAAACAAAGCAGTTCCAAAAAGCAAATGCGATGAAACAAATGTATTGTGGCACACTATCCAGTTGTTCATGTGTGGATGGAGACAAATCGTATATAGCACTGCAGTGTACAGTAATACAGGAAATGGTCTGCGGAGCATCTCTCAAAACACCAGACCATGATATATACCGTCTCTCACTGTCAGAAGATAACTAGGCTGACGTGTAAACACACACACACACACACAGAGCAACTGAAGGATGAGACCTTTGGACTCCAGTCAGTCATGGTGTAGGGAAGGAGACGAGGCTTGTCGGAGACAGACTGGATGGGAGTCTTCCTGTCAGTGGAAACGTAATTTACTGTGCTTTCACAGTGAACGCTGAGGTGTTTAGTGTGTTGCGTGGAGGTTAATGGTCGACACATGACCTTCTGACTGGAGTTTTGGCTGCGCTGTTGTTTTCGGAAACCATTACGCCAATGAAATTTGATAGATGAGTCCTGGTGGGGACCGTCGGAAGTGAATGCGAGGCAGAACAGAAGTTGAGATTTGTTTTGATTATCAAGTGGGAAATAATTTTGTGTTCCGTTCATTGGAAGCACTGGTGCAGAAATGGCACACTTCAGATTCACGCTCTGTGTCTGTCAGATGACAGTAGGACTCGAAGGAAATCTCTGATCGCATGCCCCTTTCAAATACATCTCTAAGATCTTACAGTTAACAGCAACACACTCCAAAGCTTCTCTGGCAGGTTGGTCGTGTTTCTCCACTGGCACAAATATTGGCAAACCCATCTGTGTTTTGACACTGCAGGACACTTCAGATTACGACTTGTTGGACAGATCGTCTCGTCAGACTCCAGACTTAGCCGGATTAAAATAATTAAATATTTACAGTTTATGTTCCAGAAGACACCGTTCCACATTTGGTCTGTGCACTGTAAATTATTAGATGAAAATTAGACAGCAGATCATGATCAAGCAGACGTTTGATTTTTAATAAAAAAAATGGCCTTGCTTTCCGTAAACACAGATGGTGTGATTTCTGCTGCACCTTGTGCTTGCTACACATGAGAAATCCATCTAGTTTTATTAATATAAACACCCAACATCACAGTTTTCTGAAAGAATTTGAGTAATCAGTTCAACTTTTGACAATTTAATTTTTCCAAGTTAAAAACTTGAATTTGATTGCTTGTTCTAACGCGTCAGTATGTAAGAGAAGTCATGGAGTCCTCATGCTTGTTTTCATGAATATGAATGAAATCACAATTATTTGCAGTCAGACTTTGGCCACGACAAATGGAAAACAGTTATAAATGGTACACACCAAAAACTAATGTAAAACAATCATTAATATTTGAACAGACAAACTGTATTGAATCCGGTAGATCGTCGCGCTAAAGCAAACATACACCTGTTCAAAACGAAGAACACCGGAGTCAAACAATCAAATTGCTCTGTCAGTTACACAAAAAAAAACGTTGTAATAAATAAATGTTGTAATAATTACGTCTAACAAAAACCGAGCTCAGTCAGTTTTATGCTATGCTCTTTTAGCACAAAGGCTCATGGAAACCAGTGAAGAGCAAAGCACGATGGGAGGTGTAGTTTCGACCGCTAGAACAGAATATTGTTTTGTTATTTTTAACTAAAACAACATTGAAGTGATACGAGTCACAAGTTAGGTTTGTTAAATAAAGAAAAAAATAGTATGTTAAAGAGAAAATGTATGTAATTTAGCCAGAAACAACAAAAAACAACAAAACCATTCATTTTTATTTTGTGCCTGAAAAAATAGCGGGGTGCTAATATTCGCGGGGTGCTTATATTCACATAAATACGGAAAGCTTGAGCTTTGGACAAATATTTGAACATTTAGGCTTTTAAACAGATTAATATGCAGTTGTAGTGTTCAGAGGATCTGAAGAATTTGTGGATTTCTGTAGTATCTTGCCAACTTGAAAAACTGGGGATCTTTTAAAAATAACACTTCTTTAACAGGTTTTTCGCTCATAAAGAATATATTTGAAATCCCTGAGCATTGATTTAAAATTCCTGCTTTTCATGTTTTGGTGAAAGCGGCAGGAGTGCATGTTTGGAAAAGCCTATTGGATGATGATGATGAAGGAAAAGCCAAATGTGAAAGATAAAGCGGATAGTGTGTGATTTGGAGGGCATGGCGAAAGCTTTGGTGGTCTAGATCTACAGGCTTGAGAGATGATGGGGCAGATTATCGAGCTTACATTCACAGTTGGTGCCGCTTGAAACCTTACTCCTTCACACCTTTGTTTCTATCATCAGTTCTTGGCGTCGCTGACCTTCTGGATCTGTTCATTGCCTCTTTGCCCCTAAAGGCTTCCAGCTGTTTCTTTTGTCGACTTTCTTTCTGATACCTTATGGCTAAAATATCAGATTAAAAGTAGTTTTCATCTGCCATCTGTTAAATACAGATGTCTTTTCATTTTAAAGCTGCTCCTAATTATTACACAAACACACGTTTTATAAATAATTACTATTTTAATATAACCAGCAATTCATAATTTAAAATAAAGGGTAGAGATGTCTGTGTCTTCACAAAGGAGCACATTCCTATCTACTTTGGTCCTTTTATCCATCCGATATATTCCCTTGTTTTATAATTTTCTTTCAAGTTTGAATGTATGTGTGTGGCTCTTAATTAGAGGAAAACATTTTTTAATTTCCTGTTTTATCTGCAAACAAAACAAGCGTGCAGACTATTCCAGGTAGAGATACCAAAATTTTTTTCCTGGCAAAAATTACTAAATACCAAGAAAAACGTCTTGCTCATCATCACTTGGAAGCGGATATGCTTGTTGCAGATTCCAGGAAGGTTTGTTTTTCTAGAAGACTGAATAGAAGGGAGCAGAAAGGCGGTGTTGGTTTACAGCGGCTCACAGTCCTGAGGCAGAAGCTGCTTTGTGCTGTCCTGGCCTCAGGCTTGGACATCACAGATAATGGCTGCGGCAGTGAGCTGCCTGATTTAACACCCATTTCTCATTTCCCCTCTTCAGGGCTGAGAATACAGATGGATTTGCTCTTAATGGATCCACACGTGTACACACAGCAACCAGCTCAGCTAGCAAGGGACAAACAACCCAGTCATTTTTCCAGGGGCTTAAGGTCTTCCTATTAATAAGTCATAACCCTTCAAGCAAGCATTTAGTTTGACTTAAAAGAGAACAGACTGCAGAGGAGGACAAGCTTTGGCTCGCTGCTGCGTGATCATATAAAAACCCCGGAACACTCTACCATATTCTGTTTTCTTCTTAAGTTTCTTCAAGTTTCTTGTCAGCAGAGCAACGTTCTAAGTGGAATAAGTGTACGCTATAAGTATCTTAAATTTAACCAGACTCTTATTTGACAACAAGACTAAAACTAATTCACACGACTTAAACGGAATGCCAACTAAATTCACTGAGTACATTCTCCTTCTTCCATATTTAATCTCTACTTTATTTCTGGTGTCATCTTTCCGGGGCTGTTCCCTTTATAGTTGCAACAATGCCACTTTTCCATCGTGGGACGAATAAAGTTCAAGCCTCTTTTTTTCTTTTTCTGCCTCCAAGGTTTATTAATTCCATCTTTCTTTCGTCCTTATTTCTTGCCGCTTTCTCCCTTTTTGTTTCCTTTTTCTTCTGAATCCATTTCTTCTGCTCTCTTCTGTTGCCATATTCTTCAATCGTGTTGCCCCCCCCCTTTCCTTCTATCTTTTCCCAGTTCCAAATTTTTTTTCTGCACCAATCTTATTTTCCTCCATACTTAATTTTCTTCTACTGCCATCATGTTGTTCCATCCTTTGTCTTATTATCCTTAATCCCCATTTCTGCTTCCAACCTTCCACTTTTTTAGTTTTTTTCTTGCTCTGCTCCTTCAAAAACTAACATTAAACAAAGTCTAAAGTCCTAACAGGGTATTTACATAACATGCTTAACCAGAATTCACAGCTTTAGTCATTAATCACGCACTTCTGCTAGAAAGAATAACATTCATATACGTAGATTTATATAGATGCAAATTAGATTCAAATAGATTCAGTCCACTGGAAAAAAAACCCTCTGTGACTTCATGTAATGAGGCATGCAGCTAAATTGTGTTTTGAAGTATTGTCAAAGAAATGGTAAACCTTTTCCGCAAATAGAACAAGTAAAAAACAATTCTGCGGCGAGAAGACTCACGTAACAGTACGATGCTTAAAAAAAGCGTCATTCAACCTAACGGAAGAAGAACTATACGTATTACCATTCTATCGGCACAATTAAAGCTTTACAATAGCAATGATACCCCTTCTTTTGTCAAACACAAGGGAAGTACAATACTTGCAATTAACAGTCTTTTCCTGCCCTATGCTTTTACAACATGAGCGCTCTCCTGGGAACCACACGCAATTACGCACAATTGAGCCTATAAAATCATACTAAAACTAAACTAAGAGTTAACAACCGATCTGAAACGCCAACACGCGCCCCTGAAGAATGCCAGGCCGGAGACGCTAACAACTTGCGAGTGAACGCTCATAGCTATCAGCGCTGTTGAGAAGGTGTAAGGAAAACAAAAGGTGGAGAAGAATCATTAGCACCTGAGAGAATCTGCTTTGTACACACAAATTACTGCAGTAATTAGAGACAAAATACCACAAAAGCTTTGGAGGGCCTGGAGAGCGTTTCAATCCAGCAGCAGCGCGGAGGGGTCGTTCGCTGCATACAAATGCGCTTATGTGCGGAGAGAGCGTCATCTACACTCAGGGTGGGCAGAGACACTGAAACATGTCATGCAAACCAAGGCGATATGCTGCTTTTTTAATCGCCAAATCGTGTCATGGTGTTTTCATTTAAGCGACAGTCGCTTTTAACTACTATTTTCGCAATTGATTTTCATGTAGCGTAATGGGGATAATCAAAACTCATTTGAATCTAGAACGTGCAGATGGATGGATAGACTTTGGCAGAATAATAGAAGGATACAAAGACTTGTAATTAGGATTTAAAGATTGAATGTAGACAGACAGAACGTCAGATGGAACAATGGAACGATGAGAGATAAACAGAATGATGGTTAGGCAGACCAACACAAAGGCAGATAATATCTGTCTGAAATCTATATAGACAAAAACCACAACTGCCACCACAGGACACAAAGATAGACAGACAGAATGAGGCCAACAGAGAGATTATTAGCTAGATAAATAGAAAGAGAATGATAGATATCATGTTAAAGAAATAAAATGAATGATGATTGACAGGCAGATAGAACTGATATAATGACAAGTAACAGATTAATAACTAGAAAAGGAAAGATAAACAGATAGAGACAATGATGGATAGACAGACAGAATGATAGAGAACAAAAAATGATGATGAAAAAAAAGTGAGGATAAATGATGGATAGAAAGAACAAGAAAAATAGATTAAAAAAATACAGAGAATGATAGAGAGACAGGAAGATTGATATAAAGACAGTGAGACAGTTGCAAAAAGTGATAGAGAAAATTAGACATACAGGTATATAGAAAGATGGAGAGAATGATAAATGGACAAACAAACATAATGAAGGACTTGTAACACAATGGCAGATCGACATAAAGTCAAAAACAATTGTTCAAGATTAAGAGAGAACAACTTTATCGCAGCCGTTAAAGCTTAAAACTATCGTTTATCTCCATTTTAATTCTAAAGGCATTAAACAGTCCCAGGCCAACACCTCTCTCCCAATTAAAGCAGCTAATTCCAGAAGTCTCTGGCTAACATCGACATGCCTTAAGACAAAGCAAGCAAATTAAGCCGCGGGTTGAATTTTCTACATCTGAGGCATCCAAGCCCAAGAATCGACCAATTATTCTCTCCGTCATCCGCTAGAAAGACAACAGACATGGCCCGGGCCGCCAGGGAACATCCCGCTGTCGTAGGGGATAGTGCCGACACCCAGGGACTCTCCCACCAACCAAACCGCCACGTAAACAGGGCGGCTGTGCCGTGGCCTTAAATCAATTAAAGACGAGGCTGGCAAGACGAAGCGAATGTGGGGCAGAGGGTCGCTCCGCTCTCCCGTGACAATTCCGGCACCACCGGGCCCTTCGGATAAGGAGGTTACGTCCTGCCCGCGGTGCGAAGCCAGAATATTCATCATGCTTTTTCTTCCCGGACAGGCCGAGTGTAGAAAAGGCAAGTAAAGGGAACGGGACGGGGCAGTGACACGCGGGGGGAATCTCGCCGCGACACATTCGTCTCTTTCCCAGCGGTGCGTCTCACACACGTGGTGAACGTATCGGGCCCGCATGCTGGCAGATAGGGAATCAATTTACCTGAATTCCATCCAGGAGCTTGCTCATGCACCAGAAGCTGTCAGCCTCGATGTTCCGCAACACCTCTTCTTGCAAACTGGAAACATTGAAATTTTCCACCTCTTCCTCTGCGAAGAAGAAAAAGACAAAAGGGAATGAGGAGGAGGAGAACAGAAGAGAGTAATGAGAGACAACAGTGAGGAGAGAATGAACATATGCACAGAAACTAAAAAGGAGATAGGGAAAAAAGGCAAAAAGAAAAAAAAAAAATAGTCATAACAATTGAAGCAATAATTAAATGTAAAAAAAAAAAACATCAAAAAATAAAAACTGTGTAATTTAAAATTAACTGATAAGAGAACACTGAACTGTATTATTTTGACAATTAACGTTGAAAGCTGTGGTTAAATATAAACCTGATATTAAATCATATGACGCATGACTGTGCATTTGAAAATGCATTATAAAAAAAAAGAGCAATTAATAAAGGAATTTTAGAATAACAATGAAAGAAATGATGCGATGAATAACGTCACCAAAATTGTACTGCCACTTGAAGAAAAATGAACACAAGGTCGTTCGAAGAAACTCAACGGCATCCATAGAATTTACATTATACTTACTACGACAGGACAAAAATAAAATGTTAAAAAAATTAATTTTTCTGTCGAAATAGCAATTATGTAGAACAATTTCAACAATCTCCAGTAGGAAGGAATGTGTAAAACTATGTAGTTCACTATACTATATGAATTGTGTACAAATATTGTATATACATTTGTGTGTGTGTGTGTGTGTGTGTGTGTGTGTGTGTATGTGTGTGTTTTTTAGTGGGTAAAGGTGTGTGTGTGTGTGTGCGTGCGCGTGCATGCGAGTGTGTGTGAATGTGTAAAAAATACACAATTGTGTCCATGTTTATGTGTGTGAATAAACAATTGTTTATGTGAATGTGTGTGTTCAAGATATAAATGTGCCCATGTTTGAACAGACTTAAATAAATATGTAACGATGCATGTCAATGTGTGAGTGCATTTCAATAAAAAAAGTGAGAATATTGTGCATACATTGACGTGTCCCTCATAACCAAGGTGTAAGAAGAATGTAAAAGACCAATGTAAAAGACGTTTTTATCACAGTCACTGAATCCCAAAACCATTTTCCCCAACAAAAGCCAACAAACCAACCAGCATCATTTGTTCAGTGCCAAAGCGCGGCCCTGACAGGCGAGTCACAGGTTGAGCCGAGCCCGCTGAACACACAACACACACACCGTCGCCCTGGCAACATAGGTCTACTCTTAAAACGTACACGCCAAAGCTCCGGCTGACAAGACCAGTGGGATGCTGGGAATATTTGCAGTGCTGCAGTTTAGTGGACAGACGTCTGGATTCCAGGCTGCCCACAACATTAGTGCAGTTTGAAATGGGCTCTGATGGCCTGCACTCGCCCCAGACGCTCGTGGCTGTCAGCCGTCTGACGGGTCATGGAGGAGAGCAGAGATGGAAACTGACTCCTGTGATACAGTAAGAAAAAACACACGTCTGCAGAGTTTGGGATTGAATGACCTCCAAACAGTTGCTGAACTCATTGCGCTTTCAAACAACTGCCTTCTGTTGAAGAATGATGGTGCTCGAGAGGGATCTAATGTCTGTGTGTGTGCGGCTGTAATAAAGCAGCGTTAATCTCTCTAGTTTTCAGAGTCCCTTACTGCCACTTTCACTCATCACAAAACAAGGACGCGCAATAAAGGACTGATCTAAAGAAGGAGTTAAAAAGGGCAACAGCTCCTCCTGTGGCCATTCATGGAAGTGCATAAAATCTACAGCCTCCAGCTATGAAAAGTATTGGATTTGTGGAACTAAATCGTGAATCTAAAGAGCTCAGATTCCAGAAAAATCTTTGAACATGGAAACATTAATAAACAAAAAAAAAATAAAATATATTAAACAAAAAAAAGGACAAACAGGTGCGCACACAAAAACATTCAAAGTAATATAGTTCAGTTAAAGCTGAATAGTGTATATATATATATATATATATATATATATATATATATATATATATATATATATATATATTACCCCCCCCCCCCCCCCAAGTCATCCTAACACTTACAGTAACAAAACCATTCTAGGGAAGAAAAAAAACGTCAATCCAAGTGAAATTGTCCCAAATCCAAAAAGTAACAAGAAACAAGATAGTCAACTATTAAAATTCCTCTGAAGAATGTCGTGCAAACTAGATGACAGAACCAGCATCACATTTGTATTAAAAATGAAAACAATATTTCTTCAATAACCGAACAAGCAATGCTATTTTCTGCTGTAGACGATTTTGCGGTTGAAGCCAGGTATTTTTAAATGAATTAAAAAAAAATTGAGAATAAAAATACGACAATTGCGTAAGTTCAGACGTGGGTTTTAAGAAACAGAGGGTGTCTGACTCTGACCATGGTTCCACTCGACGGAGTCACCACCGCATCTGTCTGAATCCATCGCGACGGAACCCAGCAGATGTCTGCAGAGGTCCGATCGCGCCGTGCGATAAACGCACAGACCGGAGCTGACAACATACATACTGCACTGCTTCCCTCAATAATTTACCTCCCAGAGGTCTCCGCTGATGAGCCGCGCTGCCGCAATGACACCAGCCATTGAGGGGTTAAAGTCTGCTTTACTCGCGTTAACATTAAACTTGCATTGCACCCTTGTGGCACACCGGCGAGGCATTTTAGGACTGTGTAGATCATCTAAGTTACCGCTTTAGACAAACAAAAAAGCTTTTAAGAAGCAAGTCTGGTGCGGATCAGTCAGTGGACTGTTCGCACCAATGTTGCGGGTTCGAAGCTCAGGAAAAAGCAGAAAGCTGATGCACTGACTTCAAAAAAATGTAAGTATCTAAAAAAAATGTTAATTGTATATTGTAAATTGTAAATTGTATGTATATATGTAAAAATTATATTGTCTGTTATGTCCAACTTAATTTATATATTTAATAACTGGAAAGTACAAAATGTATCCAAATTATTAAAAATAACGGATGCCTACATTCTGAACAACATTGAGCTCTGAGAAAAATTTGAACTATAGAACTAAAATTTGAAATTGTCACATAATGTGAGAAAGGCATGAGGTATCAGTCATATCCAAAACATAGATAGGCTTTGGCACCGAGATGCAAACGATTACACGTAACAGGTCTCCATAGGGTGGTCACATAGTATTATAATGAGAATAACATTATTAAACACTACAATACAAGCTTGTAGAGTATGGATATTATCTTAGGTCGACTACAAGTACAAATCATACACTCATACGAATTTCAGGAACTTCTGGATTACTTGTAAGGCTTTTGTCCTTTGGCCCAAAGCTACGTCTCAACAGAAGTAGCTTTTCAACTAGTTCAAACTAGTTAAAGCCAGATATTCCTCACTATCTGGCTATCGAAGGAACTCACAAGAGACATTTGATCTCTTGAATTCACTTATCAGGTTATCGGTATACGGCACAAACATCTGCAAACAACAGCCTTGGTCTGATGAAGACAATCACTCTGTAGCGTTTGCATTTCAGTCAAAGACAGCAAAATCTCGGAATACATTTGGATTCAGAATTAGATGATATAGAAATAAATATTAAATTAAATAAAAAAAAGATATTCTTTCTGAATATCTCTTTCTTGATAAAAAAAAAAAAAGGCCATCACAGAGCAGTCAAAACATCAGAATACATGAATTTGCTAATCGAGAAATGTGGATTTTCCGATTTGTTATTGCATATCGACTTAATTTCAAAAACGCCTTGCTGAATTTGCTGAAATTTTTGAAACTGTTCAATGTTTACAGGTACAAACAGTGTGTTAAAATCAATCTGCAGAAGATCTGGATGGCAGACTTGTTCTCGGAAAGAACCGTCAACGTGAAGCATTCGCAAACAGACTACAAGCCTACAACTCTTTGACCGCCGCTATCACTTCCTGTTGCCCTCTGGCTGCTTCCTCTGTACAGGGCGAAGGGTAGCTTCCCCACGGCATACTGAGCCAACTAACAGCACGGAGCTGGAATCATTACTGACGTCTGACTCTGCTAAGCCCCGTAGCATCATACGGCCTCTTTTACAGGCCGACGCAAACAGTCAGCATCAGGTTAAAGGACAAGCCAGGCTTTCGTCAGCCTTTTAAACATCTCAAGACCGCCCAGAGGACCGTTCCTCACTCACATCCTGTTACTGCGTCAGTGCCAGAATCAAAGGAATAAAAAAAAAAAAAGATACATAACAACGACATCAGTTTTGAAACATTTTAATAATTGTTAGAACAATACGAATAGAGGATAAAAAATTATTATCAATACATTTTCATGTCAATACATTTTCATGTTATTAATGAGAGACTTACAGTCACATAATTTGTTACTGTTAAAATGTATAAAATCAATATATATATATACACACATACACACACTATATATGTATATATACATACTGTATATTTATATTAAATATTAGAAGTAAAGTGAGTGAGTATCTCAGTGGCCATATCAAAATTGTGGCCTGCATTCAACAATCTAGTGAAGTTACACACAAGGTGAAGTGAACAAACACAAACCGGGAGCAGTGGGCACATCTTCCACACATTTTATCAGAATCATGAGTTTGTTTTACCTTTCTTATAATGAGAAACTAAAAAAACCACAATCACATTGCACAAGTTTTACCTCAGAATTTGTCCAAAATATTCCTTGCGACTGGAATCTGACACAAACCGAAGTATTTTAGCAAAATTAATCAATCTATCAAATTAAACAGCTCTAGAAAAACATGACAATTAGTCCCTCAAAAAAGCTAAATGTCTCAGCTCGGTCCTTCCGGCTATACGTCTCAGCTTTATCGAGCTAGAGTGTAATATGAATGGGAACAAAATGCCTCGGACAGATATTCCCCCCTCGGTGCAAGAGCAGTAATGAAATGCAATTCAGAGATGCACATCTCAAGTGCGTGCAAGAGAAATGGAAAACTCTAGAAAGCAAAGAGTTCAGTAAAACAAATCAATAGTGTCCCGAGGCTCTTGTGTGGAATACAGTCCATGTAGACGAGACTTGAGACTCTATAAAAATATTCAACAACTGCAGCAGTGGATCTCCAAGCTGTTGCGATGGTCATGATGACGGTAGAAATGTTTATGACGGTTTTATCACCACTTGGCGGAAGGCAGTGCCAAAAAAACGGCAGCCATCTAAACACCAGTATTAATAAATGCAATAATGTGACAAGTAAAATCTGCTGCAATGAGCAAAATAAAAGTCTCAAGTGTTTAACCAAACAAAACTATAACCTTATAAGAAGAAAAAAGATAAGCCATTATTACGACCAGATGAGGAAAATAATGTCATGCACGCTAAATTGTCTGCTTGTGCTTGTAATGATTAAATGAGTTTCAATGAAACACACTTTCAGTTCTTGGAAAATGTTTGTAGGACAAAATGATTAAAAATAAAACACTTCAACATCGTCTAGTGTTGGCGTCAAAAGTGAGTAACTGTACAAAATGAGTGCATTAATTGTTATAAACGGAACCTGGTCGAGCATGACACGCTTCAGTGATGTAATTGAACAAAAGGCAATTTTTCAGAGCGGGGATCAGCAGAGAAATTCAATTTATAGCTTTTTATAGCCAAGTAATTAAACTAGATCCAAAAATATTCAATAACTGTGATTAGTCAGAGGAAACGAATGACTTTATGACAAGGCAATTTTTCCAGATCATTCCTGGCATTTTACAGAGATGGAAGTGAATTGTGTTCGGCTCAAGCTCATGGCGTAGACAGAATAATCGTGTTCTACTAAATCTGATTAATAATATTTGATAATCGAGAAATCGATTACTTGAATGTGACAATAGATTAGGCTTGGGGGAAAATGGTTCCATAAAAGTTTCAATAAAAACCTCAAGTCTTAAGGTTTTTATTGCAAAGACAGCTAGTAACATGTTAGAATGCAATAAAGCCAGCCACAGTACTTTTTTGTTACATAACTGTTAGCAAAAAGCAGAACCAAAGGTTGAGGCATCAACATTTTGTCAATGAAAAAAAAGCCAGAAGTCTTTTATATTTCTACTTAGAACTAAATCAAGGGGCCATTTTACGTGACCAATGAAAGCTCTGTGTTTACTAGCGTTTGTGTGATGCTCTCATAACGGGGGCAGGCGTGGCTCAATGGTTAGAGTTCGACTCGTAACCAACAGGTTCGAATCCCAGTCCGACAGATACCACAACAGAATTGCTCTTGAGGAAGATAATGATGCTGATCTGTTCTTGCCAGGTCAAAGCTGTGTGTGTGTGTGTGTTCACTTCACTGTATGTACAGTAAAGAGAGTAAGATTGTCAATTGTAGGATTGGCGAACCATATGGAAAATGTTCTCTGCATTTAACTCATCCAGTGAATTGCACATACACACAGTGAAGTGATGTGAACACACAAACACAAACACTATTTTATTGCTTTTATTGACATTTGTTCCGTTGTACTGTATGTATCTGCTTAATAATCATTTTGTTTTTTTTTTTATGGTATGTCAAGTATGTACACTTACTTTCCATTATTACTAGACATCTGTTCCTGTGATTTTTGTACTGATATATTTGCTAACATTACTTTAATAAAAAATACTACTTGAAAAAAATTGTTTTAACAGAATAAGTGTTAAAAAAATACGTAAATGCGGATTTTCACCTATCGCGGTCGGGCTTGGAACATAACTACCGCAATAAACAAGGGTTCACTGTATTTACTACAGAAACTGAACAATTTTGAATTGTAAATGTACATGTATGTAACTAAAAAGGTTCTTTTCCTAACCTGTATTTTACCATCAGCAATTTTGCTGATTAAAACGTATAAAAATTTTATCTGCTTAGAGAGGCCCTAGCGGTGGAAAAAAATCTGCAGAATGGCTGCACCTTTGTATAAGCCGCATGGTTCAAAACATATGAAAAAAGTAGCGGCTTATCTTATATTTACCGGAAAATACGGTACTTCAAATGTAAACGGGATTGTAATGCCAAATTCAAAAGCGACAAATGTGACGATTCAAAGTGGATAAAAAAACCCAGCATAGGAATGTATACTGCTAGCCAGAAACTCTTCAGAGAACATTTGCATAATAATTTAACACAAAACCACCGGTCTTCTTAACTTCATGACAAGGCACGGAGACCTCAGCGGGAAGTCAACCAAGAGAAACGGGGGAAATACCTGCCAGTAGACATCTCAGGCTTCCCAAGACAGTCACTTAACAACTCGTTAGCGCAAATGAGGGAAACTTAATCAGACTTGCAGTAAAATCAGCAAAAGGCTCCGTTCTTCAAAGCGAAAAATACGAACAAACCGATACTCATTAAGGCCTTGGTTGTGGGTCACACACCACTAACTGCTCAATTCAGCCGTGGAGGCCCATGACACTTAGTCAATGAACAGGCCAAAAAGTCTTTCCAGAAGATGGACTGAAAGCAAGAGTCAGCGGTTGGTGAATTTAAAAGCGCGACGTATGAGACGTAAGCTACTTAGAGCATTGTTACGTAACGTTTATAAAAAAGCTTTATAGGCGACAGTGTTTTCAAACCTGGAGAAAATCTAGTTAAAGTCAAGAGACATTCTTCTCAAGCCAAACTTTGACATTTTGACAATGCAATAAAAAAGCTTGTTTTCTGAAGAAAAAAGCCATCATTAGAGTGGTCCCTCAACATGGAATAACATACAATGCAATCACAAAAAATTGTTAGAAAAACCATAGTTCCCATTCCCTTCATTGTGAATACGTAGCAAAACCAACACCTGGCCTGTCCTCCAGAACATTCTCCCCCTAAAAATCCATATCCAAAGACGTTGCAGAATCAATAGTGCACCACACAACCAAAGACATTATTTAATCACATTCATTCCTCTTAATTAGAGAATACAGTGGGCTTCCTTGGAAATGGTTCTGCTCTAAAGAGCGAAAAGATCAGAAGTACAGACGGGATGGAGCACTATCTGAGATAGTGACTGTCTGATTAGAGGGGGACTGCCATGGAAAAGACATTGAGGATTAAAAATATTGATAGAATAGATAGATCAGCCTAATGAGCTATGAAGATTAAATTGCACAATTAAGAGTACAAAATTAGAATATTGGGAGTCTCTTAAGCTCTACAAGCAAACTCCAGAAGCAACAAATACCTGAAAAAAGAAACCTTTTAAACGCAAACAAATTCAATGTAAATTCCTCACCGCTTTTGTGCAGCTATTCAATGTAAAATGAGCAGTGTGACGTCTGAGAGATGATGCTCACCAGTTACTCAGGACTGAACTATCAGTATGGCTCCACTGAAGTTAGAATGCTAGGGAAGAAAGGCAGCAGTAAACCTGTACTCACTACTGCTTTCATCTCTGCTGTGTATTTTTCCTAGCCCCTGTATCCTAAAGACTTGCTCACTGGTCAAAGTAGGATTTCAGATTTGTCTGGGCATCGGTGTTTGTTGTTTCTTATAGTTAAAGACTTATAAAAGATGCTTTGAAATGGTCTCTGATGTAGAGTAGAACCAAACATTTTTTATGTTTGCTTCTCGATACATACAAATGACAAGTGTGCAGACAAAAACATACTTCGTGAATTAAAAAAAAAAATTAAAAAAAAAAAAAAAATTGTACAACGCAATCATAATTTTCCAATGAACCTCTTCAAAAACACCAGCTTATCTACAAAGAACTTTACAAACTATACTTTACAAAGAACTTATCGTCCCAATTACCAGGTCTTCACAAAACCAAAACAAATCAAGCGAACAAGCAAACTAGGAAAAGCCATGTTTTTGTAAATGGTTTGAATGGTACAGGAACTGGTTTGGGGCAAACTGCATTCAAATGCGTTGTGAGGGCTCAGAGTCAGGGCAGAAAGAGTCTATGCAGCAGTCCCTGTCTGCTCTTACATGTTTAGCTGCTGTAATGAATATGATTGTTTAATAAAGCAAAGCCCTTTCAGCGATTTGCAAAACTAACAAACTTACCGGCATTTACTTTGGTCCTGTCATCATAGATCTTTTTAAAAGTAGGAATCAAGGACAGCACATTGCTTCGAGAAATCTTGCAAATTTGCTACGGGAAATTAGTGGAAGCGTTTTCTTTTTGTTTTTTTTTTGTTCTCCAGCACAAAACAAATGAGATGCTATATTTTCACAAGACGTCCGGAAGCTATTGCCGCAATTATTAAATACAATCCTGTTTTAAATCAAATATATATTTATATGTAAATGGCTCAGTTGAAGACAATTACATTGATTTATGAGACCTTTACTTCTGCCTGTTGAGAAACACGTTTCAAAATGAACTCAGACAAACCCGAAGCTGGTAAAAGCGGCTCACTCGACCAGACTTATATTTGGGATGATCATCTGTTGAGATCTCCCATTCTGTGTAATTTCTCCAGATTAGCCAAGGCCACGTCAAGCTTGAGACCTAAGATCAACTTCCCCATGTACTCACCGCCTGCAGAAAAGACCCCCGCCACCCCCGTGCACCAAGTGCATCTATTGAGCCGCTTATTCATTGTGTGCCTCAGGTTATTACTGTGCCATAAGTTCATTGGAAGGGTCCCTTTGGGCCCAAGAATCATTAGTCTGCAGGGTCCGTTTAGTCTACTGGCAATCAAACACAATGAAGGTCATGATAAAGGAAGCAGGGAGAACAACACCAAAGACTATATCTGACACATGGACCCCTGGATTGGCTTGAAAGGGCGTTTAAGAAAAATATAATGAAATTACTACCAAGAAAGGAACATGAAATTCATGCCGCTAGGCTTGTATCAGTCAGAGACCAAACACCCACATGGCCACGCTGGCATGACACCAAAAGTGCACAAGAGAAAAGCGAATAACTCTGTGTGGGTTTAAACAGTGGTGGGGTTTTAGGGGTCTGCCAGGGTCCTGCACATAGCTTTAAGACTTTTAAACCTAGCTAGTAAAGCAAAAAGGTTATTGACTCACCGATATACTCGAACACATAAACAACAAAGAAAGGTGTGACAAGGTCATTGATGCCCTGCACGTAACCGCTGGCCGGATGCCGGATTGCCCAGATGAACAGAATCCGCTCAAAGATCTAAAAGCAAAAAGACAAAACGTCAGAACACATCTCCGACATGTGGCCGTACAAATCAGACATTAGCATATAATGCATAACACAATAGAAAAATAGAGTTGCTGTTAGTATCAAAATTCCAATGCACAAGGTCACTCATGCGGTTTTAATTAGAGACACAGCGGGATCAGCCTCCCCCAGACAGCAATCAATTAAGAAAATCAATTAAGCCTTCTGAGCCTTTTAATCATTAACATCACCACGTTCAATAGCAGAGACAGCAAGGTGAGAAACAAGAGACAGTTCTGCTTTTCGTGCTAGAGGGCGCAATACCTTAAAAAATGTGGTATTTCAAAGAGGTAATTCAAAAGTGAATACATTATTATTTCTGATTATAAAGCACAAAATTGTTTAAACTCATTTTTTACTAGATTTTATTACGAAGCATTACTGACGAACATTTTTTATTCAATTTTTACTACATGCTTATGCGTTGTCAAACTTATCAAAATATATAACTCTCAAACACTCCCAAATAATTCACGTTGGGCTCGAATACGTAATATTTGAAGTAAAACTGTACAGTTCACTGCAGTTCTCCCGATTAGCCAGTTCAGTCGGGAACACTATTCCTGCTACTGTAGTAGTTAGATGAACTAGTTAAACCGAGTGAGTCACACTGTGCCTACGCATGGCGAACTCTGCAGACACGTGCAGAAATGCAGTGCACATGTGAATACAAAAGAAAGAAACGGGAACGTGTAAGATTGATTTCCAATGGGTGTTTGTAAATCAGCTGGGAAGATCGTGTTGTTAATGTGACTCCCACAAAAAGAGCGTAACATACGTGAAGAGCAGCGGCAGAACATCTTACCCGGCTCTTATAAAAGAACGCTTTTAAGGCTTTTTTGTTACTTTGGAGGCTTATCTGCTCTTTTTGTCACAACAAATCAAGAACTTTTGCAGCACTTTCCTTATTTTTATGCGAGGCAATACCTCTTTCTTAATTCAAAGAGAGGGTGACACGCTTTTTTTTCCCCGCCGTGCTGTCAGCTCAATCAGAAAAGAGCACAAAGTTAGACTCAAATCAAGAGGGAAAATGGAAGTCTCTTTCTTTCTCTCGTCTCCGACGCATGCAACTGACATCTCCCTGTTCCTTTCACAGCGTAATGTATCTGTCATTCCCCAAATAAACTCATCTCTCCCGTCGAGCCCTAAACAATAAATGTGTACAAGGCAGTCGGCACTCGTTTTCGCGAGATCGTGTCGATCAAACCGTGCCAGCTTTCTCATCTGTGTTCCCTTCTGTGATCAAAGCTCCATTTATCAAAAGACTTTAGACTGGTAATGTACGTTTCTCCACATTGCTGACGTCTCCATCCTGAACCCTCCCACCTCCTGGAGGTAGGCATGGCAAGATCTCGCTCTCCTCCAGAAGCCCATTACATCGTGGAAATTAGACACTAAACCAGGCAGCAGAAATCAATGAGCGAGTTGGAGTGTATTGAAGTGCCTGGAGCGAATACATTATCCATTTATTTGGTTAGAAGACATTGGTGGTGGATGCCTCCTCTACACTTTCTCTTAACCCTGCTTGCTTGGCTTGTTTTATAAGCTGCTTTTGAATGCAAAGTACATTTCTGGAGAGCAGTGGGGGGGGGTTGGAATCTTGCTCCAGGCCAAGATTCGTCGATGAGGCCTGTGTTTGCAAAAGAAAAGCATGTCTAACAATCCCACAGCACTACATTTAATGAGTTCGGAAAGGCAGGACTTCCCCAAGTCGTTTTTTTTTTTGGCAAAGTTGTGACATGCTGAGAAGAGAAGAAAATACTGGACAATACTGGGTCAAAAAGTAGTTTGCTCATAAACAGAATTTATAGACTTCACAAAAATCTTACAAATTAATTTCTAATAAAACCAATGCATGTACAAGAGGATTGTTGTTTGAAGGTGAACTATTTCCGCTTGTTGTTTAGGGTTAATGCGCCATGATGCGTCATGCATGAAGTCAGTGGTGCAAACATCTCACCTCTTGCACAGAAGCTTGTTGAAAGAGAGGTATAAGAGGATTAGTTCTCGGTATGTCAATGTGAATCTGCGGAGAGGAGACACAAAAAGGAGGACAAGCAGGTTAGGACAGACAAGAATAGCCGAAGAGATCCAGCTGCCGCAAGATTCATCTGGACAATGAAATTCAGATTCCTGTAATCTCTCTTTGGATAGAGACTGTGCACATGAACTCAGCTGGGGGACGAGGAGGAGCACGACAGAGAAGCTGACAGATGACTTGAGTGACATGCCATTGGGTGTCAGGTGGAGAGGAGCGTGTGGTGTAACCCATCTGTCTTCTTACCTCTGTTACCTTGGGCTGCAGAACTAAACTTTCCGGACTCATACGGGGGATATCTATATGAATCTAGTGGTTCGGAACACACACACACACACAAACATAAACACCAGGGAAACACATGTAGACCCTTTTAGTGTCAACACCATGATGATGTGACTGCGCTTTGTGGAGGCAATACAACGGGAAATCCCAAGGTGGCTGATGCAAAGTTGGCAACACAAGGAACTAAAAAAAATCATCTTGTAAAGTTTTTGAGAGTCAAAAAGACTGAGAACAGACTCAAATTTGTTTTAAATTTTATCAAATTCCATTTTACACGTGTTTTATAACAATGTTTGCCAACACAAAAGGGTCTAAAAAAACATGTACACAAACAAAGAAACAAATAACAGCAAATAGGATTTCACGCTTTTTGGCAGCTGTAAATTTTGGGCAGTTTGCAAGGAAACAGACTATAGTAAAACCATTAACTATACGTATATAAAAAAAAAAGTATCTATCAGTTTAAAAGTCTATTCTCGCTTTGCATTTGCCATTTGATTGACATACAAAGCAGCAAATCAAATCTAAGCCAATCTGTGCTCACACATTCAACAACATGGTCATATTGCTCACACGAGACAAAAAATGTGAGCAAGCCTGGTTTACAGCATTTGTTTTATGATAATGAAATAAAACCAAAATGGGTGGAGCAATGTGGAGACAAAGTGAAAAGAACTAAATTATCTAAAGATTTCTTTTTTTTTTTTAATCTAAGAATCTTGATCTAAGAAGAAATGTTTTTATTAAAATTGCGGTTCTTACAGAAATGTTTCCCACTACTGCATGCAGTTTTAAGTAGTATAAAGAAATATATGTACTTAAGACAATCGTGAAAATGAACCGCAATAACCTTTTACATTTTAAGCATCTTTATTCATAACATATGCTTTATTATAAAATGATTTTAATTTGAACGGTTTTGTTGCCCTCAAAGAAATGTTTTTAATGACCTGATCCATGAATCACAGAAAATAAATCGCAATACCTTATGTTCCTCAAGAATGCTCACAAAGCAAAGTTGTTGTTTCTTTCTTTAGCTGTCATTTCGAATTGAAACTTGGCTAAGATGTTATTGGCTGAGATAGGATTCACCCAGATATAGAACCTTCTCATCTCAGCCAGTCAACAATCATAAGACGTCAGTCTTAAATCAGGGAGACATTTATCAGATCAGAGTGACGGCGACAGTTTGATCATCTCATCCTTCTGCCAATTCACTGGAGCTTTAAATGTTGCTTGTCATCTTATGCATCTTACTATCAAACACTATTAAACTTTGTTGTCGGCCTTGCATACACCTTCAGCTTGTAACCAAACCGTGTTTTGGCAGATCTAACACATTGCTGATGCCAAGACCTCAATCAGGAGGTAAACCGACCAAAAACCTTGAGTATATTACATTAAACTCCTGGCACAAACTCGTCATCTGGCTTTAACTGATTGAAATTCTAATTACAGCTAAATTAGCTCTGGCTACAGAGAGCTAAAAAATAAACTGTCCAAAAACTAAAGAAAAGAAGTCTGTTTTTTTTTTCCCAATCAAATTCAAGTGAATGAAATGTTTTTGGATTGAATGTTTTCTGTTCAGGATTGTCAGGGAATTATATATAAAAAAATTCATTAAGCGCAGACATTAAACACACTATGTATAGACAAAGACAAGTCTTCCAGTAACTTGCAAATAATGGTAGAATAATTTTGGCATCAAGTTCATCTCAACATCAAAGTACTTCATTATGATTAAATTCACTTTAGCTCTACTTTGCATTCGTTTATATATATATATATATATATATATATATATATATATATATATATATATATATAAATAAACTAATAAAGTTGAATCGATGTATGGACAGATGAGAAATAAGACAGACAGATTTCCAGTGATCTCTACCTGTCTGTAGGTGTCCTGATGGTGTTCGTCGTTACGGGAGTCGTAATACTGCTCAATGAATCCAAAATATTCCTGCCGCTTCCTCTGCAGCGTGCTCGCTCTCCGCTCAGCATTTGCTGGCAGGTAACCCTTCAAAGAAACGTGAGAAAAAGAGATTCCCAGAAATCAATTCAATACCGTGTTTGGCTTTGCCGGAACTAATGCTGCTAAAATGTGTCATCCTGGGGTCACATTTTCTGAAAGAAAAATGATTTGGCATGCACGTTATATAATACCGATCAATCAACACGCCTCACCGCCATGTCAGCCGAACGGATCGGTTGGGATTTCAATAGAACCAGACTGCAACCAACTGAAATCCACATTTTGGGGAGAAATTTGAAAAGTTTGAGGTTTTTCTTACAGAGTTAGTGGTCACTCAGATAATATCTTTCCTCTTATTACTGCCAGAGCCAGAGAATGAGAGCACAGCAGATGTTCAGGCCCAGAAAAGAAAGTCTCTTGATAAAGTAATTGATTGCACAAAAATCTACAAGCAGAGAAATCCATTTATCACATGAGACGCTCCCCCATGTGGCTATTTTTTACTTTCACACTCAGACGAGTTCTGAGACAAGATGTATGTGTGCCAGGCAGCACTTCTTTGTACGCTTCATTAACATATGTACATGTAATTAAGTCTTAACGGTTTAACAAATTAGAAGTAATGTTCAAATTAGTAAAAGAAAAGCACAATGAGTTGAAAAAATAAAGCTCATTAACCTTTAAGAAGCCTAGATTATCGATGAGGTGTAAAAATCTGTAGATCCTAAAAAAAGATTGCTGAGAGAGTTAGATTAACGTTATTCCGCAGCCATCAGAAGACGATGTTCTGTTACACTGTGGTCAAAAGCACTAGAGTTGGACATGATCATCAACAATACTCAAGTAAGCTGGGGCAATAACAATGTTCAGTTGGTACACACCTAAAGCGTGCCAAGATAATATCCCGACACCATTACACCACCACCAAGGGACCAAGCTATAATGTTGTCACTAAATTCTGGCAATACACTTCAAAAGTTGCTGCAAAATTTTTCCAGTCTTCTATTATCCAATTTTTGCGAACCTGTGCGTCATGTTGCTCAGTTTGCTGTCCAGGTGTGGATGTAGCCCATCCACCTCAAGGTTTGACATGTTATGCATTCAGACATGCTCTTTATACCTCATTTGTAAAGACTGATTAGTTGTGCTACTCTTGCCTATCTCTGACCTCTAGCAACAAAAAGACATTTGGGCTCACACAACTGACGCTCATTAAATATTTTCTTTTTTTGGACCAATTGCAGAGAACCCTTGATGGTTGTGTAAAATACCAGTAGATCAGCAATTTCTCAGCAAATACTCAGACTGGTCTGTCTGTGGCTAACAACTACGGCGTGTTCAAAATCACTTAACCTCTTGAGACCCGAGCGCTGAAATTATATTTTTTTAATTTGATTTGCTCGTTGAGCTTTTAGGAGTTTTTGTAAAAATGAAATGTCCTTTTTTACATGACTTAGTGTGGGAGATATTACATATTATATTAATAAATATTTATACATTTTCATATATTTTTCGTGTCCTAACAGAAGTGACATCTTTACTAAACATCACACTCATAAATGTCCATAAGTAATGAAATGAAATACTTCGCAAAGACTTGCGTCTTTAAACAGAGCTTCCGTCCTAGTCTCTGTTCGCTATAACTGCAAAATGCCTTCAACAACTGTATACCACTGCAGTGTGGTCTAAGACCACGACAACATGGTCAGTCGGTTTTAGAACATCAGGTGTTAACACAACAGGTGGGAAGCATGAAGCGCAGTACACAGACGAGGCCATCAGGACTCAATGGACTCAACAAGACTTTTCTTCCACAATCTGATGCTCGAACTGCAAAAAACAAGATGCCTACATACATTGAGCTGCTTCAATATGATTGGCTGTGGTTGGACAGGTGCACCTAATAAAGTGGCCGGTGAGTGTATTTTACTTAATTTGATTTTATAATTACAAACTATCCTGTGATGCATATCTACACATACATGCAGGAATAAGAATATTTGACAACATGGGTACAAATGTGTGTAAGCTCGACATCACATTAAGCATCAAAAGAATCTGCTTTGAGTTTTGCATAAAGGCAGCACCACACAAGCTGACTAGAAGTGATCTCTGATGAATTACTACAAATGACCTCCACACCAAAACCAGGCAACAGTAACAGCAGATCCACCAAAAAAAAGCCTGGAATGGCCTCTGATCCTCTCGCTCCGCAGCAGGTGAAATAACCGGTGAATTAAGTCATTATCATTTTGTCGCAAGGAACAGGGGGATGCAGCATTGCTCACAGTGGGTGCAGTGGTCCGTGAACAACAGGCCAGTAATAAATGTAGCCCAGCAGCTGGCTTAGGATGAACACATGCGTAAGGTCTGTGTCCAGGCACTGGCTCTGCATCAACCCGCTCCCACCTGCTCACAGCGGGACGTCATTACTCAAACACCTCGTAATGGTGCGACTGAAACTATCGTTTAATCATCCGCACAGCTTTAGCCTTCTCTTTATTAAAACCCACCGTGTGCTTTCTCTTAGAGAGTAGGTGGGAAAAGGATGCATCTGTAGTCAAAAATCTAACTTTGAATAGAACACGTTTTTTTTA
Source organism: Paedocypris micromegethes (assembly GCA_028031935.1). Taxonomy (NCBI): domain Eukaryota; kingdom Metazoa; phylum Chordata; class Actinopteri; order Cypriniformes; genus Paedocypris; species Paedocypris micromegethes. The sequence goes on from CM051496.1 coordinate 10,163,113, forward strand.
ATTCAAAATTTCGGTACAGCATTTTGAATTTGGAATCTTTGTATGAGTGTGTGTGTGTGTGTGTGTGTGTGTGTGTGTGTGTGTGTGTGTGCTTAAAAACCAGAAAGATGGCACCAACCCTATACGTTTGGATTGCATAATTGGTATTCAATATCGTCGCCGGGCGATTACATCACTCTTATTTTTAGGGTTTGTTTATCAGTTAAGGTGTACGGTTTTGACATTCCCACAAGTTGCTAGGGTGCTTGAAAGAGGTTGCCAGGCAACTGCTAGGGTCTTCTGGGTGGTTGCTAGGTGATGATTAGTGTGATCCAGGGAGTTGCTGTGAGGTTACTAGGCAGTGTTGTAGCAAAAGCAATGCTGAATGAAGTGGGGTAAAAGCAATAGTGAATTCCGAGGTTGGTTTGGAGGCTCATGGCATCTTCCTGTGACGAGATTCTGACCGTCTCACAGCTCGCACCAGAAGAGAAATGAGATCTTCTTAAGAAAATGTTAGGCAGAGTTCGGTGGCAGTTTGCGAGTCGTCAGCAGGATGCACTGAATTGATCACACAATAAAGCGGCCGTTCAGATGGCCGTGCCGTCCTGTGTCGGCCATTACTCTTGTTAAAGGATGCTTTCCAGCTGTTCCAATGCTCTCTCTCCACTCACTCACTCAAACACACACACACACACACACACACACACTTAGAGATGTGCTCATAATGCGCACACCTGTGCAGGAGCTCAATAGTGTGGATCGATGACGTTTGATTGAGTGGGGCTGCAGTCCGGGGTGCGAGTCAAGATGACAAATGAGCAAGCCGTAGGCAAATGAAGGTCAGACGGGTGAATTGAATGTTTCTGCGTGTGTGCGACCACACAGCGGCACTGAAAGGGGGTCGGAATATCAAACAACCCCTTGGTTCCATCCCGTCTGAGGTCACTGTGCTGTCTCTCTATATGTCAGAGGGTAAGGCCACATGACTCATCACGCCAACTGAGTCCCGAGGGAAACTTTACACCACTGACACATTCCATATTAAGCTGAAATGTGTCACTTTTCTGGATGGAGTGAGGATGCACAATTTGGGAAATATGTCATGCTGCAACAAATAATATATATAATATATAATAAAATGTTTAACAAAATTGTGTTTTGCAGCCTTGAAAATATTTGACTATACATACAGTAAATAATACAGTAAATGTAGCTACATGCAACAATCCGCTTGTTTGAATGAAAGAGTGCATTCAAAAACATTCTACTTTGCTTGTGGACAGCTGATTTTGCTGAAATAACAAAGATATTTAATAAAATAAAATTAAATGCACATTTATACAATAGGGGGTTCGATCTCTTCTTACATACATTACAGAAGAATAGAATTTGTGTTTCAGTGTTCAGTTTCTGCATTTTAATTTTGTCCTAAAGAAAAGCATTAAACAGGAAATTGACTCACATTCACTGTAGTCTTTGAAAAATCCATTAGCAAGAAGCCTAATGACTTATAAATGTGTATTTATATAGAATTCATTATATATTCTTTGATTTGTCTTCTAATGGATGTTCTCTAATGAGTCTGACCATTTGAAACAAGACGTCGCTGGTGCCGAGACGGTTCCACTCACCGAGAGCAGCTTCCACGTGATGGGACGAACCTGCCTTGGAATTCCAGACCAGCTCAACTTCCGGAGCTCCTCTGAAAAAAGACAAAAAGACTGAGTGAAAAGCTACACATCTGTATGCATTATCTCAGTATGCATGTGGGGCTCCGCACACTTTAAATAATAAAATAGTGCTTTGTGAGCTCAGGAGTGCTGGCGCGAATGCGTTTAGCTTAGGAATAACCGTACATTATAATGGACAAAGGCTTCCCTGCAGATCTCGATGGAAGTGCGGTACTTTATTACCAAATATTTCTCATCTGGAACGCCGATTTCAATGGGTGACATCAAAGAGGTATCAAAATATTAAAGCAGAGGTCGGTTTAAAAATTCATGCCACTATGAAATGTGTCATGAATACAACAAGAGCCTTCAGGGGGAAGCGGTTTCATTTGTCTGATATCAGAACTTGCTTTTTTTGTCGAAGAAAAATGAAGATTGAAGTGTATAAATAATGAATATCACTGTTATAACAAGTGAATAGGGAAAGGTGTGTGTGTGTGCATTTTTGGTGAATGGAAGGAGACTCAAACAAAAAAAAAAATACAAAGAAGGTTTTGGACAAAAAAAAAGACAAAAAAAGATTTTGGATGATTTGGAGGGTCTGTCTGACAGAAATAGAAAAGACACAAATTGAAACAAAACCTCTGTATGAAAATGAACCGAAAGAAGTTGAAATCTTATTAAGATTAAATAAGAATCTAAATATAATTGAAAAATGAACTGTTGATAAGGATAGGTAGAAAGAAACCTAAAAAAAAGCATAAAAAAAGTTCAAAAAAAAAAATGACAAAGATGGACCAGGAGTGAATTGATGGATTTGAGAAAGCGCAGTACAGTAAGGAAGAGTTTTACAAAGCTGAAAATAAAAATCTAAAAGAAATACATTTTGGAGAGATGAACAGGCAGTCAGTCTAAAAATAAATGGGAGAAAGAAAGTAGGATTACAGATAGAGAAATGGAATTTGAAAGGAAGGGCTGATGGAAAAAAAATGCACACAAAAAAAGAAGAGGGGAAAAATTGTGAAAAGACAGCACAAACACAGATGGGTAAATGAATAGACAGGCACAAACACATAGATATACACAGAACTTCCTTTTTCCATTCATGTTCGTATAACTACTGCTTTGAGGCACACGGGTCACATTTAACAAGATCATTCATGCGAGAACGCGGGTATGTCTTCATTAAGCCATACATCACTATTAAAGACATGATTCCCATGTAATGAATGCATTTCTGCTGTCCCTGCATAGATAAATGGTTAGTACAGAGGGCATGAGAGTGTGTTCTCGCGAGGCAGGTACAGCCGTGTGGTATATGAGGACGCCAGTGCGCCCTGACACGCTGAAGACCGGCTTTAATGTCTGTGCTGCTTTGTGCGGGAACTTTATAGGGAAAGCGCTCAATTCATTAAACACAGAGCCACTCAAGGGTGTCTCCTCGGCTCGCACCTTTGAACCCTCATTTGTGCTGTCAGCCGCAGAAATTAGTCGATGAATCTTGTGCCCTGGCACTTAATTAAACTATCTGTTATATTTCCTCCACGTGGCATTAATCTCACGACTAGAGAATAGGACGAAAGAAGAGTCGGACCTTTACCATTTCATCCGCTTATTGTGGGTGTCTTAATTCCTTTGGTGAGTATAAATGGAAAAAAAACACAATCCTATTGCTGTAAAAATACATTTACATTGAGTTGAATAATTTAAATACAAGTATTTCCCCAACTTGCAGTGTTCGTCATACATTGTAAGAAGTTGATACAATTAATTGTTTCTGAATTTTACTTGGGGAAATATTCTTAATCATAAAACTTTAGTGTTTCAGACTTGAATACATACGGATAAAACTCAGTATTGTGGCAGACATAAGCAGGTGTGCTGGTGCATTGAAGGATTGGATGCCCACTCACCCTTAGGCAGCGGTTTCATTTTCTTTATCTAATTTGAATGAGGGCTGTTTATTTGAGTGCCAATAGCATTTCCACAACCCATTTTTCTTCGTTAACTCTTCAGGAGGAAAAAGTGAGGCTAAGACAGAAGAAAGCAGAACGCATTCTCCCAGCCTCAAACACATTACACACTCACAAGAGTCATCACAATTTGTGGACTAATCAACCAATCAAGCTTTGCCATTTATTTAACTGACAAGAGAAAGTGGGATTAAACTACTTCATTTAATACATTCTGGATTATCAGGGAACTATGAATTGTAAATTTCAAACTTCAAATTCTCTGTCAGTTTCACTCGGTTTTCTCTCACATATTGATCACGCCAAAATGATATAAGTTTTATTTACACCCCCCCGGTCACTGATTTTCATTGGTAAAGTTAAAACAAAAAGATTAATTGCGATTATTCCATGGTTTTAAACATGGCAAAAAGCATTATCAGAACCAGCACCGACCACTCAAAAAGACTTCCCTCCCATAAGAGATAATTTATTTTTTGTATTAAAAAAGGAATTTAAGATTTACATATTTCACGAAAATTCATTTCTCGAAAGAAGTTTTAGAATGTAACCACTCTGATAAGCGGGCAATCTACTTCTACTGTATTCCATACTACTTAGTGCACTTTGTAACTAAACAGAGCATGCAAACATATTCTGCATCCAATCACAAACCAGTTTGCTATTTCCAACAATCCACAATTTTAAACGTTTTTTATTCACTGCTCTTGTCCCCTTTTTGCCCTTCTTAACATAGTTGCAGCTCTTATTAATATAATGGTAAATACACAGGGACTGGGAAAACTTAGTTGTGCAGTCTGAATCTAATTTGACTTATGCGGGCAAGAATAAACCGCAAGACGCATAACTCATGAAAGCCAGCACGACTTAAGAGGGCACAAAACGTTGCATAACAATTAAACGGACCACTTTCCGTTTTCTTACAGAGCTTAAAGTCCAAACTGAATGTTTTTGATTTCTTCGAGCGGCAGTAAAGAGGTTTTAAAAGCATATTCTTGTGTTTTGGTGTGAGTCAGAAATAATCAAAGAATGACGACAAATCGAACTCATGTATTATTCAAAGACAAAGCATTAAAACGGTTAATGTTCAGATCTCAGTTCCAAGTAAAAGGATTTGAACATCACATCTACAGCAGTCTATTATGTGCTCTTAATAAAGAACATCTTTTCTGCGTAGCAGGCTATAGATTATAATGCCTTAAAGTCTGTACATCTTAGTGTTTGCCTTTTGTATCAGCCGTCAAGAAGCCTTTTGTGCGTTTTCAACACTTCTACAGGGTGAATTAAACAACCTGTGAATGGATTATACAGCCCCTACGTGTTCTGTAATCCTTCAAAGAAACACCATACACACCACAAAGAACATTTCTACCACTGCAAAAAGAAAAGTTTAAGAAAAAAAAAACTAAGGAAAAGAACTAGAAATTAAATTTAAATATTCACAAAAAAATTGTGATATTGCTCTCACAGACCTTGAAAGAAGACTGCCGTGAATCATTTTAAATCAATAATAATCATGTAAGAATCTAGAATTAGATCAGCGAGCGGGGAGATTTATCAAGTCCGGTCTAAAATTGTTCCACATCTTTCCAAGTTATTTTTTCCATTTATAAGGCACACATTTCTTTTGGAAATATATGGCACAGTCAAAATAGGTTTAAGTGCATCTGTGAGTAAGAATGTTTTGTTAATATTAAAAATGTTAAATAAGTTGACAATGTTTGCAAGTGCAGCAGTTTGCAATCTACACTAATATTTTTTGTGTATTTTAGATTATTCAAAAAAAATGTACAATCCACACTGTAAAGTTGTGCATAAGAAAATGTGTTATACATGATTTGCACTAGGAATGTTAGACAGCACTCTAGTAAATGAGCTTGTTGAAACGTTTTTTTGTGATTTAATCAAAATAATTTAAATGAAATATTATATATAAACTGAATTTTAAGTTAATTATCACGACACAGCAGTCTGCGTCTTTACAGTCAAATTTTCAACTTTGAGTATTTCTGATTTTTTTCCTCCACTACGAGTTCACAGATTACACAGGAATTATATTTTGCACAGACTAATTCTTGCCTCTAATTCTCAAGTCAGTTTCTGCTGTCGTGTGTCACAGACGCAGCTGCTGATGATGCTTAATGTTTGGCTGCTGCTAAAGTGTCTTTGACGTTTCTCTTCCATCCAAACCACTAGAATGTGAGAGGAGGATTCAGAACCTACATGATTAAACCAAGGGATTGGGTTTAATCATGGGTTAGTTCATCGCAGATCATTCTGAAATGTTTCCTGGGAAGCTTGGGAAAGTAACAACCATGATCAACTATAAATACTACTATTAAGAGAAAATCAAAAAAATTCAGACAATATAAAACCACAACCATCCGAGTGAAGGGAAGGCAGTAAGTCGTATAAAGGACACAGTGGCACACGGCAGACCCACATTAATGCAGCTCTAGTAAAAGTCACTTGTATTAGCGTGGGCTGCAGAGAAAGATGATATGTAGTTCAGGAGTCTGGGGATTGTACAGTAGACACTTCCTCTGGAGTCTAACAATAAGACCACCGCTGTATTTCATTGATTGCATTAAGGTGCAGGAGGGTTGCGTCATGACAACTGTGCACAAAGCCCGACGACACATTTCGGCCAAAACTATTATAAAGACAAAACTTTGGGTAAATGTGTACACAATGAGTATATTCTGAAAACATTCACCTGGATTAAAAGGTGTTACAGATTCTGAGGGAGAGATATATCCAAAAAGAACACATCAAAAAAGTAATGCAGAATAAAACAGAAATGTAAAAACTAGACGTTTATAAACAACTGCCAGCAAAAAAAACGTAAGCTATTTTAAAATTGATTCACTTTTATTTTACATTTTATTTGGGCTTCAATTGATAAATTATTGATATTTTTAAGATTTCAGATTTCTTGTTGGCATATTTAGGATTTCGACCAATCAGAGCACATTGACAAAAGAACTGAACCGGGAAATTTATGTTGGACATTTTTATAATATAGGCATAATTATATAAAATATACTACCAAAATGTGAAGAAAAAAAAAATTCTCAAAATCGCTACTCAGACAGCAACAACATGCAGGGAAAAATATTTACTGGTTATCAATTTTTCTGACCATACTGCACAACTCTACTGAAAGTCTGGCAAATAAAACACGTGGCTTCATTCACTTATGGGAGTGAGTTTGGCGCAGTTAATTGTGCCTCAAGAGCTGTGGAGCAAGAAGCGAGTCTTACCAAGGTTATCTGAACTGTCTGGAGCGCTTCACCAGCCCACTGCAGACGCAGCCGACCTTGTTCTGCAGAATACTGCTTACACCGAGACCTTGATGTGAGCAATTTCTTACAGTCTCTGTGATCAAATGACACCATCACAGAGATGTAATTAAAAACCTGCTTGATATTATCATTTCCATAAAGAGCCAACACAATGTGATTCGGGCCTTTAGATGAATTAGGTATGAAAGTGCTCTAATAAAAAAAAAAAAGCCACCGTTTTGATGGAGTGAAAGGAGATACTTTAACAAGAAAATATCGACTGCTGACCTTAACAGTCACAAAATGTAATAGCAGCCTGGGTTTACGTTCACCGCATATGCTCCACAGGCTAAAAAAGAAAAAAAAAGTAAAACAAGCACAAGCCTTTTCTTTTATAATATAATGAAGCTGGAATGATGAGTTTCTCTGCTTTAATGAATTGTATCAGTTACCCAATTTGTGAAAACATGTTTAGTGAATAAAAATGAATCAAAAGCGAAAATATGTGGAATAATGAAACTTTTCTCTCATGTCTATGAATAGAACGGCTTATAAACTCAGTTCCTGTAGAACTGAAAGCACATTTGTGCTTGTTTGGAATTATGTGCCGCTAAAGACAAAAAACACATTTAAATTCATTGTAATTTATTATAAAGTCCTAGGTTTCTCATGAAATACATTTCTGTAGGACTGCATAGACCTTATTTAAATGCACTGTATACTTTTACTACTCGAAAAAATTATGACAAAAATATATCACAAAAAAAGCAATGCTGCAAAAAAAACTTTGTCGTCTTCGGGTGGAGTCAGAGTGAAATGAACACGCGTGTGTAAATCACAACTTGATTAACTGTTAATTTATCCAACTGTTCAATAGCAGTTAGAATTGTTGTTTTGTAGAATCAATTTGTGTAAAATGCTCATCTAAGAGCAGTGATCCTACAATGAAATAAAATAAAACTTACATATGTACGTGCATAAAATTTACAGTTTTGACATATACAATGTACGTTTAAAAAGCCAGTTTTATCAAAAGATAATTCAAGTTTACAAGATTACGAGATTAAAGATTATGAAAAGTATGTTACGCTTTTTTTTTTTATTAGGCATCAAACAGTGAAACCCAGAAAACAACTTTTGGATGAAACACGACAGGGTATAAGGTCAAGGCATGTATTGCCTTTGATAGAAAAACTCCAAAGCAATATAAATTGTAAATTAAATAAAAATAAATGGATATATGCAAATATATTTCACAAATAAGAATTTCAATATGGCATTGTAAAGAAAGTTTGAAGACAGATTTTGTAGTTTTATAAAACCAATATTGGATGTGGAAAAACCTTGAGAGTGCCACAGCTCCCCCATCAGAGAAACACAGAGACAAATGCTAGTGAAACCATGGACCGGAGACGGGTGCTACAGAGGTGATGCATCGCCATGGCAACAGCAGACAGCATCAGGGAGTAATTGCTTCCTGTGATTGTAACCGTCTCGCTCTCCCTCTCATAGAGGTAAAAGATGACCATCTGATGGCATCCCTCTTCTTAAAACCACATCTGTCAGGTAGTCATTAATACTGTGGCTGGAAGAAGAATGAGCCAAACGCTTCAGAAACAAGAGCTTGTAAAGGAGAAAATTACTTCTAGCTCATTATTAGCAAGAGTCAAGTACGGAAAATTGAGCATCTAGAGTACAGCAATAAATTGCATATTTCTCAGGACTATTAAAATAGTAATATTTCATAGGAATTAGTAGTTTATATTATAAAGTGTATATACTGTGTATATACGTATATATAGTGTGTGTGTGTGTGTGTGTGTGCGTGCGTGCGTGCGTGCGTGCGTGCGTGTGTGTGTGTGTGTGTACAAAGGATGAACATAAATGTATATATTAATCACACATTAGGAACTTTAAATGCAACTAATTTAATGGTTTGGACAAGTAAAACACATGATTGAAATTGAATATTTAATTGCTTGTCTTTTTAAATAATTACTTTGCCTCCCTAGTAACAATAGTTGGATTATCTTAATTGTTCAAACATTTTAATGTTCATTTTCTTTCCAGAAAAACATGTTTGAGGGATTTTTACTTCTTTTTTTCCCCTTAGCCACTAATCACATATGTGATTTGCTCATAGTCATCTTCCTCAGTTGTTGGTTTTTAGGTACAGCTGCTTTGTGATGGTCAGTAACTTTGAAAACCACTTTACACATAACTTTCACGTGTTTACTAATAGCAAATATGAATGTGATTCAGGGATGCTTTGAGAGACATTAAATGAAACCGGTTCTGACATGTAGCTACCATCCAGAGGCCTGTCAATGTCAACCCCGCCGTGACTTTAGGATCCATCTAGTTTAAACTCGAGGTGTTTTACTGAGCCAATATTAGATGAGCCATAAAAGGGTAGTCACTAGTTAATGCTCATGGAATTCAAATTAACACCATTAACTTTGTTTCACTCTTGCAAATCATTTGCAGTTACTTCTGATGCACAGAACATCTGGAACAGGCAGGACTATGGGATCTAAATCGATTACCAAATCTATTACCAAAAACAAAGCACTAACAGATCTGGGCTGCGCTTGCCGAAACCTTCTCATCACCACCGTGTTACCAAATTCTACCTTGGGCTGAACATTAGAGTTAATACTAAATCTCAGTCACGACCCGTCTGCAAGTCTTTTATTCGTACAATTGGTCTTGAGCAGTATGTAGTGACTTCACTGAAGCAAACAGATGCTTCAACATAGCTTTAAGACTTTGATTCTTCAAAAATGTACAGTACGAACAGTATATTGTTATATGCATAATGTATATATTTTATCAACGAAAAGACCCAAATTAATTTGGAATACAATCTAAATCTAAAACTGTCAACTAGAGTTCTAGAATTTTACAAAACAAAATGCGTGTTTGTGTTCTGTCATTATAGAAATATCTATTAGCTAGTGAGTGAGTTAGTCAATATGGCGTACCATATCTAAATTGTGCTCTGCTTTAAACCAATCCAGTGAAGTGCACATACATACTTTATAAGTAAAANNNNTTTAAAACCTCTAAACAGAGGTTTCCGTACTTTCTGTATTATGTTTATGTATTTCCACTAAAACTCTGTTAGACTCACTCTGTCCTCTCTTACTGACTAATCTTGTCCCATTCAACTCTCATTTGAGGTGTGACTTTGGAGGCAGTTTCATCTACACTAGGAATGAAGTACAATGCTGAGAATAAATAAAGAACTACAAAATAAAGACAAAACACCAATTTTAGCAATGAAACATCACCGCTTACCAAGGTCAGTATTGGGTCCAGCCAGAACCTGTCTGAACTTGTCGAGTCTCGACGCCTCTCTTTCGGTCATAGCCGGGGTTCCGGAAGTGTTCTGATCCGCCATGCGTGCCACCAGTGGAATGACGGGCCGGTGTGGGAGTGACTGCTGTCTGTGTAGTGTGGCCTGCTCGGCACCCGGTTCTGACCCGTGAACACACAAACACAAGAGAATAATGCATTTAACAAGCACAGACACCCCTCTGCCTGCTCTCTCACACTGCTCGGCCCATTACGCGTAATTACAGTGGCAGTTCCTGACACACAGGAGATCAGGAAGCTGTTTGCCTGCAGGTCAGAGGAGGCTGAACAGCGAGTGATAATGAAACACATCTCCGTTCGACAAAATCTATTACAGAGTTGGGACACATGCAACACGATTCAGAATGCTACAATCATTAAGGGTGGGATTCTATTGGCACTTCGTTTCAATTAGGTTTTGTTTCATTTCAACAATGAGATTTCATACAATCCTTAATGTGCTTCCCAATCCTGCGGCAACAACACAGCAGGAAAAGCTATTCCGCCACATCCCATTTGCTATCGGTGTGAACAGTTTCACACTTTTAAATCTCTTCGGACAGATTTCAGGTTTGGGCTTCACCGCAAGAACAGAGAAGGATGAAAGACACTCATTTAAAAAAAACCCACACACACACAAACGTGTAATGTTCTGTCATTGCTGGTCATATTGCTTGCAAAAGGTTGTGAACAGGAATATTATATTTCCTTTATTCAATTTTTCATACTGTTTAAATGCTTTCTGTTTAGCATTTAGCTAGAAAGTAATGCCGGAATGAGTGTTTACACAGCAAAACAAACTAAAATGAGTTATTACGCATGTGAAACACATTAATGCTTGTTTAAATGACTTTGAGAGCTCATTCTCCCGTTCTGTAGAACAACACCTTGAATATTTAATGGTGTCCTGGTAATCCCTGCAGAAATTAGGCGATGCATGACAGTTGCTGACAATGTCAACACAAGGTGCTATTAAAAGCAAAAAACGGAAGTCCATTATCATAGTCACGCATCGCTGAACGAATATGCATTTTTGTCGGTGGAAAGAGTTGTCGTAATAAATAGTCCTTGTCTTCTTGTGATGTGATGATTTAACTTGATTTATGAGATTCATAAGTACATGTATAGTTTTTTTTTTTTTAAGTAGATTAGTAAACACATATGGAGATGAACTCCTCTCATAACGCCTCTCATACAAAATATATATAAGTAGATACACATTGATTATAGTTGAAAAAAACTAAACAAAGTGCATATAAACGTCCACGTTTAGTTTAATGGAAACTTAACTATACAACTATAAACTAAAATAAATAGTTATATAAATATTAAAACTTAACTATTTAACTCTACATACAAAGAATGTGTTTATATATATATATATATATATATATATATATATACGCAAAAATAAGAATGTATTTTTTTATATTTAAATTGCATAATAGTATACATAAATTGTGAGTGTTAGAAAAAAAACATGGTTTTGAACTAGACCAATTTTATTTAAAGTAAAAAAAGTTGAAAAAATACAAGCTTTAGCATAAACTGCATAAATAGATCCTAAAGATGTTATGTCTACTTCTTTGTTTCTTAAGCACAACATAGATAAACATTAAATCACAGAAAAACAAAAATGCTGAACAAAAACAGGGGGGGCAGAGGTTGTGACGTTTGACTGACCTCTGGGGGATCCAACTACAGCTTCACTGTGTGACTTCACCAATCTGCTGTCACTGAACGGAAAAGTTTCAGAACTAAATGACAGCTCGGCACCGACCGCTATTTCCTCCTCATCCTCTGGCTCATCCTCCTCTTCCTTGTTTGCTTCCTCTCCATCTTTCTCTTCAGGCTCAGCCATTCCATCCATCTCTTGTTGTCGTCTTTCCTGCAACTTACTGTGGTTTTCTATTACCTTATTTGCAGTTTCCATTACAACATCAATGTTGAGATTTTGGGCGGCCAATGCCAAAAGGTCATCATCATCGTCTCCCACATCCCAGGCATCACTGGTGATGCTCTCAAACTCTTGGAAGGATGTGGCTTTCTTTGGTTTTCCTGGCAAAGTGGTGGAATGAGGCTTGTTGCCTGCTTTCATCAGACTGAAATACATAATTATGTGTTTATATTGAGATTTCCAGTAATGAGGATTTATTTCATTGTCATTCAAACTTAGAATATCCTTGAACTAACTCACAAATACAAAATGAAAAGGGATGCACTTATCAAATGTAGACATAAATGTAAGCATAATGTAAACTTGAGAAAAAAAAAAAAAAAAAAACTATCACACATTCTTCACAACTTCGCCATGCAAATTTCTTGTCCACTAGTACATACTGCACATAGGTTGTCTGTAGCTGTACATTTTCTAACAGCCCCGCTAGCCCAGGGCTCAAAACAAAACAAAAATCACTTTCATGAAGAATAATTCAGAAATCAGTTGTCATTGTAAAAAAATGAATTTTGTCATTGAGTTTAACTTGTATAACAGGCAAATCGTGTGACAGGGCTTTGTTGTATAAACATGAGGTTTTTGTGACCGCAAAAGTCAGTGATAAGCAACTCCCTGTTATTTTGTAAGCATTAAGTAAAACAGCAATTTCCTTCTGCTGTAAATAGCCATTGCTGGATTTTGTGTTTGTAAAATATATTTGAATTGAATTGAACAATCCTTTATTAGTCCCACAGCGAGGAAATTTCACGTCACAACAGACACAACAAATCCAAACAAATAAATAAACAAACATCACCATAACGCACTGCACACATCATAATAAACAAACAAACAAACAAACACAGACCATAAATGAACAAGTAAGTAACTTACTTAGCATGTAGAGTAGGGTCAAAGGGAGGATGCTGGGCTCCATAAACATGCTGGATACTGTGCAAAATAGAAACAGTGTGTTTAAAGAAATAGTTAATGTGTGTGTTAGTTTTATCTATATTTAAGGCAAATGTTTTGATGACATGATCCCTTGTTTTTTTTTAAACCATAAAACGTGTAGGTGCTCACGAAAAATATGATTGTGATAGGTTTAACTTATTAATAAATGCACTTGTATTAATAAACTCCAGTGTGTTACTACAAGGCCCGGGCAGCAGTTAGCCTACAGGCTAACATTCCAATAGAGAACACATGATAAAATACAAAATCCTAAACAATGTGACTGGGATTGACAGTCGACACGACAAAAACTGAAAAATAGAGTTTAATTTCTTACATTAATAATTAAGCCCACGTTGAATAGCGAGAAACGCCAATTGAACCAAATGGGTGAGCTAAAAAGCGAACACACTTTATAAACGAAAACAAAACACGACATGTTAAAGTAATACGCGCGCTTCTGAATATTACGGTTCTGTCGCAGAGCTTTGCCGTGTGTTTGTGTCGATGTGTTTAACACAAATAAAACACACAGAAGCGGGTAGAGCTAACAGAAGCTATTAGCATGAACACGTCACTCACTTCCCAGGGACCTTGGATGCGTTCCTTTTCCAAAACTGCTTTTTGTTACTGTCGCTTGACATCGTTTGGTGCCGCTGGTTGTGAATTAATATCAAGGAAATAACCAATAACTTGTGCAAACTTTGCACAGATGTTTTTAACACTTGAATTTCTCTTCGCAAACTCAAAAAGCCGCCATGTTGCTTCCGCCCACAAACCGGAGCGAAGCTGTGATTGGTTAAAAGTTGTCATGAGTGGCTGGCGAGTAACCAATAGTGAAAGAGTGTAGTTACATCGGCCATAAGAAGGTTTTAACATTTGTTGATTTTGCAATTACAGTGTTCATCACAAATTGTGAAGAATAAAAACTACCTAATTTTTTGAAAAGCCACGATAAAAAGATCTTTATCACAAATCGCAATACAGTAAATGTAATTGTATTGTTCTTTTAAATCTTAAAGCACAAATTATTGGTAAGAGAGTGAGAATTAATTCAGTGAGAGTGAAAGATTGAGAGCGACATGTTGTTTATTTAAAATTAGATGTGACCATTGAATGGCAGTACAGAGTAATATGAGAGAATATGAAAAAAAAATTATCTGAGAATTAGGAAAATGCAGTATTTATTTAAAAAATATATTTTTAAATATAAAAAAGATATACAAACTATAAAACAAATATATACAGTATGTTTCATAAGTGTGTGTCCGTCAGTTACACTATTCATAGAGTGCATATCATGGGAAAAGTTGTGTAAATATCAAAACCTTAACGAAATATCACCTTTTAATAAGTTAGTATGCAATTATGCTTACAGTTACATCTGCTCACCCCCACAGAAACAACGTGTGACGTAGTCATTGCTAACCCCTCCCACCCGACCAGGAAAGAAGAAAACCGCTATGTAGCCAAGCAGCTTATAGGAACGGAGCCACGTTGTAGCGTTTTTCACTAATTTTGTAATGTTTAATTGGTTCGAGTGTTGTTGTACAAATACGCTGCTGAGATGAAAGTGAGATAGCCGACGAGGGGTTGTTGTTAAGCTCAGAAATGGAGAAGCAGCAGCGTCTCTTATGCTCCGCGTTGAGTGTTCAGAACAGACCGTTCGAGGTGACGTTAAACTGCGCGGTTCTTGCGTGGAAAGACGCTCATAACGCCAAGAGACTCGTCGGACGGAGCTTTTGTAGCTTTGGCAAGGCTGGTAAGTGGCACATTACAAGTGTTACACGGGATGCTCAGTCGTTGTTTTGTTCTTGTGACGCGTGTCTCAAATCAGAGTAAGACCCCTACCTAGGCAGCATCTGTAGGGAGCTGATGTCGTGTTCTTTTAACCACTATATGCACGCGCAAGTCAATAATCAATGCTTCCTGTGAAAATCTTTATATGATCTGTTTTTCTCTGGTCTGCTAATCTAGAGAGTATTTTTGTGGCCTCACTAGTCAGCAGACTAGTTGTTTAGACGCATACCTAGTAACAGTCAAACAGTTGTAATATTTGAAGTTATCATCTAATGGTATCATCTAATTTAGATATCATCTAAAGGTAATGACGTAAAGTGAGCTGTGGCTTTGAATAATGTAGACATGCCTTAGATAACAAGCATATATCTACAGTATTTTATATCTTTAGAACACTGTAATTCAGCCTAATATGTGCATTATGTGATGAAAATAGATTATCTTAAGCCAAGATGTGTCATAAACGTTAAGATTGACACTGTCTCCTTATTTGATTGTACTGTTCTAGAAGGTCAAGAAGTCTGATAATCTTGAGGAATTGGATTTTGCGATATCCACTTGTCTGGAGTTGATTGTCTCGGCTTGTCTGAGTTGGTGAGATGGTTAATAAAGATCTGGATGTCAGTCAACACTTAATCTTTGCTTTGATGCTGTTAATGATTTGTTTGGATCCATGACCTTTGAACTTAGATCGAAAGAGTTCGTGAGCTGTTCTGTTTGGTTCGACATTGTTTTGTAAAAATGACTCTCAGTCAACACAACTGAATAAGTTTCTAATCACAAGAGTGGGAAAATACTGGGGCCTTTTGAGAAGAGCACATTGTTTTCTATGGGATCAACTCAAATGGCGCGAGGGACCATGGATAACTTGTCGTTTCCCCACATACTTGTTTTGTTTTTTTAGGACACCCAACGCATTTGTCTTAACGTGTCAGGCAGACAGAGACTACCTAAACGACCTAAACACTGTTGAAAAGCCTGTTTTTGTTTGATAATCTCAAGCAAACAGCGTCTTTGCCACTGAATGAAATAAATTGTATAAATACAGGTCTCAGTTTGTTCAGTTTTCACCCAGGAACACGAGACCTTGTGCCTTTGGCTATTTAACACAAGTGAGAGGTTGTGGGAGAGCTTCAGTGCCGGGTCTATTACAGAAAACTACCTTTATTTAGGGGCCTGAATGGACATTTTCTCCAGGGTAGTGACACAGTTAGAAAAGCGGTGTCCTCCCAGTTCTATGTGTATAAAGACACCCTCATGTTGTTTTGTTGTGTGATTAAACCTGAACAAACCGCATTTCTCAGGAACGTTTAGTGCCTAGAATTCCATCAATAGCTGTTATCATCCCTAATTACCCATAGTAGAAATAGAATGGGTTGTGTTGGCCAATTTTACAATAAAGTCACAAGTCGTGTTTCCCTGTCTTCAAAAAGTCATGACTTTGTCAGAATCAACTTTCAGATACTTTGAAAGTTTGTTAGTTTGCATGTTTTCACGGATGCTAACTCTCAGATACAAACGTATTGTGGCAATCTTGTAACTTGAACGACAAATCATGAGTTGAATCAATTTTTCAGGCAGTTTGTTCAGGTGTTGAGTCTGTTTCTGCTGTGGAGCTCCAGGCCGTCAGTGTTCTTGCTTCAGCAGCACGTCTAACTCGCAGTTTTTTTCATCTGCTGTGTAATGAAACCCTTTTCAACACGAGTCGGTAACTGGAGAAGACGAGACAAAAAGTCCTTATTTGTTAAAGGTCTTTTCATACTAAACAAATGTTTGGTTTTGCTGGAAAGGTCACGTAGGATGAACAGTGCCTTGCTCTGCTCACTCACGCTCTTCAGAAGTTTACAAGAGGAATGAATGTTGAGTCTCAAACGTCATCGACTTAGAGGAAGCGGGAAACTGAAACGATACGGGTACAATTTCACAAAGCAGCTGCTGTTCCTGATCATAAATGATTAGGGATGTACCGATACCACTTTTTTGGAAAACGAGTACAAGTACGAGTACTTGCATTTCAGTACTCGCCGATACCGATACCGAGTACTTAATAAACACATGATTTAAATGTACAGGTAATAGGTCATACAGGTCATATAATTAAAAAAGGATAGTTTGAAACTAAGAACATTTATTTAAAATTAAAAGCATGTTGTTTGCAACATATTACAGGTACAGCTACATAGGCTTTGTATTAAAATGAAATAATATTTTAACATTCTTAGTATTTTAACAGACTGCTCTTTATTTCATGTAGATAACAGTAAATTACAAAAAGCTAGGTTTTCACATACTGGTCAACCTTTTACCATTATTTAGAAATTAATTAATTTATCAACACAGTAATTAATAATATACTACTGTAATAATTACACTGTTATCACCACGCATGAGACTATGCTTTAAAAAAATGATAAAGAGTACGGGACACAACCAGTGCCGTATTGATAAAGCAGGACGCGCAATTTCAATTTCAAAAACGAGACGATTCCATATTTTGACAGAAGTGTGGCGAACCGTGAGTAGCGTTTAGAGGCGAAACTCTTTCCACTCGCGGTCGTGTTTTGATTTTAGGCGCGTGAGAAGAGTGTCTCAGCGCGGAGCTCTGGGCTTTGCGCGCGGTGTGTGTGTCGTTCGTGCTCCAGCCGCTCTGTTAGCACAAGCACACACACACACACACACACACACACGACAGGAGCTGCAGGTTCCCGTTAGAGATTCCTGCCGTTTTAGTTTCTATCGCTGTTGCTGGGGCTCTGGGGGCGTGGCTTAGGAGGTGCTTGGGATTAACCCTTTTTCCGCCGCTCTTTACAGTCATTTGGCAAACGCTTTTATCCAAAGCATAATACCGAGTACTTTAGAAAATGTGGTATCGGGCCCGATACCGATACCGGTATCGGTATCGGTGCATCCCTATAAATGATGCTCAGTGACTTAGACTTAGAAAAGCATGCCAGGCAGGTCAACACACACACATAAGCGTACTTATCAGATATACACATGTATGTTGGCTGTTTGATGGAATGTGAGCAAATGTTCAGTGGCATTTCCTGTAAACGTCCTTCCCGGAAACTTCCTCTATAGAGTTTTTTTAATGTATGCACAGAAACAACAGTTGTCGCTGTATGATTCCTGCAGGCAAAATTCCTCCTAACATAGAAATATTATATTTTGAATCAACAGTTATTTTTATTACATTTATGACGTGAACTAAATACATCTTTCAGAAAACGGCACAAGTCATGCAAAAGAGTAGCACTCTGCAGTGCGGGGCTTCACAAATAAACGAGTCACACGGTGCATTGCGAACGTAGTATTTATTCCTAAACCACGAGTTAGCATTAGCCGTCGCTTCTCGAGAGAACTTCCTTAAAGGGGCAGGGCACTTTTCCCACAATTCTTTAAAATTATAATGCAACCATACTAATGACAAATTAAACCTTTAACATAAATTAACAATAACTTAAATAGATTAATACCAACGTAAACAATCAGGGTTACTTGATTTTTATGCTTCCTTTACCACCAAGGATGTCTGAATAGTTTTATTATTTCTATAATTGAAGAGCATCTGAACAGGTGTTCTATCATTTTTTGCCTGTAGTATCCCGATGGGCCCCAAATAACAAGAATTGGCTTTATATGAAACCCAACATTCGGTTTCTACTCATTTCTATCTTTTCTACTTTTCTCTCATTTCTCGCCCCCGACTTATAAGCGGGTCTAAACAGAATACCACAATCTCACGGCTGAAGTGGGGGGTCGACTTATAAGCGGGTAAATACGGTAGGTGTTTAGAGAGAACCAGAACTCGGGGTGCATTCAAGTTCACTCTGCAAACACCCTGTGTAATTTAACATTTACTCTGAACCCAAATACTTGACTTTAACTAATCAACATTAACGTTTGTAGTCCTCCTATACAAAGCAACAGCTGTAAACTGTACATGGCCTGATAAAATATTTACCACGTTTAAGTATATGCTTGAAAAGCCATTTTCATTCCCCTCCACATGCCTTTTTGTGGAAAATATCAGCTCATGCTGTTTCCAGATTGCTAGGAATTAGTTTCAGGACGCCAGGAGCAGCATAAAGCCATGCAAGTGTCTCTCAGCCGTTATGACCTTTATAATTTCTACTGCATCACCCCTACGCCGCAGCCTTCATCAACTATTTATGATTTATGCAATATCACCCTAATTTAACCATCATGAAACTTTAATGAAGTTGTTGTGTTCATGTTATGATGCTTTCAAATTTATGGCTGCGTTGTGGAAGTTGCAGCAGGCTGCGTCAAAATGAAACGCAGTCTCATCTGAATGCGTTGTAAAGTTTTAATGAAAATAATCATCGCTGCAGCTTTATCGAGGTATTAAGTAAAGTTCCTGGAGCAGATCCGCGTAATTCTCAGATTCATTGAATAAGGTCAAACCTCATTAACTTCCTTTCCCAGAGGTTTTCTAGAAAGTCTATGTTATGTAATGTAACACGAGCTTCACTCAAATCATGTGGGTAAGATAAAAAAACCACACATATTTTCCAAAGCGGATGAAGAGGTGATGGAAACTGACATTTACATAGTCTGCGAAAGCAAACAAACCAGGCTGACAGTTTCACAATCCCCTAAGCAAATTTCAAAACTCACTTCTTTGAGTACAGTCGACTCAAAGTGATTTGAATTAACATGTTGCGAGTAATAAACCCAATGTTCTCTGTGAATCAGTGTTTTTTGCTGATTATAATGTACAGTTTTCCTTCATCCCTAGGAAGCCATGTTGTTCCTCTGTGTGAGATCATAGCCGTTCAGGAGAAAGAGGATGAAACTCCTTGCAAAGACACTGGGAAGTGGCAGAAAGTTCCTCAGGGTCCAGTGGATTCCTCTCAGCATGCGTTCACAGGTACAGCTTATTGAGATTCCCGCGAGATGCTCTCACCTGGTGTGCATGCGTTCTTGCTGTATTGTTGTGTTGGTTTTTTTTTATCTCATTTTTTATCTTAAGTCTTATTATCACACAACCTTAATTGCAGGAATGAATGATCATGAAAAACCAGGCATAATGGTGCCTAATGGTTAGTTGCAATTTTTCGTTTCAATTTGACTTGCAACTAAAAGCTCCCTAGTTTAAATCCAAAAGAGGCTAGTTTCACAATCGGAAGTGAGACGGTACTCAATCTCTCATTGGAGCTACTGCAGTGTGTGTGTGTGTGTGTGTGTGTGTGTGTGTGTGTGTGTGTGTTCACTTCACTGTGTGTAAATACGCTTCACTGGTTGAACTGGTGAAACTGAATACATAATTTCCTATTATTGTAGCTACCAAACCTGGACATTTATTACTTAAATTCACACCCAGCATCATTTTGTTCTGTGTTTTCTCTGCAGTGTACTACGTGGAAAGGATGCGGCAGCACTGCTGGCGGTGCAGCGAAGTGACCTTCCATTGCTCTGACCAGGCCCTGTGCCTCCTCTGGGTCCAAACGGTTCGGGAACAACTGGCTTTACTGAGTGCGTCTCCACCTCTGATCCTTCTACTTAGGGATTTCAGTGGACTGAAACCATTTTCTCTGAATACCACAATATGTACATATGTCAGCTGTCTTTGAGGAAAATATGAAAATGGCCTTTGGGTAAAATTCTTGTTTTTTTTTTTGACCAGCAAAATAATTCCACAAACATTTTCAATGTCTTTAACAAGTCTGCTTACATTTTCAAATGTATAAAACATTTTAATCGTTTTAATACCACTTTAATCGCCATTCTAATTCACATTTCTTGTGTTTAATAATAATAATTAATAATTCCTTCAATTTTTTATTTATTGGCGCCTTTCACAACACTCAAGGTCGCCTTACAGAAACACAACAACATTCACACACATTCCAATTGCCTGGTGAAATAGCGGCAGCCAATCTGCGCCAGCGTCCACTTCACTCGGGCATACACGCCACACGCTCACAAATTCACACGGCCAGATTAACCTGAAACACTTGTTTTTCTCACTGTGGGGGGAAACCGGAGCACAAGCATGGGGAGAACATGCAAACTCCACACAGTAAGGCCACGGCCGGCCTCGAACTCATACCACGAGTTACAATCGGAACCTTCTTCGCTTCTAGCCACAGCGCTACCCACAGCACTACCATGCATGCATGGGTTTATTGGTTTGATTGAACTCTCTTTTGATTGCTTATACATTTATCTTTTAAAAACTATTAGGATACAAGTTGAATATTTTATAATCAACCAGAACTGACTGGGATTGGTTCATATTGGTCCAATCACAAAGCTGCAGAACGATTGTCTTTAGATGATTAAACTCGCAGGTAAAATAAAGCTAGATGAGGGACATTTACTTTGTGAGACTGACTCTGTGTCTCTCAATCTGATTAATTAAAATAAAAATCACCTCATAAGAGTCGTTCACACCAGGTTTTGTTCAAGGTGAAGTGATGAGTTTGTCAGCTCTGGGTTTCCAGTAGTCATGCATACATTCAGCCGGTCGTATGGACTCCCGGGTTCTGTGACGCACTTTGCTCATCAAAACTAGTTGGATTTTTAATAATTTAATAGTACTAAATGAAGTAAAACAAAGAGCAGGTCAGTACCCACAGCTTTTTACTGTCTGAATCTTAATTGCGCAACAATGCAAACACAACGTTTCAGCACGTGTTGCTTTAATTTACACATATGATAAGAGAGGAATGTCTGTCATTCACTGTTCAGGTCAATCCGATCAAGCAAACATTATTCTCACATGCGTTATGCGATGTGACATTACTCTGTCACTTGCATCACGGCTGATGGAAACTTTTCGAACAAACGTTTACAACTGTAAATTGTTGTTGAATTATTGTCCAAGGTTAAGATGACGTGTCAGTATGGCCGCCAGGGTTCATATCAAAATTGTGCTCTGCATTTGACCATCCAGTGAAGTGATCACATGTTTTTGTGTGACTGCCCCAGAGTAGTGGGCAGTTTTCTTGAGCCGTGGGGCTCGTGGGGGTCAGGAGCGTGACCAGGGACCCTCATTTGTAAAACCCAACAGACTGGGATTTCAACCCACCCCGTTTGGGTGGCTGGTGTACCTCCCTACCGTAGGACCACAAACTGCCGGTAGAATATAAATATAATAAAACGATCTACTATATATACCGTTATTCATAATAATATAATTCATCAAAAATCAATTAATGTGTTTGTGCAAATATAAGCTCCTTTTTCTCAGTTATTGGAAGCTCAAACCTTTGGGTGGTGCTTCTATTTGCATATTTTAAATATGCGTGTAAATAAATTGATGCCCTTTTTCCATTTTCAAGTCTGGAGCAATAAAAATAAACGGAAATACGTTGTCTTTATGTAGAAGTGTTCTTCTGTGTTGTGTTCTTCTTTTCTTTTTTTATTTACCCTATTTACGAGAAAATAAGAACCTTGCGAATACACCCCCCCCCATATAAACCAGTAACATTGTTACTGACAAGGAATAATAAAAAACATTGATTTTCATAACAATGATTTCTTGTCAAAAATATGTGATACCGTGAAGCCATACATTTTGAACAAAGATGATGTCGAACAAACTACTAAATATACAAATGTTTATAAACTATTACTAATTTAGTTCATAGTCAAATAAATAGCACTTTATAGAACTAGCAGTTTGCCTTGGTGTTGGCAGATGTGCACAACCACATACATACAGCTACACAAAAAGTATGAAATAGTATTGCACATGATGGATAAATGATGAATTCAATAAACTAAAGTTAATTAAAGCTTACTGCTGGACATTTTAATGGGGAACACAAGCATAACAGTCAGTTAAGCAAAGCAAGGACTGAATGGAACCCCCACAGTAGTAGTAATAATAACAAACTTTATGGAATAGAACAATTATAACATGTTTTGGTAGACCGGAACACAGGTAATCATGGGAAAATGAGTTTTGGGAGTCTGTGACTGATCTGCAATGTTTTTTCGAGTGGTTCTGCAGTGTACTACGTGGTATTTTAAGCAAAATGTGATTTGTCCGTGAACGCTAGCTCACTAATAGACTGAAGTCTACTCTGTCCTGTGTAGCTCTAAAATGACTGGCTAAAAGGTCAAGTGTGTCTCTTCCCTTCAACATCTAAAATAAGACATATAGAGTTGCTCATCACAAGCAACCTAATAAAGTTGTGTTGACAGCATTGGAAGACGTTGTCAAACCACAGCTCAATTTTACCCGTCTTCCTTCTCATCCCACAGTCAATCGACCAAAGCGCTTGCTGGTGTACATCAACCCCTACGGAGGAAAGCAGCGTGGAAAGCAGATTTATGACCACAAAGTGGCTCCCATCTTTTCCCGTGCCTCCGTTTTCACCGACGTGATTGGTGAGTGTCCATCGATTTTCCTGCATTAACATTTAAATAAAAAATGAGCATTTTGGCTTTGCAAATATATCTTTGTTGGCAAATAGCCCCCGCTGCCGGCCTGAATATGATTTCATTACGACAACATCCATCGCTGCGGCTGGTTATAATGCAAACTGTGGTGGTCGATAAACACAGGAGTGCAAAGACATCCATTATTTATCAGGTTTGGGCGAGGAAGACCCTTGCTTGGTGTGATATTGGCCGTTAAAGCAGGGGCTTACAGGCTTGGTCAGCAGTTGCTCGGGGGTCTTATTTTTACAGCCATGCAAACATTAATGTGAAGAACATATCTGGCTGGACAAACAGCATTCAGAGCAAATCATTAGAGGAGCCAACCAAGATGTTCTGCCGACGCTTTAATAAGGTCCATACATCACCTTTGGCACACATCATCAACATGATCCAGGCCTCTGCCCTAAGCCTCGTTCCTTTTCAATACATCCCTTCCAGTTAGGCTTTTACATCAGGGATGATGTAGAGAACCGGTAATGAAATCTTCCAAGGATTGTTTCTCACCCCGACTTGAGCTTTATCATTCTCTGCAGCCTGATTGATGGTCTCCATCACTGCACCAGAAAAATACAATTTAACTGCCAGATGAGCATGATGATGTTTCTCGGGCCCCACTGCCATCATCTCTTTAACAATGACTTCTCTCCGGTGTTTCTATAGTTACAGAGCGTGCAAATCATGCCAGGGACCACTTGAGGACCGAGGCTGATATAAAGAACTATGACGGGTGAGTGCGTGTCCCTGTGCGGCGGGTCTTAATTTGCCCAGCGAGAAGCGCATTCTCTGCTCAAACTGGGATTAACGCTCTCACATCAGTGCACATCGGTCTGGAACATCAGCAGATGATGGAAGGCTTCTTGGGAAATGACCAGAGTTAAGTGGTCCTCGGGGTCAGACGGGACCATCTTCTAGATCTTTCTCTGGTGTTTCATGTGTAGGATACAGCCACGTTACAGGTCTACAAATGTCAAAATGAGGCTGGTCACTTTAAAGATCCATGTTTGCTTGGAATTGTGTGATTTTTGCATCTTAAAAATATTGCACTTAAATGTATCACACTTCTAAAGCTTTTTTTCTAAAATTCTTTAGTGGAACAGAGATTAGAAGAGAGTTTAGAGAGGGAGAAAAGAGAGTTTAATGGGTAATTTTTATTCTTTTTTTCATACTGCTTTAAAATATTCTTTTTAAAAATCTTATTCAATTTAAATTTTAATCACTTAATTGTGAATGTTTAATTTGCACATATTATATTTAAATATTCAGTTTTAACTACAGTTATAAAATATTTAGATAATTTCTGTATTTTGTGTGATTTTATGCACCATCCTATGTTTTTAATGTTTTTCAATAATTACACTTATTTCCTGTGAATTGTAATGATTTATTTTTTTTTGTTATGTGTTGGGTATTAGCTGTAGGTTCATTACTACATGTATATTCAATTCAGTTATTTTTATGACTTTTTTTAAACCAGCAATTTGTGCATACATGGCTATATTGTAAATAGACATGCAATCAAAAAGACCATGTTTTTATTTGTAGCAGTGTACAAATGTGGACATAACTTTTTCTACTTTAACTGCAGTAAACAGTTTGTGCAAAAGATAAATGAAGTTTTAACATTGAATCACTATCTATCTATCTGTGTCTCTGTCTCTGCAGTGTGGTGTGTGTTGGAGGTGACGGCATGTTCAGTGAAATCGTGCACGGCCTTGTGTCCCGGATGCAGCAGGACGCCGGGGTGGATGAAAGTTCTTTGGGGGGAAATTTGGTCCAGTGCAAGCTTCGCATCGGCATCATCCCGGCAGGTGAATCCTGTGCTAAGCCTGAAGCGGAAGTGAAATTACGTTACAATGACACCATTAATCCAATTAAGTGTGTCTGAGTTAAACTGGTTGAAATATGTAGTTTTTCAGAACTAGTTAAACAGAACACTAGACCGGATATATAGCTCTTCATTATGGTTTTAGTTGTTTTTTCATGCATGTCACTTTATCACAGTTTGTGGAAGTAACAACCCCTTTGGGTTTCGAGTCTGCACTTTAGGGTATTTTGGTGAGAACCCATTGAGCTGTGCACATAAAATCCATTATTTATGAGTATATTTAAAAAAAAAAAAAAAAAAAAAANNTTAAAAGGTTTCGGCTCTTCTACACGAAGAGAATTAAAACTGCTTTGTATTGTGTACATTATTCAATACACATAAAAAAAAAAAAACATTTCACATGTCAATACTCAAAGTCTATTATAGTTGTGAATCATTAAAAAGGAAGAGCATTCTAGCACGTCCTTCATGCCATATCTGCCAGCAGTCGATAACTTAATGACTTTGGCTTATCGAATCGTGTTCTCTGATACTGCTATTTGCCTGTAAGCCTGACAATAGCAAAACTGAAGGGTCCATGTTGTTATCAGTGACCTTAAGACAACCTGTTTATGGCCTTATCTCACGCTATTCAGACACACGAGATCCCATTTATTCAAACATGTAACATGTGTACTGCAGTGTCATACTTATTATAATATCTGTGGACCTCTTTTAAGAGTTCGAGAGAGAGAGAAAGAGAGCACTCTTTCTCCAGCTATAAAATGCTTAGGGCATTTAGTTATTATAATAAAAAAAAATTGTGAATATATTATAACATTTTGTATTGTTCTTATTTTTGTGTATCTATTGAGCTCTATGTGTGTATGTATATAATTTCATACATGTGTGTACTATTCCCACTAGGTGTGTGTGTGTGTGTGTGTGTGTGTGATATTTTATAAAACATTACAAATGGAATTGTGACAATCTTAGCAGCATACGCGCTAATGAAAGTCACAGTGTTTTCTACCCTCAATGGTGCGGAGGAAGAGGAGTTAGATTAGCAGACAGCGCACGCGATCTAGGAAGAGAGCTGAACCCATCTGAAATCTCATCTCTCTATAAACCGTCCTCTGCAGTGCCTCAGCAACAATCATTTCAAGATCGAAAAACTTTCTTATTCTCGCAAGGGTTGAATGGAGCAAAACCCCTATCGGCCTGTGATGTTTGGTTGGCATTCACAATCGAAGGTCAGATTGCTGCTGCCCCCCTGTGCCAATAGAATTGAAATGGAAATTGTGATTTTCATACCCAAACGTTGTGAGTGAATTATGAGCGATGGATTTAGACCATTTCTGAAACTCTGACCCATGAAATGTGTTTTTCAAACAGGCTCGACGGATTGTATATGCTACGCGACGATGGGATCAAACGACCCGGTTACCTCGGCTCTGCACATTGTTGTGGGTGAGTGAAATGTCTGTCATTTACTGTGTCATCTACTTTTAAACACTAAACACAAGACATCTCTGTTTAATTTATGCCAATTTTTAGCTCGAAGTGGTGCAGAAATTAATATTTTGCGTTCAGAAGGCATTTCATTTTAAAGTGCATTATGATTAAAATAATTAAGAGAATCTGGGGATTGAACCAGCATCTTTGGTGTCGCAAACATCATGCTTTACTGATTGAGTAACAATAAAAGAAATTCTGTTCTTCTAGAGCAAATTTTGAAGGCCTTTCTAAATCTTCTAGAGTAGAATAAACCAAATCTTCTAGAATAGAAAGACAGTATGGGGTAATGCTGTTTGCTGATTATTATTTTTTTCTTTTTATCTGCTTTAACAGTTTTTGTTTTTCCTTTAGAAAAAGGTAAATTAAATCGTCTTTAAATGTACTTGTTGTTTAGGTTTTATTTAATGTATTGTTTGGATTTTAGTGATGATTTCTGGTTAGTAGTCTAAAATGAAACCTATTTACATTTAAAAAGGAGATCTCATATCATAAAAGTGCTTTGTTTTTATTAATATTAGTATTTACATCTTGTTTTATTTTTATTTTTTGAGATGACGTTTCATCCCTAAATTACTTTTGTAATTGTTACAATGGACACAGTTAAATACAATTATTACAATTACTTGGTTAAATGAGGTTCATATAGTACAATTACTTGTGCTTTCTACTATGTAGTTAAGGTATTCCAAATAGTATATGTAGTCCAAATACTATATTAAAAAGGTGTTAAATGGAGTCTCTTTTAGATTTTCTCAAACCAAAGATACTAAATCAAAGTTGTAGGTACATTTATATCACAGTTTTTCTCCACTTTTCATAGTTTTTTAGACAGTAGTTTTGATTCTTGATGTTAGACTATTTTTTTAGGTTTCTTACACATGCAGTACTGTCCGACTTCCATTATGTAAACCAGGCATGTCTGCAGCTTTGCTTTAACTGATGTGCTGGAATGTTTTACAGAATTGCATTGCACCAGGATCCGAGCAGTGTCAAGCTTTTAAACCATTCTTTTCGTTGAGACAGAGATCTGATTTTGTCGCAGCGCACGCACTTCTCTGACACAGCATCCTGGCGCAGAATACTGATGTTATCGGCTTTTATTTCTTGAAGCCCATCCTGTCTTTTCCTTTTCCACAGGAGATTCTCAGCCAATGGATGTGTGTTCTGTGCACAGTAGTGATGACTTCCTACGGTATTCTGTGTCACTGCTGGGTTACGGGTTCTACGGAGACGTGCTGACGGACAGTGAGAGGAAACGCTGGATGGGCCCATCTCGCTACGATATCTCGGGTACAAAGCAACTTATCTGAAACTTCCTGTCCGGTAATAAGGATAACAAGTGTTTAACACAATCTGTCTGCTGCAGGTGTTAAAACGTTTCTGTCACATCGCTACTATGAGGGAACCGTGTCCTTTCTACCTGCTGAAGAGAACCTGGGCTCTCCGAGAGACAAAATCCAGTGTCGCGCTGGGTATGAACGCCGTTTATTGCAGTTTCGAATTTTCTGTTCAATTTAACAACACCAAGTAATTTATACAAAAAAAGGTTTAGAAGATAGATTCACAGACAGGTTGATTGGCAGATTATCAAAAAATGATCTAATACAATTGCAAAACAACGTGGGGTGGTAGGCAAGTGACTGGAAAAACTCATGGAAATCCTAAAAAACCTTGATTTAATCGTGCACACATGAATACTAACAAAACCAAAACTCCCAAAAATTATTCAATATCAAAAATAAAACAAAAAGCTATCCAATATTTACAAAGTTGTGAAAGCCAATTTGCTATCATTAGCTTCACTTCTTCCAATAAAACTCTGCTCACGCCACTACCTCGCCCCCTTGTGGCCACCATTTTAAAATTGTGGCCCTGCCTATGGACACACCTACTTCCGGCCGCCAGGTATTCTTCATAATACAGGATATATTCAGCAACAGTCATGATTGTGACATAAACCAATACAATAACTCATAAGTATTGGTGTATGTGCAAAAGTCAGTTTGTATGTGTATTATGTACTTATTATGTACTTATTATGTATTGTGTGTGTGTGTGTGTGTGTGTGTGTGTGTGTGTGTGTGTGTGTGTGTGTGTGTGTGAGAGATATATTAGGGAACGTGCCCCATAGTCCCTGACACATCTCCCTGACACAAATAAAAATATTTTTTTTTAAATAAAACAATACATTTAAATAAAAATTGTAAGGTGCCAAGAAACTAATAAAAATGAATTATTATTTACAATTTTTATTATTATTTAGAAATTAAGTTTATTATTTTTATACACCAAGTTAAAATCATGTTTTTTTTTATCAAGCCTAAATTTGTTTACATTTAAGTAATTGCATTTTGTTTACTTTTGTAACATTATTAAATGTGGTTGAATGTATTTAAATAATTAGGTTTATACTCCAATTTCTAGGATTTCTAGGTATTGCTCAACCATTTTACTTCTGTGGTTGTTTTAAATCACAGGTGCAGCATCTGTCAGCGATTCTCGGGTGAAACCCTGAACAGCAAAGACGAAGACACCGTTTCTGATGCTGGTGAGGTGCATTATGGGATATTCTGTATGATTGGAGGTCTCAGATCTGTTGTAAATGCTTATAATGCGCCCACACACACAGTCCAGGGCAACAAAGTGCATTTCCAGCCATGATTTGTAATGCCCCCATCTGTTGGCACGACTGGCACGCTGTTTGCGAACATTAGGCCAAATGGTTCAAGCTGCCGCCCGGCTGATCATTCAGACTCTACACACACACACACACACACACACACACACGACATATTATCTCTGTTTCTCAGCACCCCCTAAACAACTGGCACCTCTTTTACCCAGCATTCTGTGTGTTTAGCCTGAGTACTGATAAGTGGTGTTTACAGAGACACACTCTCTGCCCTCACACTCCCAAATTGCCATTTTTGCGTGATCATTTCCTGGTCTTTTTAGCCAGGGTGGTCTTGAGGGAGATTCAGAAAGAGAGGCAGCAAAAGAGGGAGAGGGGCTTTGATCAGGGTTGTACTGCCATTAGTTTTATTCCGGTCCAAATACATTTCCAGTTTTGTATTTTATGGACTGCCCTTATAAAATGTTTTAGACACATTAATGTGCACTTTAAAACCTTCTCAGAATTAGCACCAGATATTTTCTCAATCTCCAGGAAAGTTTGTGTGTGTGTGTGTGTGTGTGTGTGTGTGTGTGTGTGTTTTG